>NEWO01000071.1:725941-801493 GCA_003013225.1 Phalaenopsis aphrodite
TCTTTTTCCATATATTAATGAATTTAGTGGACCATGCCTCTGTCAAGATTATTATTGATAGTGAAATGCTGACATTAATGGATTCACCTTTAGCATTGAAATAACAATAAATTTGATTCCAATAACAAAGCTTCATTCAAGAGTTTTGATACTCTGCCATAATAAATTACATAATTAACCAATCTAAGACTTCTTTTTCTTTTAAGCATCAACTAAACCATGACAATTATCATAACTAATCCAAGTGCTCATTTGGTAGGTTGTAAATAGAAAAATATTTCAGTAAATGATTATTTTAGTTTCACTCATTTTAAGAGTGAAAAATAAGATCATCACTTTTGAAAAAAGTTTGAGATAATACTAATTCATTTTTTTCTACCTGTTTTTAATATTACTTTAGTACAAGCAAGATACGTTTGGTGCACCTGTAGCAAACTAATAAAGGAAAATATAGAAATTTTATAAGTTCCTTCTTCAGAAAGCCATCTAAGGGTGTGATGGAGATGTTCATAATTTACTTTACCTCTGCCACACTTTTGTATGGTGACTATCTTCTTGCCATTGTTTTTCAAAAATTTTGTGGTGCTAACGATCTTTTCATAACCAGATATCCTAAAATATGATACTAGTATTTTTTGAGAAAAAATATCTATAATAGCCAGAATAATTTCTAATAATTTTACATCACATGTACTATTTCCAAAGCCAGTTTTACCAGCAATTGCAGCCACTCCAAAAAGACCATAAATTAGCGTCCAAAAAAACTATTTTTAAAACTTTTATATAGACAAATTCTCACAACAATTGAGCAAAATGCCTTAAATATGCTTTTGTTGTTCAAGCAACAAAAAGAATGGCAATACATTACCAAGCGATCCCTAATCTTTTAAACATTACAAATCAAGAAAAAGAATGTTGCGCTCCAAAAAAAGTTTTGTTCTAAAACTATCTCCATGCCAACCATTTGCTCCGTGGACTAATCCATTATTATATGCTCTAATATCCCAAACCAAATTAGTAGTAGCATCCAGCACCCAAAGAAAAACTAGTATTATTATTATTTCCCTCCATAAGCGTGATGTGTAGACCATAACAATGGATCTAACATGGGTAATCTAAATAGCAATTGGAAAAGAATAATATATGCTGCTAGAATGTCTCTTCTCTCACAAGTTAAACGTCAATTGAACTAGACCCAATTCTAAATATTTGTAAGTAAATTAAATTAGGTAAATTTACACACATAGCACAAAATTCTTATGTATTTACACATCTCACACATAAAGTTTCTGATTTACATAACCAACAGTTCGGTGCTTTAAACTTATGCATGAAAAGGTGTATTTCACTTTTAAAAAGAGATAATAGTGCTATTTTTGATGTGATATTAAAGATATGTGAGCTAGGTGTGAGGTAAGTAAATAAATAAGAGTTGTGTGCTATGTATGTAAATGCCCCAATAAATTAAGACATCAAATGTCACTGAGAATTGAAAGATTTGAAGTCTAAATAAAGCAATGATCAAAGAACAACAAGTCCAATTAAAGGATACAACCTACCAATGAACACCTTGTCTTGATTTGTGATGTGCACGCTCGGATCGACTGAATTCTCAAAATGAACAACTAAAGTGACTTGATAGGCCATACCAACAAATTCAGATATAAGGCCAATCAATCAAAGGTAAAGAGAAAACTACAGAGCTGTTTTTAGTATGTAATTTTAGGCTTAAACCCGGTTAAACTGAGTTTTTTGGAATTTTACAGTTTATCGGGATATATCAAAATTTAGCAGTTTTTTTATCAAACAAATTTATTATATTTGGGTTTACTAAATCCTACAAATTTTAAAATAACAAGCAAAAAACCAAAAGGCTTCTCATTTTCCTCAAAATAACGCAGCTGCATTGTGAGTTGAGTTTGTGATAAATTCTCTCAAAAATATCGCATTTGAGATGTATAATGTGATTGTCCCCTTTTTCAATGAAGAAGCAGACAACATGAAGAGATGAAACAATATCAGATTGTATATTCAAGCTTGGGAACTTGAATTACCAACTTATCGTTCATCAAAACTAATTTCTCTTTTCCCCCATATTCAGAACAGCATGAATCAACATAATTTACTACTTTCTCTGCACCATTGTCTCACTGTTCTTCGAACTGACAGAAATTAAATAACAGACGAAAAAGAACTTTATATTACGATAATGGAGAAAGGATCTTACTGATTGGGCAAGTAATGAGGAACCCGGAGCGGGAGCGTTCAATAAGCGAGGATGGAGCCTTGTAATCGTAGCGAGGGATGCTGATAACGGCCGAGTGCTGCTCCCATGGCTTCAAATCATCGACCCCATTATCTTTCTCTTTGTCCTCTTTTCCAAACCCTAACGCTATCCCTGGCTGCTCTCCGACTTCGTCCCTAACCCTTGACTCCGCCATTTCTCTATCGCCTATCTCCCTCACTCCAGGCAGAAAACATCGAGAGCATGCATTTACTTTCCTGTTATCGGGAAAATATTTCCTAACTTAATTTTAATAAAAAAATCGTTTTAAGCTCATAGTAATATTATTCTATGTTATTCCCATGTTATTTATATATTATTATGTTCTAAAAATATTTTTGATATTATAATAACACAATAACACACCAATATCACCACAATAACACTGAATAAAATATGAGGAATATTTTTTTGTGTTACAGAGTCGATCACAGGAAAACGCGCTCGTTTTTTTGAAGTCACATGTCTGTATATGAGTGGACTCCAAATGTAACTCTATGTTAGGAGTCTTGATGTAATATTTTTTCATTGTTATCCACAATAAACCATTAAAATACCATAAATCAGCACCTACAGTATCTTGAACACTCTAGAAAATACAACTCGAGAATAAGATGGGTGTGTATTAGGTGTAGATTGGTAGATATTGTATTGTAATATCATCATAATATTATTAGAATAACATAAATGATAGTATTCTGATGGTATTTGTGCTGGTATTGTATTGCAATATCACCAAAATATCACAAGTACCATCAATTCATACTGATGGTGTATTATTTCGCCCCAACACTGGGCGTTATTTGAGTGCACCTTCTATTTACCTTAAAAAGGATTTATCCAATCCTAATTTAATAAACCTTGGATGCACAGAGCTCATCAGGGACAAGGATTTAATAAATTCATATTTAAATTTAAAAAATGATGGAACACGAAAAAAAATTATGGAAAGCGATCAAATTCGATTTAACGTAACATTTGAAGTAGTTTTTTTTTTTAAATTATTGTTTGACTGAATTTAAGTTTAATTCAGGGTGTGTTTGGGATAGCTTATTTAGAGCGGTGGCGTTTTCAAAACGTCATCACCTGTTTGGAAAAACCAGTCAGCCAACTTTCGCTAAAACTCTGTTTACATGTTTGTATTATACGCGGATCGTGGGTAGGACCACACGATATGCGTTTAATACTGTCAAAACACCCTTGATGCCCCCGTCTCCTATGCCCTAATTTCGTAACGGCTCGTCTGTCGATCCCGTGCGCAGCACTCCTCGGCACTCCTCCGTCTCCTCCATGACGCTCGATCCCGTGCGCAATCCTCGGCAATTCCTCCGTCTCCTCCGTAACGCTCGATATTGTGCTCCTCCGTCTCATCCGTGACGCTCGATCTCATGCGCAGCACTCCTACGTCTCCTCCGTGATGCTCGATCTCGTGCGCAACATTCATCGACACTCCTGTCTCCTCCGTCTTCTGTTCGAAATTCGCTCATCCTTCTTCCGTTCGCAGATCTCCTCCGTCTTCTGTTCACTGGTAATCTCATTTTTTTCCTCCTCGATACTCTGCCGCTTTCCAATTTGTATATTTCTGTGAATATGCCGCTGGATGTTTTTCTTTTCGCTGCTTGTTCATCTGATCGTTTTTATTCTTCATTTTTGTTCTGGTCTTTTAAATTTTTTTCTATGGAAGTTGGCTTGATTTGTTTATTTATTATTGCTATACTTCTTTTTTTTTATTTTTGTGGAAGTTGGCTTGATCTGTTTACCTTTTTTTTTCTTATTGCTATACTTTTGTTTTTTTTTTCAATTTACTTCTTTATGGAAACATTTTGATCTGTTTACCTCTCATTGCTATATCTTTCCTTTTTCTAATGCTATTGCTTTGATTTCGTTGATGGAATGGATAAATCTTGGTGGAGTAGCATATTCGTTAACATGTTGCATTCTATTAACTCCAAATGTTGCATTCAATTTAAATGAAAGAAGAAAGTGGTATTATGGAGTGTTTATCCCATACATTTTGGATAGAGCCAATCTAGTTGGTGAATTTGTAAAACTTTTTTAGATAAAGCTCTAAATACTGCAAAATGAGAAGCTTCGCCGTCTGGCTTGTTGTTACCAACAAATATTTGTATCGCGGCTGTCAGTAAAACGTGATTCTTGCGCTTATGTGTTTCATGAGTGTGCATGGAATTAGCATAGAGTTTTTAGTTTTTTGTTTTGTACTTTTAATTTGACTACCAATTATTTTATTTTATTTTATTTTTCTACTTTTAATTTTCACACTCTTTTTTCTCTGTTTGAATTTATATTTGGAGCTGTAATTGACATAATCATTGTTCCTCTTGATGCTTTATTTTATTTTCAATGTCATTGTATTATTTGATCTATATGTTTCATTAGTTGCATTATGAATAAAAATAAAGAATGGACTTCATCAGCAATGTGGGACAAGAATGTGACATACATTTTCTGCAACTTATGTATTAAGGATATTGAACTTGAAAATAGACTGACCACCTACTTTAATAAAGAAATGTGTCATAATATTTCCAAAAAAATTAAAGAAATGACAGGGCGAGATTATGACATACTGAAATTCAAGAATAAATGGGATCAACTAAAGGAGGAGTGGAAGTTATGAAAGGAACTTAAACAGGGATCGAGGGGATTGGGTTGGGATTCTGTCAAGCGCACCGTGGATGCTTCAGAATAAGGGTGGATTGGGCGGCATGGGCCATGATTTGTTGCTACATTTTAAAGTCAAAGTTATAATTTTTTTTCCTTATCATTTTGACATGTTATTTTTTCTTTTTTTTATCTCATTATAGTCTATATTAGTATGTGGAGGTGCATTTTACTTTTGTATGTATAACTTTGCTCATTTTATGTGATCAGATATATTTGAGTTATATAAATGTAACTCCACTTATTTGTATTGTCTTGTCTTAACATTTGATCTTTAATTTTTTTGATAAAATAAGTAATTCTGCAACACAAATTATTAATTCAAATAAAAAAATTTCAAATAAATTGTTTACAAAACGCACGAATCAAACAGCTCAACAGCTTATCCAGAACATTGGTAGATTGGTCATTTATCCAGAATCAGTTGTTTGCAAAACACACTAACCAAACAAACAAACATATTATCCGGATAAGTTGCTTATCAACAAATTATCAGGATAAACAACTTATCAGGATAAGCTGGATAAGCTGCAGCTGCCTCAAACAGACCCTCAAGCTAAATTCTATTAATAACAAGCTACCAAACACCGCTTTAAATTAATTTTTTATGTTTATATCACCTAAATTTGTTGTGTCACCACAAACATATTATTTTTTTAATTTTTAACTATGAAATATATAACAGTTGGGGCTTTAACATATCAAGCCCCCAAAACATCGAGTATATGTATTGACCACCAAAACTTTAAAGAAAACATTTCAACTACCCAAAACTTTAAGAAGAATGACAAAATGAAAATGACGGTTAAAATGTTATACTTAAAATTTAGATGATTAAAATATTATATTCACTATTTTGAGTTGTTAATACTTAAAAATCCTAAAATTTAAATTTTAGATATTAGAGATGTAAATACATAGTAATTAAGTGGCATGTTTGCTCATCTTTATTTTTGGGAAAATTCTTAATTTATTTAGTCTAAACTAATAATGAATACTTAAATATTAATGAAAATGGAATAATGCTAATCTTTATTCAAGAATAAAGTTTTCTCTTCTTTAAGGGGGTGTTTGGCTGCAAGCGAGATTTAAGTTAAATAAGATCTACTAAATCTGATAAATTTGAATTTACCGAATATAAATATTAATGATGGTAGGCTCAATTGAGTTTAAATCCAATTAAATTCAGTTGTAACTTCGACATAAATCTATTTGAAATATATATTTTTATGCATAAATCCATTAAATCTAACTAATAAGTAAATTTAGTAAATCTAAATTTAATAAACAGAACAAATAAAAATTAGATTTAACTTAACAATAGATTTATGGAACTTATTATATTTGACGATTTACATTAAATCTAACTTAAATGCTCTTAAAAGAATGGCCCAAACACCCCCCCTAAATCTTAAATCTAAAAAGATATTACAAAACACATTGTCATCTTTGAAATTGACTGAAATTTGTTCAAAATATCTTATTGCAAAAACCAATTTTCACCACATAAATTACTCAAAATTGGCAAAATAAAATAAAATAAAATAAAGCTAAATAGACACATGATAGCAAAAAAGAAAGAAAAATAGTTAAAAAATTGCACCAAAAATGACATTCAAGCCATATATGCAACACTATCAAAGTGAAATCAACTCCCAAAGATCAACAAAAACAATTTCTTATTGAAACACAAAACCTTCATCCCCCATCTCTAGTAACATCAAAGATCAACTAACACACAAAAAATACAATTAAGAATTACAATAGAAACCCTGAGTGCTTCCCATGAATGGAATTAATCTGAAATCTCAAATTTACACTTCCAACCTACTTTCTTCAAACAAAAAATCACATCTAAAACCTTATTGTTCAAATTGACAGGACCAACTAGAAAAGAAAGAAACAAACAAATAATACCATTAAATTCTTTCAGTTTCAGCCATTGCTGTCCAAGAACCCCTTGAGAAGATGCAAACCTTCGAGCGAAATGCTTCGCCGGACGCGGGGTTTGGCGACCTCGATGCGAGGCGGCGGATTCGACGAGAAGCAGACAACAACCGCCGTGAGATTATCACAACTGTTTCTCTGAAGCGCCTCTCGAACAAGCACCCTTGAACACCTTGCCGGATCATTGTGAGCCATGAGATCTTTTCGGACAACGGTGACGGCGTATTGGCTGCTCATCACATCCCAAAGGCCGTCGCAGCCGATTATCAGGAACTCGTCTTCCTCGGTTAAGATGGTTTCATGGAGCTCCGGCTCGGCACTTAGGGGGCATGCGGAGCCTTTCGGGCCCTTCATGTGCCAATCTCCGAGGGCTCTTGATACAGAAAGTTGGCCGTTTAGATAGCCGTCAGAAACCATGCCGCCAAGTTTCTCGATTCGAAGCATTTCGAATCGAGAATTTGGCTTGTGGTCTCGAGAAAGCTCAATGGCGCGGCCACGCTTGCCTAAGACGGCACGACAATCTCCGGCATTGGCGATAAGCATGGTCCTACAACGACGAAGATTTATGAGAAGAAGAGGAAGTAAATTAAATTACAACAGACTAGTCTCGGTGATTTCTTACATTTAAAGAGCATTTACATAGCTACTACATAAGTTGCATATAATAACATATCCAACGCCTAAACATACATATTCACATGCATACCAAAAACTCTTTAGCATCACATCAAAACTATAACCATTACTACCATTTTTTAAAGTGAAATACAGTTTTTCATGCTTAGTTTTTGACACTAAGATGTTATAAATGTAAATATCAAACTTTGTGTGTTAGATATGTAAATACATAAGAATTGAATGGTATGTATGTAAATTTCCCTACATTTAACCATACTAGGTACTCGAACAATATATAGGGCAATTACATACATACCATCCAATTCCTATGTATTTATAAATCCAACACTTAAATTTTGTTTTTTACATTTATACCACCCAAATCTTTAATATTAAATAAAAAATACCACCATTTTAAAGTGAAATACACCTTTTCATGCAAAGAAATGTATATAAATTTGACTGATATGCATGTAAATCTTCCAACTATATAATATTACATAGTTAAAAACTCAAAATCTAGCCGCAGCCTTCGAAGAAATCAAACCATATCATACTGTTTGGGGGTTGGTTAGATGAATCCTCATTCTCTACCCATTTGGCTTTAACCAAAACTACAAGAAGGAAAATGATCAAATCATGCAATGTTCCAGCACACGGTATGCTAGAAAGTTAGAATTGCAATGTTTATTATTGAATTGAATAATATGTTGATGCAAAAGTGCCTCCATATAGGATATTTACATCCATAACAATCGATTCTTATGTATTTGTATATGTAACACCTAAACATCAATTTTTTTCCATACAACATCAATTTTTTCCATACATAACCACCCGACCTATGCATGAAAAGATGTATTTTACTGTTTAAAAGTTAAAATTGTCGTACTTTTTATCTGATAGAAAAGATTTAGGTGGCATAAATGTAAAAAATAATAGTTTATATGTAAGATACATTAATAAATAGGAATTGGATGGTATGTATGTAAATGACTCGAAAAGTATATAGTAAAAAAAATTCTCGCTAATAAAGATATATTATGGATGAAAGCTCCCAATAACTCTAACATCCCTAAACCCTCGAGTTAAATAAAGGAAATGAAGATTTGCATGCATACTACTTGATGCATCTACATATCTAAGGGCTAAATTTTAATTTTTGTATATATACCACCTTTCCCATGCTTGAAAAGGTGTATTTTTTAATGTGATATGAAAGATTTGGCTGGTATAAATGTAAAAAAAATACAAAACAATTGGATGGTATGTTTGTATGCCCCTCAAATAAGAGATAGTAGATATTGTTGCCAGAACAGACCTTCCAAATATAAGAGCGGCCAAAGCCGTTGTCCCTGAGGAGCAATCGAGAAAAGGCGAATCGGCAAATGCATGATCGGTCATCACAAATGCACTTTTCATGGCCTTCTCCACCGAGTTAGGGAAGTTATGGTCCTCAATTATGAACTTAAGCAAGTTTTCTCGAACAAAAGAAGCCGCATCAACGCCACCATGGCCATCAAATACCTATTCATTTTAATCTCTTGTCAAAGTTAGTTCCATTCAAGTTGTTCACTCATGACATTACAAAAACACTAGAGATTTGTTTTAGCAATATTTTAGATTAGAAAGGCCTAATATGAAAAGGAAACACAATGATATGAACAATTGGAGAGTTACATACACACCACATAATTCTTATATTTATTTATGTAACATCATAGTTTGTAATAACATAAAAAATAACACAAACAACAACTTATCTAAGCTGAAATCAATTTTTCATACATATATTTTTGATATAACTCAAGCATTAAGAAGCTGTTTAAGATCACTTTTTTGTTTATATTTATAATAAAAATAAAAACATACTTGGTATGTTATAATACGCTTAATTGTTTTTAAAAACATTCAAAACAAGCCGATCTATATTTTAAAACAAGAAATAAAAGAGGCAATTATATACGATCTGAAACTTACTATTTAAAAATCAACCGCTATCTTTCATTCATTTTTTAAAATCTCACTCAAATATCAAAATTCATGGTAAAAACCCAACCCCTATCTTTCATTTTAATCAAATTCTCGATAGTTTAATCGTGGCACGCATACATAAATTGGTTCGGTTGTTCAAAAAAATCAACCAAATTGTCAAATTGTTAATTTGTTAATGTCAATGTTTCGGGTAGTGCGAATATAATATGTAAATACATAAGAATTATGCAACACATTTGTCCATACCCCAAACTTTGGAAAAAAATATTTCGTTCAGATGGAATATTTTCTCCAAACTTTGACATAGTAAATAATCTCAAATGATGTAATAATTTCTTAGAAAAAAAAAAACATTTTTAAAGCAAATTAAAAATTGCAACGCACCCCATAGAAAGCGCCAGGTGCTGGAAGAACAACACCACCTCCAAGATGATTGATTATGTCATCTATGCAAATATGTTCATCTTCCATATAGGGTTTCGCCCCAATGTCCGAGCAGCTTCCAGACCTAAAAACCGGTAAAAATTCACACTGCTCATCCAATGAAGGAGGCAACCTCGGAGGCCTCAGATCCAAACCCTAATATATAAAACAAATCATAAAACCGAACAGAATCAATTCCCATTTAAACCAAAGCAATCAGATTCCATGCGCAGAAATCCTAGAAATTAAATACCTGTTGTTCCGATGAATCCACCAATCGGTTAGTGCTCGCGCAATGCCGGATAACCGAAAGGTGCCGAGGAGGTTTTGCATCATTCATCTGCTCCATTCGCTTCCGAGACTCCAGATCCTCGCCAAATAGATAAGAACCGATCTCCCTGCTCCCATACCTGCCTTCTAACATCACCAAAAGATGAGAGAAGTCAGCCTAAGCTGGTCATCTTCCTCTCCTAATCATGAATACCAACAGCCCTTGAAACAAATTAGGGCAAAATTTTTAATCCAATCTTCAATTCCACCAAATCAATTTCCGTCAAAAATTTTCTGACTTCATCAATCAATCCAGAAGATAGCTTACTTCCAGAAATCATACAAATTGGTTAACAAACCTCCAACGGCCGCAAGTTACTGAGATTTATGTGATTATTAATATAAACTGAATACAAAAAAGAGATCTAGAAGAGAAAAAAAAAACAAAACAAAGATGCCGCAACATACAATATTCCTTTGAAGAAATCAAACCAGCAAAAAAGAATTAGTCAACCAAAAAAAAAAACCCTAAAATCAATTCAGATGATATATTATAAATAACTCGCAAATTCCAAATTAGGTTTGGATGATTGCTACACTTACCTTTTTGTTTCGTTTTCGAAGCCTTTTTTCTTTTTTCTTTTTTTATCTTTGGAATCTGAGCGGATGAAAAAAACCTCAAATTTGTCGGATGATAAGAAGAAGAAAGGCCACAGCTTTGGATGGCCGAGACTGTATTCGCTTTATACCTACACACTACCCGAAACAAGCTATTTACAAATAAACAACCCTCTTACATTCATTTTTAAATTGTCTTACAAATGTCAAAATTTGTGATAAAATCTCAATTCAAAATTTTCATTTTTATTAAATTTTCAATAATTTGGTTTGACTCTTGTAAATCCATCAGTTTGCCGGTTCAAAAAAATGATCAAAGTGATTAATTTGTAAGTATCAATGTGTCTGGGATTTTGTATGTAGTTATCTAAAAACAAAAAACAAAATGTATATGAAAAATATGTTAGCATGAATCTCAAGGTGATTATATAGACTATTTTATAGAACAAAAAACAAAATATATATATATATATATATATATATATATATTGTAAATTGAAATTTTGTTGGCCATATTGATATGGAAGACGCTAAATTTTTTTTTAGTACAAATGATTATGAAGATAGTTTATTTGATATATATATCTATATTGACTATTCCATCAAATGTTGAAAAAATTCAGGTATTTAATGATTCATCATTGAAAGATTTTGAGTTTACTGATGCTACATGATGAGTGATTTTCCAGGTGATTATATAGACTATTTTATAGAAGAGGATTTAAAAAGTTCAAAAGATTGATGAGGAATACCAATGATTGATGAACCATAGTTAGTATGGGAGGAGACATGAGCTATATGTGACATATCAGGGAATGTTGACTTGTAGTGGCCAACCTTCACCTTGTAATGGTGTGGGTTTAAAACAAGAGATCTAGGATGAGGCTTATATATACATTTGAATGTTAAAGACACGAGCTATAATAGAATATGTCGACCAGGGAGTGAAAGATTTTTGTAATAGCTTTTAGCGCATTCAGTCGTTGTAGACCCAAAGTGTTTCAGAATGGTTCGTCCACCAACCTTTGAGCTAGAGCGAGAGGGTTGTTGTGGGTTCCAAATTTTGTACTTCTAGCATTTTCTTCTAGAATCATGTGATTAACGAGAAATGCCCTCATTCTATCCATGTTGGATCTGCTTGAGCGTCTGTGAGTTTTTTTGAAGTTTTTGGGCGCTGACAAACTATGCCACAAACATGCACTGGAAATCAATGAAGGATGCAATCATTCTCAGCTATAGACCTTTGAATCGTCTGAGGGTCGACCTTGTCAACATGATTAAGAAGAGAAAATATTTCAGCGCATCGGTGTTCCTCAATAAACACATGTTGACTCAAATGAGGCTATGTGATTGGTCGTATCCTTGCAGAATTCTAGTGTTGGGATCTTGAACCTCTCTACTTGCTCAACCTCAGTGTTTTGTGAAGATAACACATTCTCAGACTATTGGGGTGCCCTAGTACACACAAACTGACCTCTTTCAATCAATGCCAACCCAACGCTATCGAAGTACTGACAATCGTCTTCTCTTTCCAGAACAAGGGGAACCATTTCCCTCAGGGGAACTGTTCTCTTCCTCGAGCTAGTGCCTCTTGGATGGCATCCAAGATTTGATGCTTTAACTCCTAGATTTGTTGGTTCACAAACCCTTTGGTGGACTCCATATTACATGTGCCTTTGTTGTGGGTTTCTTATCTATGGGTTGCTCATCTTCTTGTTTGTGGTATGATTCACGCTCACCATACTTTTCAAGATGTTAAATCCTGATTGGTCCTTAATCACACTTGAATAAATTAGAGTATAAGAAAAGAGAGACTGTGATAAGGAATGATAGAGAAACAAAGAAGAGTGAACGGTGATCATCAAGAAACTATATCACTCGCGTTGACTTTTTTCCGATCTTTTTGGCTAAAATCACATATATATGCCTTCCTTTGTACATGAAATAATCTCCTTATTTATAGTGGAGAGAGTATAAGATGGTGATATTACAATTTCTCCCTGCTTTGATGGTGGTTGTAGATGATATTTTAGATGTTTTACGGGTATGAGCCTATCGCTTGACAACTCTTCGGCTAGTTTGGCTGAGTTTGTGTGTATTCGGCTCGACAGGGCCGGTTAGATCGGCTGACTTAGTTGGTGTTGCTAGTAGGTTGAAATCGATTGGCATTGGGTTGACATGACCGACTTGGTCAGCTTAGTTAGTTTGATTGCCAACTCTTAATGATAAACAAGAGAGCCTCTAGACACTACCGATATAATTGAACATGTCGAGAAACTAAATCTTTATTCGAGTTGGCATCTTCACACCAATTGGCCTGAATGTTTGTCTTGTTTTTGACCGAACAACTCTGACTCGGTTGGCTTTGAACTTGCTTTAGCTCATACAGTTTCATCCAATCAAATAAGTGGGTCTCAAACCTTCTTTATATGATTCCTTCTTTTTCGTACTCGTCTCATTCAGGACTGATAAATCTCCTCAGAATCAACGCTAACACATTTTCAATATCCAAATGTTAATTTATTCATAAAAAAAAGTATTCCATTTTTTAAAAGTTAAAATAGTGATATTTTTTATATGATACGAGAGATCCACGTAGACATGTAAATGAGTAGAATCAAACTCAACCCGCCCTAGGCATGAGTTTGAGTTATACTAATTAATCGAGTTCAGCCCAAAGCTAGAGCTTAATTCTATGAATTCTCTGAAAGGGAGAAAGCAACATTAATTTAAGCCCATATTATAATAAAATGATTAATAATATGAGCAATTAGAAAG
The DNA here is from genome assembly GCA_003013225.1 of Phalaenopsis aphrodite. Classification (NCBI taxonomy): domain Eukaryota; kingdom Viridiplantae; phylum Streptophyta; class Magnoliopsida; order Asparagales; family Orchidaceae; genus Phalaenopsis; species Phalaenopsis aphrodite. The sequence continues at coordinate 739,557 of NEWO01000071.1, forward strand.
TAAATAATAAGAATCAAGTGATATAAAATATAAAATATTATTATTTTAAATATTTTAATAATATAATGATAAAATAATGAATTTTAATATATTTAAATATATATTATATTAATTATTTTTTAAATGAACCGAATCACGAGTTAAAGAGTAAAATAAGGAACGGCTTGAGTTTTGGGTGAAACAAATGTAAGAAATTAAAATTGAAGTGTTAGATCTGTAAATGTATATAAATTGTTTATGAGGAGTCAAAATGTAAAATTGCATAGCCACCAAATTTAAATTCAAATTTAATAATCCATACATAAAAAAATAATCTGCCCTCCAATTTAATAATTCGTTTGAATGATAATCAATCTTCATAAACTTTACATTCTTTAGTCTCCGGACTGGTTTTGCAGAAGTCCTCCAAGGGATCGCCGGTTTCCTCCGCCGCCGCCGCCGCCGTCCCCGGCCACTTGCTCGCCACCAGATGTGCTAAATCAACCACGCGTTGGCTGCCAGTAAAAAACAGAAGAACATTTCGTTCCAAGTTTCAATAAAATCTCTAAATTACAAATCAAACCTAAACTTTTATATTTATATGCATAACACTCAAATCTTTCACATTGCAAAGATTAATTTTTTAAAAGTAATGTACACATTTTCAATATTTACATGTCCGGCACCTAAATTTTTATATTTACATACATAACACTCAAATCTTTGACATAACATCAAAAATATCACGACTATTAACTTTTTAAAAGTAAAATACTCATTTACGTACATAGCACTAACTAAGGGTCTATTTGGAGCAGCATGTTTGTTTCATGATAAGCAGTTTATCCTGAAATGTGATCGCGGGTTGACCGCGAGGGTCGACCCATAGCCTACTTTTAGTGTAAAAAATCCAAATGCAGCAGATAAATAGCGTTTTTAAAAACTCAAAGCTGCCCCAAGGCCTTAAATAGAAAAAATTCAAATTTTATGGGTGGAGAAACAAGGTACCTGTAACCCCACTCATTGTCATACCAAGCGACCACCTTGAGCATATCGTCCCCCATAACCATGGTGAGAGTGGAATCAATGGTGGATGAGACGTCGGTGCAGCGGAAATCGACGGACACGAGGGGGGCATCGCAGACGGCGAGGACGCCGTTGAGGGGACCGTCGGCGGAGCGGCGGAAGGCATCGTTGACTTCTTCGGCGGTGAGTCCCTTCTTCGCGACATTGACGACGAGATCGACCACAGAGACATTGGGGGTCGGGACTCGAAGAGCGATTCCGTTGAGTTTTCCTTTGAGCCGAGGAAGGACGAGGGAGACGGCCTTCGCCGCTCCGGTGCTCGTCGGGACGATGTTCAGAGCAGCGGCCCTCGCGCGGCGGAGGTCGCGGTGTGAGGCGTCCAGGAGCCGCTGAAATTAGGGTTTCATGTCAAGGATTGTTTTGTAAAAAATAATATTACAAGTCCTATATATGTAATTGCCCCAATTATAGAAAAACTCAGTAATATATCTTCATGTGTGTTATAGATATTAAAGTGAAACTGTATACTCTGCAATAACCTTGAAATAATTCGAAAATAACTACGGATTAACATTCTCGGTGTTATTTCGGTGGTTATTGAAGTGAACTATATGTGTTTTTCTTCAATAACCACGAAATAACTTCGTGTTGTTATATCGAGGTTTTGATATTTAACTCCGGAATAACCCAAAAATAACTCAAAATAACATCCGCGGTGTTATTTCCGGGTTATTAAAGTGAAACCGCTGAGTTTATTTTTGAGTTATTGTAATGAAATATATGAGTTTTTTTTTTTTAATAACCTCCACAGTTTCACTTTAATAACCTTCGCAATATAACACACGTAATAGTATATTATTATACTTTGCATGTAGAATTACGTCCGAAGTCCTGAAAAAAAAATCTGCAATTATAAATGAGGAGTATTTTATGATGATTAGAGATGGGTTATCACCTGATCGCCTGTATAAGAGTGAGTTGTGGTCATGGTTCCCTTCACAATACCTACACCAATCCATTCACCAAAGTTTTAACAAAACAAAATTTCAATTATGCCCTTAAAAAAAATTAAATTACAATATTATTACTATTGTTTATATAACTCACCGAACTCCTCATCTATGATCTTCACAAAAGGCGCCAGGCAGTTTGTCGTGCAAGATGCATTGCTGATTCATTAATGCAATGCATAAACAAATAAACAAATTACAAAATAACTCAAACATTGGGAGCATAATGTACAGAAACATTTACATAAATAACACTCAATTCTTTTTAATTTTTACATAAATACCAATTTTCCTATGCATGAAAAATGTATTTCACTTTTGAAAATATAAATGTATGAATATTATAGATGTTAAATGTAAAATTTACATAAGAGTGGTATGTATTTTAAAATAATTCCTACATATTTACATGTCTTACACATAACTTCAGTGTTTACATATACGTCAGCCTCTTTAAATTGGGTTTGAAATAATCATCTTTGAGGACTGTTAGAACTCAAATTTAAAATAGTCGGGAACTATTTTGACACATCTATAAATTCTGAGATTAAAACAACAAGGCTAATTTGACACTTTTAAGGGAATACATAGGAATTAGGTGGTGTGCATATACACCCTTCAAGAAAAGATAATGACGAAAAAACCACAACAAAATACTCAAAAAAGACATTCATGAAATATCTAATATTTGATTTTTTATGGAGATTCACATTACTAACCCCTCATTTCTATGTATTAACATGTCAACCAGCTAAACTTCAAATTTTACCTACAAACCTCCCAACAAATGCTGAGAACACAAATATGTTGCAGTATGTACATAAAGTTTAAAGTTTAGATGATCATAAGTTAATACATATATCCCAATTTCTTAATACGACATTTACATACATACCGCATAATTCTTAATGTATTTAATTATCTAACACCTAAATATTCATATTTACATGCATACCAATCAAATCTTCAATATTACAACAAAAATATCACAATCACTCGCTCCTTCAAAATGCAATGCACTTTCTTACGCATAAGTTTACGTCACAATGTTATAAAGGTAAATATCAAATTTTAGTTATTTGATATGTAAATAGATAAAAATTAGAAGGTATAAATGTAAATTTGCCAAAATTTAATTTGAATGAAATAAACAAACCTTATTATATCGGAGACCTCATGGTAGTAATCTCCTTCATTAACTCCAAACACATAGGTTGGGATATCTGCTCCTTTGGCTGGTGCTGTAATTATAACTTTTTTAGCTCCGGCTTGTATGTGCTTTCCAGCGCCCGGGCCGTCGACAAATACTCCAGTTCCCTTCACATAATCAACCCAAATTATTTTAGGAAGATTTACACATATACCACTTAATTCTTATGTATTTACATATCTAACACATAAGTTTCAATTTTTACGTACATGTCATATATGCATGAAAGAATGTGTTTTTAGAGCATTGAAGATGAACAATTATAACATTCTAGACAAAATAGTTGAAACATATATGCCATGCAATTTTAATATATTTACATGTCTACCAAGTTAATTGTAATATTTACTTATATACAACAAAATATTCAGCATCACATAAAAATTAAGACTTTTTTTCAAGTAAAATGTCTTTCATGCATAGGTTTTGACGTTATGATAATATAGATTGTTATTTTGATCCCCCATTATTGAACTAAGGTAAAAGGGCACTTTTGTAATGTGGTACCGCTCACCTAACACATCTCACCTACCGCTCACCTACCTCTCACCTACCACTCTCTTGCTTCTATAAATAGAAAGGGTGTGAGGCTTAAGAGAGCAAGAGAAGAGATCTTAAGATACCACAAAGGAGGAGAGAATAGCTAGAGAGCTAGAGAGGAGGAAAGCACCTTGAAGCCTTGTATCAAGGTGTCGCTTGGGAGGGAAGCCATAGAAGAAAGATGAGGACACATCTCTATGTATAAGCTATGTATTTTCCATTTCTTTTGCCATAGTAAACTATTTGATTGATTCCCTCCCGTGGACGTAGATCCAGTTGGATCGAACCACGTAAACAATATGTGTTTGTTTGTGTTCTTTGCGTTTCATTTCTATGCTAGGAAGTACATATCTCACAACATAGATAATTATTAAAATTTAGATGTTAGATGTATAAATACATAAGAATTATAAAATATGTAAGTAGGTAAATCAGTAAATATTAATCAATATTTATTGATAACATAGCTATCAATTAAAAAAAAAAGAATTTACATAAATGTCATGGAATTCTTATATATTAACATGTAACATCTAAATATTGATGTTTATATTTATACTACTTAGTTATTAAATATTTAGGCATGAAAATGTGCATTTCACTTTCTAAAAATAATTAATATCCATATTTTTATATGATGATAGATATTTGAATGCTATGATGCGATATGCATGTAAATGCCCTTTAAAAAAAGGAAAATTTACAAACATACCAAACAATTCTTATGCATTTACATATTTAACATTTAAAGTTCTAAATTAACATTTTCAAGGCATGTTATAAAAATCTACGCATGAAAATGTGAATTTTATTTGAAAGAATTTATGTTGTGTTTGGGGAAACCGTGTGTTTACAACATTGTGTCTCACCACACTTTTTTGTGAGCGGGGTGACTGCTAGAAAGCTATGATCATACTTTTGGAAAAAAAAAATTGTAATAGTCACTACAATTTTTTTAACATCAACAGCTTCACAACTGCTTCTTCAAACAGTTGCAGCTGCCCCAAATAGACCCTAAGTTACAATATTGTATTCTTTTTTGTTATATGAAGTGAAAAACTTGAGTGGTATGTATATAAATATGAAATTTTGACATTAAATATGTAAATATATAAACTTATGTGATGTATATGATATTTACCTCAATAACAATATCTATGCCAAGATCAGCCCAAGGGAGCTTCGAGGGATCCCTATTGGCAACCACCTTTATGGGCTTTCCATCAACACTAATCGTTTCACCATCAACAATCTTCACATCTGCCTTAAATGTCCCCAACATTGAATCATATTTCAGCAGATGAGACGCCTGCAAGTATCCCAACAGACAGTAACTATTAAGAAAAAATATATATAATTTATATTACTAAACATTTCTTAAATCTAATTATTATAAAGAATTTGGAGTAAAGTGTTAAATCCATGCAAAATTTACATAATCTCACACCTAAACTTCCATATTTACATGCATAGCAATTTATCTATGCATAAAAAGGTGAATTTTGCTATTAAAATGTGGTAATTAGTGTTGTTTTCGATGTGATAATGAAGAATTGAGTGTTGTGAGTGTAAATATAAGAAGTTTTTGGTGTGAGATGCATAAATCCATATGAATTAAGGACTATGAATGTAAATATCCCATTAATTTTTCATGGAAACTATATAAACCCATATTGAGAAATGGAAGATTAAATTTAAATGTTTATAAAATTCGAGATAAGAATAGCTTATAGATAGTGATGTTAATGATCTGAAATTGGCTTAAATGGATTGAGTGTGGCTCAAAATCGGCTTGCAACTCATTGTAATTTATATTTCTATTCCGAGCCAATTGGTCTCGAAATTTAATTGAGCTTTGATCCAGCTCGAAATCGAAACTAGCTGGCTCAGATTGAGTTATTTGAATATGTTCCAACTCAAAATCGGCTCAATCCCCCTCAAACTCAAAACAAGCCGACTCAAATTGCATTATTTGGATGCATTCTAGCTTGAAATTGAAAGGAGGTGGCTTAAATTGATTGGATCTTTTCCAACTTGAAATCTGCACATGATACATTATATTTGATTTTATTTCACATTATATATATATATATATATATATATATGAAAATATTTAAACCTCCAAATCGACTCGAAAAAATTTAGATAAAAAAATCAAGCCAAAATTAGAATCAATTTGAGCTAAATTCACACACCACCTTTAAAGAATCAAGAGCTATTTTGACACTTTCCTCCAAATAAAAGACATAATTTACATACATATTTAACTCCGCCGCTATCGTTTACAACGACGACATCAAGCGGAGAGTTCTTTCTTCCATGCCAGCATCTGAGGAAGTTTCTTCCAATCCTTCCGAAGCCATTAATGGCCACCTTCAGCTTCGCCACTGTCTCTCCTCTCACTGCTCCCTTTCCATTAACCTGAAGCAGAGAAGTTGCCATCTCAGTTCAAGCAGAGAGCTTTCACTGCAAAATCTTATTTTTTTAAAAATTTTTAAGTTAAAATTAATAATATTTTTACTAAAATTTGAAAATTAGAGATAAGGGGCAGAAAAAAAGGCTGGTTCTTCCTCTGATTCGAAGGTTATGAGTATTCGATGATATGTGAATCTATCTCTTCCCAAAAACAGTTTTTGGAGTTAGGGTTGAGCAAAAACTCCGATCTTTAATTGAAATTCTAAATAAATAACATATTTTTATATGAATTGGTATGAATTCGAGCAGAGGAGAAGTTATTTTGAATCATCCTTGAATAGAAGCAGAGAGTTAAAATTAGAGGGATTGTAAAGTTTATTACTAACAAGAGTGATTGGACTGGTGATCGATCTCTGCTCACCTTGGTGGCCAGCTGTGCTGCAACAAGCTCTGAGAAGGAGAGCTGATTTCTTGCTGGGCTGGGGAACGCCATGTATGAGCTGGATCGAAGCCCACTGAACTCTGCAACATCGAGCCTCTGCTGAAGAGAAGAAGAAGTGGTTAGAGGAGAAGACGGAGGATGAAGAAGAAGAAGGGAGAGGGTACCTTGGAGCGAAGGCTGGGGGTTGAGGGAAACCTTGAAGAGGCGAGAGCTGAATGGGTAGCCATTGTTGCAGGCTGAACACAGAGGAGAAAGAGTTGAATCGTATGTGTTTGATGGCGGACTCTGGTGACTGTGGGATCGGGGAGAGGAGAATTTTGCCTGTAGGGGAGGGAGGAGGGAGAGTTGAAGATAGGTGATTTAAGGATAGCATTTGCTCTTTGCTGAGGACCACACATTTCTTACTTTTTATGTTTTGTTTTAATTAGGGGAATTTACAAAAAACCAAAAAATTCTAATATTTATATAAGTACCATCTAAATTTTGTTTTTATATTTGTGTCTAACAAATCTTTCATATTTCATAATTTTAAGTTTTAAAAAGTGAAGTACATAGTTTTTTACATAAATATGGTGATATATATACATATATATATATAAAGATTAAATTCTAAGGGTTAGAAATGTAAAGATATAGGTATTAAATGGTATATATGTAGATCTTCATTTTTATTTTTATGGTGGTTATGGCAATGTTTTTTAAATGGTGGCAATTAGGGGTTGTGGGGGATTTAAGTTTTTTTGTAGCAGTTCTTCCAATGGTCTAATAATAATAAAAAAATTCATAGATAAAATATTTTTTTTTCTTGATAAATCTAATTGTTCATGAATAAATACAGTGATCATTGTCAACCAACAAGTTTGTATGAGCACTCGTAAGATTTGTTTTAATCAAATGAAGTGTATTTTATTAAAAATAATGGTAAGAGTTTGAGGGTGTGTTTGGGGCAATTTTTTTGTTGTTGTGTGGTGGGAGAACGCAAAATTATGCATTTGGATAGTGTAGTGCGACGATTTTTTGAGAAAATCCTATATAAATGAGTGATGTGGGTTCGAACCCATAGACTGTATTTTCTTTGCGACAGAATACATTTGCGTTGGTTTTTTCTCGTGTTTCTCTTGTGTGCCTATTTTCTCTGGTGCTTCTCTTGTGTCTATGCCCTGACCCCCCCCCTCTCCTATCTTGCTTCTCTCTAGTCGTTGGTTTTGGTGCATAAACTCTCATCTCCTTCATCCCTTCTCTCTAGTATCTTACTTCAATAGCATTTTCACATCTTCTTCTATGATATTCTCTACCTTATACATTTGTTTGCCTTATGTGGCTTGCTTTTTGCATTTTATGGTTGTGCTCTATGTTGGAAGGGTCTGATTTGAGGCTCATTGTGATTATTGGCATTTTTCCATTACCCATGTGGCCTTTGCTCTATGTTGTTTCTAATTTTGTTCTTATTTCGGATTCTGATCAATGGGGTATGTGGATTGCTTTTTGCGATTTGTGGCCGCTTGAAGGAAATTTTATTTGTTATTTGCCCTATGTGGCTTGCTTAACAGAGGCTCTTTACTCTATTTTGTTTTTTTGTTCAATTCAGGTAAACTTAGAATGTGCTATGTTGCTTCGCTTGTCATTTTTATTTGTCTTTGTAGTTTGCCCTCTTTGTTAAATTTGGTGATGATCTGTTGGTTGTGGTCAGTTGATGGTGAATTTGCTTTTTATGCGACATTTGGAGGTTGGTTGTTAATTCAGGGATGTGGTCTCCGTGTATGACCACTAAAATATTGCTTTGGCTGCTCCATTTCTTGGTTTGATCGGTCTTGGTAGGTTGCTCTCTTTCTCGGATGTGGTGATAGTCAGTTTGTTATAGTTTATTAGGTTGGTGGCGGTGTTGTTGTTGGTGGTGGTGGTGTTGTTGGTGGTGGTGGTGGTGGTGGTTTGTTGGTAGTAATAATGTGTAGGTGCTAATAATGTGGTGGTGATGGTGTGTTGTTGTTGATGATGTGGTGGTGGTTTGTTGGTCTTAGTCCATTGGTGGTGAATTTACTTTATTATGTGGCATGGTGGTATGTGTGGTGGTGTGTGTGAAAATGAGAGTGATGGTGTTGGTGTGTTGATGGTGTGGTGGTGGTTAGTTAGTGGTGATGTTGTGTGGGTATTGATGATGTGGTGAAGGTGGTGTATTCGTATTGATGATGTGATAGTGGTGGTGTTGATATTTAGGGGTGATGTGTTAATAGATTTTAGTAATTTATTTTCATTTAACTTTTCGAGTTATGATATTTTAAATGGCACTTTATGTTTTCTTTGACACACATTTTTTATGCTTAGTTCTTTTCATACTAGCAGTCGTCATGGTTAAGACTAAAGATAAAATAAATCAGTTCGTCTGTCATGTGGGATAAAGAGATAAAACTAATATTTTGTGATCTCTGGCTTCAAAAATGGAATTGAGAAATAGGTCAACCACCTATTTTAACAATGAAGGCTGACAAAATATAATAAAAAGATTCAATGAAAGCACGTGAAGGGAATGTGATAAGATGTAGTTGAAAAGCAAGTGAGATCAGCCAAAAAGGGTCTGAAAAATATGAAAAGCGTTGAAGTGATGATCTTCGAGCTTGAGTTGGGATCATATAAAGCAAAGCATAAATGCTTTGGAAGGTTTTATTTTTAGTTCGGTGATCTATGATATCTTAGGGTTTTTTTTTGGACGGGCTATATGTTGTAATGGGTTTTGACATGTATGAAATCACTATGAAGACAACTAAATACCCCTCATTTTTCAGTCAAATGACTGTTGGGTCTTTCCATATGGCCTTTGTGGTATTATATTTTTGTGACATATACGAGCTCGGTATTTGATGGTGTAAATGCAACCAAAAACTTTTTTAAGGCTTACCATCCTTTTGTAGTGACAAATTATTCATTGATTTATACTTTGTGCTATGAGACCTCAAAACTTTTTAAAATTTTATTTGTGTATTTCTATTAATATTTTTTACTAATGTTTTATCTAAGGTCATGTGCTTTGTGGTTTAAAACCCTCATAAAAGACAAGCTCTCTGATTTTTAATGCCTTTAGATTATTGCAATGCTACTGAGGACTGCAGTGTTCTCGGCTTATTTTGCAACAGGAGCATAACTATGAGAGGCAAATTACAGTTGTCCAATGATATGAACTATGATTTTTTTAAAGTGAACGAATCAATTCGATTATTCCACATTTGATAGTGATGAGCCGTGGAGAGTTTCGTTGGAGCGAAGATTATATTGTGAAATTAATTTTCTTCATTTTAAATTCAATTTCATGTTAATACTATTTTTTATTTTAATAATTTTATTTTTAATTTTGATTGTTCTCTTACTAACTATTTAGTGAGGTGTTAGTTTTATTTTGTAATATTCAAACTAGATATTTGTTTCTATATATGAAAAATGAAAGCAGTACTATTTCTGTTATAAAGAGCACAATAATACAAATGTAGAATTGTCTTTTTATCATAAACAATTGCAACACAACTGCTACACAACCCCACAAAATAAACATATACGAGGCTTCCCCGTAGCAGCTTCCTGGCACAACTGTTGTGCAATAGTTACTTCAAACAGAGTCTAAATAAAATAGGATGAAGATGTGAAATGTGACGATCATAAAGATAAGACACATGACTTTATTTTGTATGATAAAATTCTTATATTTCAACGATTGGGTATGAAATAATTATTCCATTAATATAAAAAAGTGACACACACACACACACACACACATATTATATTATCTCCAATATTTTGAATTGTGTTCACAAGATAACCAAATTATATCATTACAAAAAATCATTTTATGAAGGTTTTCCTCTTCCACAATTGGTGAGCAGTTCTTTTTTCTCTAAGTTGGTGAGATGGTTGGCCCCTCCACCAAATTGGGTGAAGTTTAATACTAATGGAAGTTGGGAGAGGGAGAATGTTGGTGTTGGAACAGTGTTCAAGGATGGTCATGGGAAATGCATGTGTTATTTTTATTCACCATGTTTTGCTTTATGTCCTTTGGAAGTTGAGTGATGGGTTGTTTTGTTAGTTGTTGATATCGTAGGTTCTGCCAAATAGTCTTTTCTACAGGTAAAGGTTAATTATATGTTGCTGTTGGATTTCATTCCGAGGAAAAAAGTGCCACCTTGGAACATTGTCATATGCTCAAACAGGATTTGGAGATCTATTAACAATTTGAAGTTAATTATTGAGTGGAGTTTCATCTACAAAGATGGTAACAAGCCAACACATTGGTTTTCTAAGGTGGGCATCAATGAAATTGCTATGGGAATTCACTCCTCAAAGGAACTGAAGACTTTGCTACACGGGGACATTTTAGAGATTCCTAACCTCATATGTTGAGCCTTTTGTTAGGTTTTTTGCTTTTTTGGATATTGGGATTGTAGTGTGAGTATATTTTGGAGGTAAAACCTTAGGTTCTTCCTTTTGTGTGAGTTGTTTTTGGGTTGAGCAGAATTTTCCTCCAAAACACTGACATTTTTATCAATTATCAATAAAATTTCCCACGGGGTTCTTAACACACATTTTTATCAATTATCAATAAAATATCAATAAAATCAATCAAATTTTGTATTTAAATAAAAATTTTAAAATTATTATTTGAATAGTTTATCATAGAAAATTTGGCTTTATATGATTAACAAACATTTACTTCAAAAAAAAATTAAAATTTTAATATATTTGCTTTGTGCTAATGTTTAAATGCATTTCTAAATGCCACATCCAGCATCATTCATGGAGGTTAATTGAGGCTTACGAAGCTTTATTCTTTGGTCGGTGCCACTAGATAGGTGCATGATTAACTCAGTCCTTAATCTTGATGAGATATCAAACACTTCATTTGAGTAATATTTATATATAAACTATTAAAATAATATATGGAGCTTTTCTGCCAAAGCATCTTGTTGCTAGCTCTGATGATAATTATGTATTATTTATCTTATGTAATTGATGGAATGATTAATTTTGAAAAATTTAACGCACAAAATAATAATGCAACCCAAGAGTAGACATATTTGAAATTATTGTTTTCATTTTTTTTTCTCTTTATCTTTTTGGAGTCATTAGTTTATCTATTGTCATATGATTTCCTTTTTTAAGTAAATATTTTTTTTCGGGATGATATGGAGAAGAGATGAATTGGAAAATAAGGACATGTAACAAAGATACACAAACAAGACAAATAATGTGGAGAACTTTCATAAAGTAAATTTTGTGTGACTGCCCAATAACTTATGTTCAAAATGAGATCGTATCGAAAATGTTTTGGAATATATCCACGAAGAAAAACCTACGAACAAAACTCACAACTAGAGTGTCAAGTGTGTTTGTTTGTTTTGAGGTTAAGAGCAGCTCTTAAAGGGTCACATCCCTTTGGTTACTTACATATTGGGGGGTGTCCAGGAATACTCTCGATTAAAGAAATTCTGTTTACATTTATATGATGACTAGTAAAAGGGTGTCACAAAGGAAAATTATCTTATACGAACATCTCACTACCTTCTGAGCTATAAATAAGCCACATGATAGAAAGTGAATCTCTCACATCTTATATGGGCAGCGGCTCATCGTCGCATGTGGCCAGCGGAATAATCAGGTCATCCCATAGGGTCCACACTTTGTTTCTAAGGCCTAACTGGGCCATAAGGGTAGAGGGTGAATCATTGTATCCCAAATGAGCGACAACATATCTACAATTGGGACCTATGAAATGATATCAATGAGGCTTCCAAGGGAGCAATAAGGCTCAAAAGGGATGTAACAAAGAAAGCATAGAGTAATCTTAATTGGGTGAGATAACCAAGTAAGGATACCACAGATCCATCATCTCAAGCTATCAGGACCCAAAGTCTACCTGGTCGTGAATGTAGTAGACCCAACACAGCTAGAGATCCCTTGTCAGAAATCCGTGAATTACATCGTCAAAGAAGATCACAGTAGCCCTAAGGTCAATGAAGTGAAACATTAAATCCGATGACCCTATGTAAGTAGAAAGGATAGGTGGGACTTGTACTTACCAAAATTGTGAGGAAGTTTTTGAAAAGTAGAGAAAAGAGAGGTCTAGTTACAAAGTTGAAAACACTTTCACAAAAGACTTATATCCCGTATGGATAGGGGAAGCCTCTAACAGCCTGAGTGTGCTAAGCACCTAAGTAGAAATCTATTGGATCAACCGGGTTGAAAAAGAACTAAAACTTCTCTTCGTGACATGCAATATAATGCATTTATCTAAAGTATGAAGCATGGAAGCCCTATTAGAAATGACTTAGGAAATTTCAATGCAATACAAATCCGTTTTAAATTTGGCCCGAAGGCCATGAAGAAAAGTAAGAGCATATTTTGAAAAACTTGAAATATTTGAATCCTAAATTTTGATTAGTCTTAATATTTTATTATGATTTTGTAGAAAATTTATAATCTTCCTTAGGGAGCCTAATTTATGTTTGCATGGTTCCTAAACAATCCACAAGCAACAAAAAGAGTAACATCAAGACACATTGTGAATTATAAAGAAAAGTAAGCCATACATAAGAGAAAGAAAGGTCGGGTGTCGTTGGGTAGTCAACATGTCCCAGAAAAATAAAGGTGGCCAAGCACCTCGCATATACAAGCCTTATCCTTATTCTATACATCAAAGAGATATAAAACTAAGGTATGTGACATGAGCACACGGCTCTTAGTCTTATTCACATGGTTTCGTCCGTCTGAAATCCCGAAAATCGTGCCCATACATTATTTATAATATAAACTCGAGCATGGGGACTCTGAAAAGTACATAGCAAATGTAAAAAAAAGACTTGATCTGCAAAACAACGGGGTTAGAGCAAGTTATAGGCATGCAACACAGTGAATCATGTTCAGTAGGAGGAGAGCTAAGCAGCACCTACAAGAAAAGCATTAATCTAAAATGACTCTTTGCAGGAAGACATCCTTCACCTCTGACCGATGATCACCAATGTAAACATTTAATTGGCTCCCTACAATATCTCACAGTAACTCACCCTGACATTACTTTTAATGTTAATTTTTTGAGCCAATTTATGCATACTCCTACTACTCAACATTTTCAAATGCTCAAAAGACCTTACACTCAACAACTTTAAACTACATGCATATGCCAATGCCAAATAGGCAAGTAATCTAATCTATAAAAAACCTATAACCGATTACTATGTGTATTTAGGGTCATCAACTGAAGCAAAATACGAGACTTTTGCAAAAGCTACTGCATAAATCATTTGACTCCAGAGATTGCTTCAGAAGCTCACCAACATTTCTCAACAACCTACGAATCTCTACAATGACGACACATCTGCAATAGCCCTGGCTAACAACTCAGCCCGTACAAAAGTACAAAGAGGTGGACTATCACTTCATTCACGATCATCTCAAGCTCAAACACATCGATCTACAGCACATTACCACAAAAGACTAACCAAGATATCTTCTCACTAAATCCCTCAACCACATGACATAAACTCCTCACTAACAAGATCACTATCCGCTCCGCTGATCTATCGCTTGAGAGGGGTTAAAGAGACACCCTCGAGAACCTCTCCTACGCCTCACCTTCGCCTTCCATGAGCTCACACTTCGACTTTTTACGTGGAAAACCCTTGAAAGAGGGAAAAACCACGGGGCCTAGCCCAGTTGAAATAATTCACTATGAATGATGGGTACACATGTCCATTCTTTCGCTAAATTATGGAAGATGAAATTACAAAGTTGTATAACTATAATTTGGCTATAGTTCTTAGTGATAACATGTTGCAAGGGTCATTATTGATTGCTGTGAAGGTATTAGTCCATTGTGAGTGTTGTAGATTGCTGCTTCAGAAGTGTTGATTAGCCAAAAAAAACTACAGCAAGCAGTTACAGGAGATGTGGTCCACATAAGCCGTAGTGGCGAGTATTAATGACGTCCGTAGGCCGCCGGGGCTGGAGTCGGGAGCTGCTCGAGCTGTGAACCACGTAGACCATAGTGATGAGCTCATGTCCCACGACGATGACTGACAATGTCTGATTGGTGGTGATCGACAGTGGATGATAGCGATCGACGAGTGTCGATGACAACCCGACGATGGTCAACGACGGTTAGGATGGTGCTGAACTTCCGCTCATTCTTAGAGCTTCTAGTTCTCTTTGAAGCTTCCAACCACCTTTCATGCGAGATGTGAATGTCTATTTATAGTTTTATGGGTGCAATTAATGTATGAATATCAACCATTTTGATTGAACGGTCCAGAGAGTTTTCTCCAATCATGTCGCGTTTAATGAACGTTTGAGTGCCTTAACGATGTCGGAATTGAGTGATCTTGGGCTCGTTGGATTCATGTTGTCGAGCCGCTCGATTCAAGTATAAATATACCAGTGTCGACATCTGTTTGACCTTCCAAGTGTGTCTAGAAATTTTCTAATAGTGGTTTAATGCCTTGATCTGAGCTTGATTTGACTCGAATTTGACTAGTTTTTATATCATTAGGTCCGTCTCATCGAGCCGACTAGTTTGACTATAAGTTTGCTGAAATAGGAACTCTAGATGACTTTTTATCAAGATTTAAATATTTCTTGCTTAAAATATTGTCTTGAGATTTGTGTTATGTTTCGAGATTCGTGTCGAATGATAAAAATTATATATATATATATATATATATATATATATATATATATATATATATATATATATATATATATATATATATATATATATATATATATATATATACATATTGCTATGTACATTTATCATATTATCGTTATTGTAATTATAAATTGGCCATTGCCGAGGCCATAAAATCGGGACTTCTAATATAACAAAAATATTTACCCAGCGACAACAATTACGCTGGCACGTGCACTCCAACCCCACGTGTCTGGTCCGAAAACAAAATCAACAGCAAAACCCTCGTCAGCCTCTTTCTCCCCTCTTCTCCCTTTGCTCGATTCGCGCCAACCGCCAACGAAACCATGTTGCAGAGCAAATCGTTCGTGAAGAAGACGAAGCAGGGAAGAGTCATCAAGGTGCGTTGCCCTTCTTTTATTCTATTTCGAAAAAAGTCCCTACCTAGCTCTAACTCCGAGCATCTCAAAGGTCGTAAGAGAACACTACCTCAGGGATGACATCTACTGTGGCGCTGTGATATGTAAGGTCTGCGACGCTTCCTCTGCTCGGCTTAGCTCTGCTGCCTCCACAATCCTAATCATCGACACCAACGTTGTGCTCCATCAGGTACTTTTGGGAATTTCATGGAGGATGTTTCCGTTCTTTATTTCTGGTGGTTTGTATTATTATTATTATTTTTTTCAGATCGATTTGCTTGAGAATCCAGCGATAAAGAATGTCATCGTGCTTTCGGTGGTTCTTGAGGAGGTTAGAAACAAAAATGCGGCGGTGTACAATAGGATCAAGACTCTCTGCACCGATGCTATGAAGAATTTTTTCGTTTTCTCGAATGAGCATCACAGGTAAGTGCATGCTTCTGGTTTTATTGATAGTGCAAATCTTTTCATGTCTAACGGCTGAGTGCGTAGTTTCATTTTCTAATTTTTCAAGCAATTTTTATTTACAATTTCCCGTGTCACTGATTGAAATATGGTTTCCTTACTGACCAACCTTTTTTTTTCCTTCGTTTCTAGTTTTATCTAAATTGCAATTTAATGTGAACAAATGCATGAATTTGATAAAATTCTCTTCTTCCCGTCTAATTCAGGGATACTTATGTCAAAGAGATGGTTGGGGAGAGCCCAAATGACAGAAATGACAGAGGTTTGCTTTTTATTAGCCTATTAGCAATAATAGCTCTCATGAGAACGCATGAACGCATATAGTATTATTTATAACATAATTATTAAATAAATTATAAGCAGTTGGCTTGACCTATGCATAGAGGAAGTGCGCCATGTAGACACTTTGAAGATGAAACTTCACTCAATATGCTCTATACGATTTTCACACACACACACACACACACACACATATTCACTTCTCTATCTAACTATATTCATGATAAGATCTTGGTTTCTTTATGGAAGAAAGAAGTTTATAATCTTTGAAGGATGTGCATATTGCATTGAATATAAAAATGAGTACAAAGAGTAAAAAAACCAGGTCCTCAGATCTGTGCAAAAGGGTCCCTATCCTCACAGAGGTTGACAGAAAGCTTGGACGATTCAGGGACTATATCAAAAGAAAAACTATGTAAAATAGTCCTTTGGGCACAAAAATGGGTAGTTTTGTTAAGCTTCCAAGGAACAAAATGAAAACCAACTTGTCTAAATAAAAGAGAAAAGCAAAAGTATGACTATGAGATTCACTCTCCAAACCTTTTGAGTTAGGGAGCTGCTCGTGTAGTTGATGACGTTGATATTATCAACTTTAATGATGACACCTTTGGCTTCTAACATCAACGGTTGGATGATATGCTCGAGCAAGACGATGACTTGGAGTTCTACAATCCCACTATCCCAGTGTTGTAAGTGACATCCCATGGCATTCAACACCTTTCTCGTTTCATCCCTTATGATAAGATCAACATCGGCCCTATGGTTTGGGAGAAGCGTACCGTCCACATTCACCTTGATCCATTCCGAAAGGGGGGGGGATAAGAATGTGTATTGGTTAATGCTTCCAGGGCTGTAGCCACAATATAGTAGGAGTGGTATAGGTACGCCCATGCTTCTTAGCAAGCCGAGCTGTCCAACATTGATAAATAGCTTGACAATAAATACACGCAAGTGGGAGCTGAGCTCGAGCACTATTCCTCAACTTTTGGATGACCTCTTCGAAAGACACAAAATAAGGGAAAGCTCGAGGAGTGGAGTTATGTACTTGTAAACGTTACATAAAATATCTTCACGAGCACCCTTTTCTCGAAACTAACCACATACAATTCATTTTAGGAAGATTTACTTGCATACCGCTTACTCAATTCTTATGTATTTACATATTTAAAACGTAAACTTCAAGTTTTACATATACACCACCTTACCTATGTATGAAAAGATATAGTAGTATTTTTGTGGGACATGAAAGATTTGGGTAGTATAACTCTAAATACTAAAGCTTAGGTGTTAGATATGTAAGTATATAGGAATTCGGTGGTATGCATGTAAAAGTCCCTTCATTTTAATGTGGTGTGTTGCCCAAAATAACTCAATTGGCGATTACCAATCCCAATAAATTTCTTGATCATGTTAAAAAGTTCTACCCGAAATTATCATGATGAAACCCAAACTCAACTCGATCCACCTAACTGCAAACCATCCACATGACATATAGTTTGGCGTGTCTATTTGTATAAATGGTTCCAGGTTCTAGTTTGTCGTCAAAGTGAACCTACTCTTTTTGAAGGAAACCTGCACTTGGATAATTTTATCAAATGGGTGGAAAGTTCAACCTTACCCTTGCACAATGAAATCCAAGCATGCCTAGATTATTGTATTAAATAGCTAGGTTAGTATTAACACACAACTTAATGGATATAATTACCGAATTTTTGCATCAAGCTTGAACTGATATGATGATTAAACGGCTCTATTAGCACTAACACGACACTTAATGGATATAATAACTCAATTTATGCACACCAACCCAAAAAACGTTAAAAAGTACTTTTTGTTTTAGGTTTTTATGGGCAGGATGAAAGATACCTCCTGTTAAATGTGTTATGTTTAGGTTTTGACGAAGTCAACCTAAACACAATTTAAGCTTTTTGGGGTTTCTTGATTGATGCTCACTTTTTGATTTGGTTTGGGGTTGGTAATTATGTTTGTAACCTACTAATTGAATTAATTTCAAAATGGATGTGCTCTTATTCAAAAATGTCTCTTTTGAATTTTTTTCTTTTCAAGTCAAAATTGATCTGATATATGATAAATGCACATATTTGTGTTTGTGTGAACACATGCACAACCTTTATATAAATAACACTTTCGGAGTACTAAGTATAATATTTTATACAATTAGTTGACTTTAATTGATCTAGTTCAAAAGCTGTTCGCTTGTGACTTGACTCAATTTGAAATCAAACTCTTCATTTTGAAGTTTAGGCTGGCTCATTTGAAAATTCACTTGATCTCTCCTCGAATCGAAATGCAAAATGGGCTAACCCAAACTTGCAATTTTCGAATTTGTTTGAATTCCAGTTATTGTGTTGTGACGAGCCTTAACACCCTTACATACAATTTTCCAAAAAAAAAAAAAAGAAGGCAAGGTTTACCTTTCCACAATTATCATTATCATTAGCCCCAATTATTTGGTACAAGCTTTATGTATCATACTTTGCTATTCAATCTTGTTGACATGCATGTGCTGTTGACTCCATTTTCCATGTTGTTTACATTTAGTTCATTTTATTCCTTGCATATTCCTCTTCTGATTTTTCTCCTTCACTCAATTGGCACACTAGTTTTTGTGGTATTCTTGCACAAGCTACCTTATTTCATTTTCCCAAGAACTATATTAATTAGTCAAATTTTCACACTTTTGATGCTATAATATATTGCATCAACCTTTTAAATTTATCCATATAGCCATCTTCACATTTTACATTTGTTCCACACTATAATTAGGTTATTTTGTACGACTATTGCTGTGTTTTTGTTATGCTCCATCAAAAACAGTCATTATACTTTGACATAGAATTAGAAGCTACTTAGCATATAAAACGTGCTTATGCAAAGTGGTGATTTTCTTAGTTATTTTACTAAGTAAATGACAATTGCTTTTTGGAAAGTTAAGCTGTTAAAGATAAGTGGAGCTTTTGTTGTTGTTGTTGTTGCTTTCTGTTTTCTTCTCTAATAGAAATATATTTATTTTAATTATGTCACAAAATTCTATAAGAATCCATTTTCATTTGTGGGTTTGAACAACTTTGTTTCTTTTTTGGTTAATACATTTGAAAGCTTTAGACGTGCTTGGGTTAGAGTGAGATTTTTACATTTATGCTATAATCACATATTTGCATGAGTTAAATTATTTAATTAAAAGCACAACCATCAATTTATTTGCATGGGCACATGCAAAATTGCAAAAACAGAGAAGGAAGAATAAGTTAAACTAAATTTTAAAATACAATATACCATAAGCTGCAACATATTATTTGTAATAATTGTAAACTTATTATCATCATTTTTAGAATTTTGAATATGACAGCCTAATGATATTGGTATGAAGCTACCATTTTTAGAAGGAAGATTTACATATCTAACACCTAAAAATTATTTTTTACATATTTGCTACCTAGCCTAAACATTAAAAGATATATTTCAATGTTTAAAAGTCAAAATAGTGGTAATTTTGATGCTATATAAAAAAATTGGGTGGTATAATGTAAAAAAATAAAAATTAGCTGTTAGATATGTAAATACATAAGAATTGGATGGTATGCATGTAAATGCCCCTTTTAAAATTTAGTTTACATCAGGCATGCCTTGCTAATTTGTAACCTACCTGGGTCTACCCCTTACCTGTATCTGCCCTCCCTGTCGTTCGCATTTTTTTAGTTCTAACATGTAGTTTTCATTTATTTTTTTCTTGGTTTTTTGTTATTTTTCTATACATTAGAGGTAGTCCTCATTGAATAGCACCAAGGAGATTGATATACTTTGTCATGGATTCTTTTCGTTTTTGAAGACCTCCTCGACTATCTATATGTAATTTATGCATGGCTAAATTGTTAAAATTTTGTGGTTTTTCTAACTTTTTAGAAGTTTTATTATAACTCTTAGAAATTAGCACTTTGCCCGTCTTTCAGCTATCCGAGTTGCCGCTCATTGGTATCAAAGCCACTTAGGTGGAAGCACACAAATATTACTAATTACCAATGATAGAGAGAATAAGAAAAAAGCCATTGAAGAGGGACTTTTTGCAGAAACAGGTATTTTTTGCTGTTGCAATGTTCTAAAATTTGTCGTGCATTTCTTGTAGCTCATAATGAACTTGTTTATGTTTTTAGTGGAGTCATATGTAAGATCTCTTCAACAGCCAAATTTACTGGACCTAGTTGTCATCCCGGCAGCTCTAGACATTGTAAAGGAAGAAGTCGATGATCTAAGACCATCGAAACGAAAAGTTTTCTACCTTGAGGTCTAGTGATCTTCCAAAAGTTACACTATGGAGCGAGCAAATGCTCAAAGTGGTCCCCCAACTATCAACATGTGATAAATTTAATCCTAGACTTCTAACATGCTCCACTTTAGTCTCAGACTATTAAAAATTGATCCAAATTAGTTCCTAAGTTGAATTTCATGGTTAAAGTTAACACCAACTATTAACTTTGAGGTATTTTAGGAATAAAATTTTAAATGAAATTTATTTTTTTTTATTTGCCTACTTTAATATATAAAAAGTATTTAAATTTATGAATGAGGGCAATTCATTATTTCATGAATTAAATAATTAAATATGGTCGCCCCTCTTAAGGAATCTAAATGCTTTATCAATACCCAAAATAAAATTATAAAAATAATTTATTACTTAAATAGAGCAATGCATTTTTTTTACATAATAGATAAATACTTTATTACGTCCAAAATTGAGTAATAATAAAAATAAAATTTTATTTAAATTGTTATTTCTGAAATGCCCTCGAAGTTAACGGCTGTTGTTACTTTTAACTATGAAATTTAATAGAGGGATCAATTTGGATCAATTTTTAATAGTTTGGGACTAAAGTGTAATACTTTAAACTCCTAGATTAAATTGATCACTTGTTCATAGTCGGAGGACTAATTTTGGTTTTTATTCTTCTTGAGCAAAGTTTTCATTTTTAATGAAAATATATAACTAATATGTTTGGATTGCCTTTCTTTGATACAGCACAAACCTATGTCAGAGATCACTTCTGGCCTTCTCCATAGAATTTACCATCAGGGAAAGCTTCGAGTTAACCGATACAATCCATTTGAGGCTTATGTTGGAAGCGAAAGTGTTGGTGATGAGATAGTGATTTATGGTAGGGTGAACATGAATAGGGCTTTTGATGGAGATATTGTTGCTGTGGAGCTCTTGCCTCAAGACCAGTGGACTGAGGAGAAGTCCTTGCTTGCTGTGGATGATGGTGTGTTTTTTATGCTTATTAATGATTTTTCTCTTCCATTTTATTTGTTATTAAATTACATTTAACATGATATTTTTAGATGAAGATGAGGAAGATGACATTCATTTGGTTCCAAGCAGTTTTGATGATGCTCCAAGGAATGCTAATCTTGCAAAAGTTTCTGCTGGATCTGCGCCTACTGTTACAAGTCGCCCAATTGGACGTGTTGTTGGTATTATAAAGCGAAATTGGAGCTCGTAAGTTTAGGAAGAAAATTTGGTTCCATAATGCTAATACTCATATGTTTTTTTTACCATGATTAGCTGATATTATTCTTGACTATTGTCGAAAGATACACAAAATAGATTGATATCAGAGTTAACTCAAACCACAATAGGAAAAACAAATGTTATTACTAAAAACAAGTAGATAGTTACAAATAAACTCACTTGAAAGTAAATTACAACAAAAGAAGACAAACTCATGTTAGAGCTTGATTTGGGGGTGGTGGAGGTTGGTTGGGTGGTCGGAGAGTGGTGTGGTAGGAGCTGAAACGAGCTGTGGGTTGCTGGGACAACAAAAGGGGGGGCTGGAACGACGGTGACGCAGAAGGCATGGAACGAAAACGACAACTGAGGGTAGGGCTGGGATAGCAGTGAGGGTGATGTCGGTCTTAACCGAAATCACTATAGGAAAAACAAATATTATTACTGAAAACAAATATGCGGTTGCAATCAAACACACTTGAAAAGGAAATTATAACAAATATGACAAACTCATACTAGAGCTTGATCCATGGGTGGTGGAGGTCGGATAGGTGGTTCGGGGTTGAAATGAGTTGTTGGTGGTTTGGACAACAAAAGTTGGGGCCGAAATTGTGTTGGCGGAGGGCTGAGAATGCAAGGGGCAGTGAAGGGGTCTTTGGATTGCAGGACAACAAGAAGGGTATTGTCTAGTGTGGGGACAGCGAGCGAGGACTGCAGGGACAACAGAGTAGGCTGCAGTCTAGGCAGTAGCAAGTCAGAATGATAGTTGGACAACAGGAAAACAACAAATTTGCTAATTTTTGGATGATGGCAGCGGGGATTGGCGATTGAGAGTGATGCGGGAAGCTTGGGAAAGGGTAGAGGTGGCTGTGCAGGATGGCAGCGAGGCGGGGAAGGGAGGGAGGCGACTGGAAATGGGGAAACAACTAGAGAAAAAAAAAATAGTTGTTTGTTCGTGTTCGAATTGTTCATTTTTTTGCTCGAAATAGGCTCGTGTTTGAAATAGCTTGTGTATAAAATATTTGTGTTCGGTTCGATCCGCTCAAATAGGGTCATGTTCGGCTCGATAAAACCAACAAGATAGCTTTTACCGCTGTGCACTGTAACTTTTTTGAATATCCTCGTTCATTTTAATATTTAAATAGCACTAAAAAGTAAATCCTTCCCAATGTGGGATTAGATTAAAGAAGGCGGTCTGAAAAAAAAAAAAACCAAAAAAATCAATTTAACGAAAGCGGGATTGCAGGCGAGGCAATGTGGGGCAGGCAAAGACAAATTTTAGGGGCATTTACGTACATGCCACCCAATTCTTATGTCTTTACACATTTTTTGGGCAAAAATAGCAGAGCAAGTTGCAGTCGAGCGGGATGGAGCAGGATTTGGAGGAAATTTTTTTCGGGCATTTACATACATGGCCATCAGAGTCTTATGTATTCACACATTTAACACCAAAATAAACAAAAAAAAAAACATAGCTGATACTTGATTTGTAAAAATTCTAGGTGCATTTACATAAAAACCACCCAATTTTTTTGTATTTACACATCTAACACCTATTTTTTATATTTATACAAATTGAAATTTTCATATCATATTAAAAATGCCAATTTTTACTAATTATTTAAATAATTTGAACCAAGTCGAACACAATGGAACAAAAGTTTGTTCTCATTTTGTTCGTTTATAAATTAAGCTAAAAAATATTGTTTGTGTTTCACTTGTTTGCATAACGAACGAATCGAACACAAGCTGTTATGAACGAAGTGTTTTTTCTACAACCCTAACGGTAAGTAGTTAATCTGTCAGGCTGGGTTCATATAGGGAAATTTGTTTCTATAATCGGACTAAATTTGTTGTGATATAAGATGGTTAGTTAAATCAGGAATCTTGCCATTAGGGGTTTATCGGATTTTAGAAGATGATCATAATGAGAAAACACAACAGCTGTTTGAGGAAGCATAAGCTATTATTAATCTAATGATGATTTTCTTAAGAATAATAAATATAAAATGATGATTTCCTTAAAGAATAATATAAGTTCTGCTAAAACTTATACAAATTACAAGGAAGTTAGGGGTTTCGAAAGAGCATGGTTGTTAAAGAAAAAGCTATAATTTTTTGTGGTCCCTATACCCGGCCATGTACCATCTTCATCATTATAAACTATCCCATCTTTCCGTTGTCAGGTTTGTGAATTCTAATTGTCCATGCACTAATTTGGGTGCTATTTGTTGTATGATTGACCTCATATCCCTTCACACAAATTATTTTATCATAATACTTTTGGTTTATATTTCTTCTTAATCTTTTTTTGCTTTAACTTGCCTACTTTTTCTATTGCCACGTCTTCTATTTTGTGTTGTATATGCTCAAATCATGTAAGTTTATTTTTCACCACCTCGTCTTTAGTAATATTTTTGTAATTGCTTTCATTTAATTATCTTTAGTCAAGTATTGTTAGAGAGGCTGGAATTTTTTTTTTTATAAAATTGCAAAGTTGGGCGGGATGAACATGCTTGGATGGGTGTTTAGCAAAACTAGGAAATATAAATTAAACAATGATTATATTAAATGGAAAATGAGAGTAGCATTTATGAAGGTAAAATACAACAACAAAAACAACAAAAAAAAAAAAAAAAAAAAAACAAAGCCATAATCCCACTACGTGGGATCGACTAAATGAATCTTTTTTCTCCATTGCGTCCAATTTAGTGTCATTTTCATTTAGTTCTTGTAAATTAAGATCATTTTTAACACAATAAGCCCAAGTCTTCCTAGGTCCACCTATGCCTTTCTTAACACAAGTCGAATCTAAAACATCTACTCTCCTAATCGGATCATCAGATGGTCGACGTTTAATGTGACCAAACCATCTAAGACGGCTTTCTCTAATTTTGTCCGTCATAGGAGCTACACCAACCCTATCACAGATATATTCTTTTCGCATTTTGTCTTTAAGTGTAAAGCCACTCATCCACCTAATCATTCTCATCTCGGCAACACTGAACTTATTATTATGCTTCTCTTTTAAAGGCCAACATTCAGCGCCATATAGCATTGCAGGTCTCACCACCGTCTTATAAAAATTTCTTTTCAGTCTAAGCGATACTTTTCTATCACCCAAAAAGCCCGAAGCATTCCTTCACTTCAACCAACCAACTTGAATTCTACTATTAACATCCCCATCTATATCACCATCGCTTTGAACAATGGACCCAAGATATCTAAATCGTTCACACCTTTTAATAATTTGATCACCCAAAGTCACACTTCTATCACTAGAGCTATTACTACTAAAATTACATTCTATGTATTCAATTTTAGTTCTACTTAAATGAAGGCCTTCAAACTCCAATGTAGATCTCCATAATTCAAGTTTGTATTGAGCTTTTTCTCTCGTTTTATCCATGAGAAGGATATCATCAGCAAAAAGCATACACCGAGGTACATTATCCTGTAGATGTCCAACAAGCCCATCGATAACTAAAGCAAAAAGATATGGGCTTAAAGCCGATCTCTGATGTAATCCAACAGAAGTTGGAAAATATTTGGTTAATCCTCCTTCAGTTTGAACGCAAGTAAAAACTCTAGTATACATATCTTTTATGAAGGTAAAATAGTGAAAAATATTTGATGTTGTTTTTGTATATACAGAAAAGAGTTGAATATATATTGATATGGTTGATAAATAAAATTAATGTCAAGAGATAAAAAAAAAGAGGATAGAAGTGCATGCAACCTTTGATAGGAGTGCAATGTAGAACAATGATTTATAAAGCTCACTCCAAAAATCTGATTAGGTTAATTGGTGATGATGATATTGATGGGGTAGAAGTGCATCAAGAAAATGGATGGATAAACTTAATGTGGAAGGGCTATCAATAAAGGGTTAGACTTAATGTATGATTGCTAGAAGGTGTCCAAAATATTTAAGAATAAAATTTTACACCTCATCATTTGGTAATTATATATCATAGGCCAGAATGAGCATTGATCAACCTAACCTCAAATAGTTGGTTTAAGGCTAATGATGATGATGAGGTTGCAAGTCTTATTAATATTGTAATTGAGACCATGTATTATTTCGTTCATACAGTATTTAGCATTCTCAGTAAGTACAAATCTACTTATTTTCCATTGAAATTGTTAGCCAGAACGTGTATTGATAAACCTAACACTCTGAGCTTTTACTACAAGTCACGTTGCATGACGGTTTGGTTTCCATGTATTGATCTTTGTTTATTAATTACCTTTCTTGCAGTTATTGTGGGTCTTTGGAGCCAATGCCATTGCCTGCAGGTAATGGTGGTGTAGCCCATGCTTTATTTATCTCCAAAGATCGTAGAATTCCTAAGATCCGCATTCAAACTAGACAGCTCGGAAATCTTCTGGATAAGAGAATCATTGTTGCGGTTGATTCGTGGGATTGCTCATCTAGGTACCCATTCGGGCATTATGTTAGAACTATTGGACAGATTGGTGATAGAGAGACTGAGAGTGAGGTAAGTAAAAAATAATTTGAAGTCTATGTACTAAGATTTGATAATCGAAAAAAAAGTGTCAAATAGCCTCTTGACTCTCTACAAAGAGTCATTTTAGTCCCAAAGTCAATAAAAATTTCAATTTAGCCACCAACTCTTTTTTTCTGGGCTGAAATAGGCCCACTGAGGACTATTTAACACCAATTTAAAGGGCCTAGGGAATAATTTGACACTTTTATAGACTAAAATGACCACCCCATGTAAACAGTCAGAGTAATATATTGGCTTTTGACTATGTGATAATCTTTGAAAGTTTTCTTGTGTCTTAAGATGCTACTTTTGCTCATGGATCCTGGTACTAAAGTTTATTAGAATTGTTGCAAAGCTGTGATACCATTCTTGATGAAACAGGTAGTTTTAATTGAAAATGATATAAATTCAAGGCCATTTTCAGTGCAAGTTCTTGCTTGCTTGCCACCTCTTCCATGGTCGTTGTCATCTGAAGATCTGGCTAAACCTTATCGAAAGGATTTACGGCATTTGAGGGTTTTTAGTGTTGACCCACCTGGTAGCTTAGCTTGTTAAATTTGCCATTCCTATACAGTTTATTTATTTTTTTCTTTGTGCAAGATCTTAATTCTGTTGCTCGACTCAGGGTGCAAGGACATTGATGATGCATTGCACTGCACTCCTTTTGCAGATGGAAATTTTGAAGTTGGAGTTCGTATCCGACATCTGGGTTGCATTTTAGGAAGATTTACACAATTCCAATTTATTTACATAATCAACACCTAAACTTCAATTTTTACATACACACCGCCTTACCTATGAATGAAACGGTGTATTTCACTTTTTAAAAGTTAAAATAATTGTATTTTTGATTTGACATTAAGAATTTGAGTGGTATAAATGTAAAAGATAAAATTTAAGTGTTATGTATGTAAATACTTAGGAATTGAGTTGTATCTAAATGAATTTTTATTATATATATATATATATATATATATATATATATATATATATATATATATATATATATATATATATTCATAATGCTTGATTGTTCTCCTTATTTTGGATTGATATATTTCTAGAATTCGGATTTCTATTGACCCCATAATTTTATTGATGACACTGTTTAGTGTATTGTCATCTTTATGATGATTTCGCATGATATGTCCAAGATGTTCCGCTTATAAGGACGGGATTTTTTTTGCATCCTTTTAAGATTTTTTTTTTAATTATGCATGAAATGTGTAAGCTAGTTATACATTAGCCTTTGTGTAACATAAAAAAAAACTTTATTGTAAGATGTTTAAATCTACTGAATTAAGGCTTTTATTTAAAAAAAAAAACTTAAAAAAAGAAATTATTAAAACCATTACTAAATCTTCAAAAGTTTTTTAGTCCTTGCTGCTGGAATGATATCAATAAATTCAAAATTCTGTTGAACTACTTGTTTTGCTAGTTATAATCCCTAGGATATGTAATGGTCATGATATCGATGAATTCAAAAAGGCTTCATATTTTTAAAGTACTTGGTATCTGATTTCTTTTACAACTGCATATTTTATTACTACACACAATTAAAAGATTATAAATGTCAAAATGCCTAATCATAGGGCTTGGTTTAATGAGAACAAATTTTGGTCCCTCACGTTTCAGCTATGATTCGGAATGTCTTATTCTTGATGCCTCTTTTCGACTTGAAATCGATGAACTGGTAATCTGTCTTGGTAATATTGGTTACTTGGTTGCTTTCATTTGTGCAGAATTTACTTTGCATATTTGTTTAAGGTTAATCAGTGCAATATAATTGTTGTTGATAGATGAAATATGATGTTCTTATGGCATTGGATTGGCTGAAGTCAGTATACATACTTATTGTTCTGCTTGGTGGCAATCTATTGTCTTATAATATTTCAGTTTCAACCTTTTTCTCTTGTCTTGATGTTATTCTCGGTCACATTTTATTGTTTGATTATTTCTCATGAAGCTCAATGAGAGTCTATTTTAATTTCTCGGAATACCAACTATCCTTTGATTCTGTCATGTGAAGTTCAATTTGAGTCCATTTTTTAGTAGCTGGAATAGCAACTATGTTTACTTTTAGATGATAAATGAAAGTTATACACAAAATTTCAAATGCTTTCTTTAATGAAACTTAAACGAAAGGGTTCAATAGGAATTATTCTTTTTGACTATCTTTATGTGTTCAATGCACATACATATTTTATGTGTTCAATGCACATACATATAAGTTAAACTAATGCCTTTTTACAAGAAGATAATCCTTCCATAGCAAATGCTACACCTCTCACTACCTACTGAATGGTGGAGATTTAAAGTGGCTTTACATATTTAAATATGTCATGTATTATCAGCATTAGCTTTATCCCAACTATTTTAGGTTCGCTTCAAATCATAAGTTTTCGTTCCTCATTGCTGAGTGGTGATGGCGTTAAACCTATTTTTTGCAAATCATTTTGAAAAACTTCTATCCATGGAATGAAGCTATCTCTTTTCTTTTTTCAATCCTTTAATACTAAATTTATCTACTCATATAAGGGGTGCTTACTTGTTTGAACGTCTTTAATTTATTTTCAATCGCTTTACTTCATTAAATGCCACGTCAACCGTTCTTCTAATATAATTATGTCTTGATTTTTTTCATTCTTACTTTTTAGCAGATCCATCTTAATATTCTTATTTTAGCATCACTCATCTTGGATGTCAATAACTTATAGCGCAACTTTTAGATCTATGCAATATCATGTCCTAATCTTGATTTTATAGATTTTGCATTTAAGCTTTCATGAGATCCTTTTATCACATAGATATTACAAGAAACTTTATTTTAATTGTCCGTGTTAACTCAAAAGGTTTTATCATCAATTACATCTCTCTTTTTTGTATGATAGATTGAAGATATTTTAGCTAATTATGTGTAGATGTCACTTTATTTTGTGTTAATATTGAATAATAACTATCAATATCATATTTTCTAAAATTACATATCTTTTATTTAATTTTGATTCTATTATTTCTAAAGTATTTTTTTTCTAAACATTTCCTTCACTAGTTTAATTTTTTCCTTGTTAGAACTATATCATATGCAAAATACATGTATTAAAACTTCTTATTTTGAATATTCTTTTTAAGCATCTTTATAATCAACATAAAAATATATACGCTCAATGTTGTTCTTTGATTTAAACTTATGGTAATTGAAAGCTCTATGGTCACTCCATAATTATTTCTAATACACAATATATTTATAAACATCAATATATATTTGGCACACAATTTTTTTGTCTTAAAGTTCAGCAAATAATTTTTTTTGGTTGATAATATGCCTTATTAAGTTCCACAAGTATTTTTTTTGAAAATATTTTTTTTTTGTTTTTTTTTACTTTGTCAATTATTTTAACAAAAAAAAAGTTTTCATAACTGATCTTCCTAGCATAAAACCTTTGGTTAGCCAAATTGGTTTAATTTTACAAAGCATACTTCCCATTACTTTTTCCCATATCTTAATTGTATAACTCTTAAGCTTGATTGCTCGATAATTAACATAATCTCAAACATCATCTTTATTCTTGAATTTTGGTGTCAAACTTCTCCAATTATTTTACATTCTTTTAGTTCTTAAAATTTTATTGGAAAAAATTGTTATTCACCAAATCACTGCAAAAACTTTCCTAACTCTCCAAATCTTACTCGGTATTTTATTTGGAATTAAAGCCATATATTTATTCATCTTTTTAAAGCTAACTCCACCTTTTTTTTATTATTTTGAATTATTCCGTTCTTTACTTCATTATATTGTTCGTTTAATTTTTGCAAAATAATGTCTTCTTTAAATTTCTCTTTTAGTAACTTCTCAAAATACTGCTTTGATTTTTCCTTGATATCTTCGTATTTATCTGAGATCCATTTTTCTTCACTTTTAATTATTCGAAATTCCTAGATCTTTTTTCTCTTGGCCATTTTGTATATCTACTTTTCTCTTTAGTATCAAGCATATCATATAAATCATAAATATTTTAGCTTTTACTTGCTAATTTCTTTGCATGTTTTCTAGCTTTCTTATAGTCATTATTAGTCTCAATAGCATTTAGTTTTAATCACATCTTAATAGCATACTTTTTTTCTTAGTACCTTTGCGCTTTGCCTCCAAACTATTTTGTTAATGTTTGATCTATTTTCACTCTCCTAAAATTTTTATGTCAATCCTCTTAATGAAGTAGCCATGTTTTCTCACTTCAAGTCTGGCTAATTTGAAGCAATCCAATTTACCTTTCTTATTAAAATATCAACAAATTATCACCATTTTAAATTTATGAATATATTTTGGGCCAATTTTATTTATTTTTTTTAAATATTCTTATACTCTTATTATTTTAATCCACAACTGGTACCTTGCGCTGTGTTATCAAGTTTTCTCATGGAATCGGTCTTACAATATTTACAAGAAAAGCTTTTTTCCCTTATAAGCAAGAAAATCATCTATTTCCCTTAATTTTCTTTTCTTCATTTAGTTTCTTATAAAAAAATTATATTTAATCTAAAGCTTAGATAACTTGAATTGCTGTTCCAACAAGCTTGGGACAGAGTCTTCTATGCTTTGTTTGTTTGTGAGTGTTTTTCAGCTGTACATAATATAAAGATCAAAATATCCTCAATGGATGGTTACATATATGCTAAAGTTGGTGAATTTCATTTCAAAATGTGCAAGTTTTTAGATGATTTTGAATTAAATATGAGTTAATAATATTTTTTCGTGTATGTGATGATTATGATGTGTGAATTCTTGGGTAAAACTAAACCTTAACAATGATTTCTTTGTCAATTGAACATCCTCAACTTTCTTAGAGGTTTAATCAAATGGTTAAATCGTCATGAACTTTTTTAAATTTTATTCATATGTAATGTTTATATTGTACTAAGTGCAACAACATGATATTGAGTTTGAAGAGTATATAAAATATTAGATGCAAAAAATAAAATTGAGGGCAATGTCATTCTCTTTGAAGGAGCAAAGACTATCTCTTGCTTTATGTATGTAGATTTTAATATAAACACACGTGCGAAGCAAAAGAAGAATTTGGTATGTAGAAGAGGAGGGTTGTGGGGGGGTGGGGGNAGAATTGAGGCAGAGAGAAAGAGTATTTTTGTTATTTTTTTATAGGCCATTTATGAATGAAAGAGGTATGGATGTGTTATTGTTATCACAATTTTTTGGCTATACACGATTGAAAATTTTAAGGATCTCCTCTCTGTTAGATTTGGTGTTTAAAGACTTGAATTGAATATTAAGGTCTTTGATTCTATTGTATCGGTATAGCATCGTCAATCAGATAATATTAGAAGAGATCTATGTTTGTATGCTTGACATTTGAATCTAATTTCGTTTTACAATAGAATAATGATGATTTTAAAATTTTAATCTTATCTGGATAAGTTAACATTTAAATTTAAAGTTAGTTTACATAGGACATAAGAATTGTCGCTTAATTTGTTTCTTTTTATTCTTTTGTTTTAAACTTACCTAGGTTTGGTATGATAGATAGGATTTCTTTTTTTGATGATTTTTTTGGGTGTTAGATTAATGTTTGCTATTATTGCCTATAAATAGGCTTGAAGTCCTGCATTAAAATCAATGATATTCTGAAGTTCTTCGTGAACACTTTTTTCCTTATCCCTTGGCCGCCAGTCTTCTGTTTCTTTTTGGTAGCATAACATAATATCACACCAAATAAAATGGAACCAAAAGCCCCTTAACGAGCTTAATCTTGCTAATGAGAATTGAATAAGATTACATCCATTGCTACCCTTAATCATATTCGGGCAGATATTGCCGATGTAACGAATTTTGTTCATCCTGGAACTCCACTTGACGAGGAAGCTGCACAGAGGGGAACATCTGTATATCTTGTTGAAAAGAGAATTGACATGCTTCCAAAACCTTTAACTGAAGGTATTTCTGTATTTTTGTTTTGAAGGTCCTTGACTTGTTTTGACTTTTTATTTATATGTTTTTTACTTCCATTTATTGCAGACATATGTTCTCTTCGGTCAGACGTAGAAAGAGTGGCCTTTTCTGTTATTTGGGTATGTAATTCTAACAATTTTATGATAGTCTGAACTACTTGGAGTTGGAAGTATCACCTGATGCACATTTACAGATATCTGATAGATTTTCTGGGAATTTCAGGAAATGACACCTGATGCAGAGATTATATCTACGAGATACACAAAAAGCATTATCAAATCCTGTGCTGCATTATCTTATGTTGAAGCTCAAGCCCGAATGGATGATAGGTGCATTTCCATTCTCTCTCGATTTGCTTTTTATTAAAAAATGGACTCTATTTGCAATTTTGCTCTGACATGCATGTTAATGGCTACCGTCCCTGGGTCCTTCTTATGATGTCAGCTGCACTGATGTTCTTTGTTATTTTTGTTTCTGAATTACAGAGGACTGCAAATTTGATAACCTTTTTGAAACTAAAATTATGGTTTATGTTTTGCCACAACAAGCATTACTTTTTCTAAGTGTTAATATATATTTTTTTGTGGTTTTTTAAAGTCGCATGATTGATCCATTAACTACTGACCTGCGCAACTTGAATTCATTGGCAAAGGTTAGCCATTCTTCTTTGTTACCCTTTTTATTTCTTTTTATTTTTTCTGTTTCAAGATGATAATAAGAAATTTTCTTTGATATTTCTAATATTAAAACACAGATTATGAGGCAACGAAGAATTGAAAGAGGAGCCTTAACACTTGCTTCGGCAGAAGTTAAATTCCAAATAGATACAGAAACTCATGATCCTCTGGATATTGGTATGTGATTTTATCGTAAGCACTGCTAAATATCACTATATACTTCCATATTGAGCTTAGCTTTAATATTTTTTTTGGCAGGAATGTATCAAATTAGAGAGGCAAATCAGATGATTGAGGAATTTATGTTGGCTGCCAATGTTTCTGTTGCAGAAAAGATATTGAGACATTTTCCATTGTGTTCTTTGTTGAGGTCTGCCTATGAATCCATTCTCCTTTAGCATCATTCACTCGTTTTGCAATCTCAGTGTATCAGATTTTTACTTTTCTTGAACATTGTTTTTGTCATTTCTATTCAAAATAGAAGATTTAATTGTTTATTTGGGCTGATGTTTCTATAGTAGGATACGCTCTCTGCAGGAAAATTTGTATTGATATTATATTAAGATGATATTCTTCACTTAATTGAAAACTATTATAAATGAAAATCTGCTAATAATGGCTAAATTTTTTTTACGTTAATCATTTTTTTTCCGAATAGTTTTATTGGCTTGGGAAACAACAAACTTTTTTTTTGAGCTTTAAGTGGTAACTGCCTAATAGTAGACATCATATGTTTCTTATTTATTAACTCTTGAAAATGGAAATATACACTCTACGAAAGTCCAGGTCACCCAAACTGGAGCAGATTTTTATGAACTAATTATTGGTTAAAATACTTTAATGCCTTCTAGAGGATAACAATCTTGAATGAACTATCACGCTCTTATGTTTTATTTATATGAAGTTTGGTTCATACATATTTATGGAATTTTTTAAATAAATGACCATGTCGTAATGAGATTGTTGGATTCCTGTTAGGTCTATTTTTTCTATATTTTGTAAGTTTTATTTGATAACTTTCTAATATCTATCATACACCTATCTTTTTGATTTATCTTCAAGGAGTGAAACTACATATTTTTTTAACTGAGGGTCTGTTTGGGGCAGTTGCAACTTATTAAAAAACTACTGTGCAAAAGCTGCCGCCGATAAGCTAACTGTATATTTGTTTTTTGCAGTTTTGCAGCAATTGTTTCTGAACAAATGACTTTACAACCTCTGTAATATAGTGCTATTTATAACATAACAAATTATGCTTGCACATTTCATACTTGAAAATAAATATCCAGTTTGAATGTTACAAAATAAAATTTGACACTTCATAAAACAGTGAGTAACACAACAATCAAAATTAAAAATAGAACTATTAAAATAATAATTAATAATATCATAATATTATTTTTAAAATGCAGTTGATTATGTTATGAGAGAATCCTTCTCCAACGAAACTCTTCATGCCTATAAGCGGTGGATTCTTTAAATTGATCAGCCCACCTAAAAAAGTCACATTTCATTGTTCTATACCTTGGACATCCGTAAAATAGTTTCCTATAGCCGTGTGACTATCGCGAAGCAAGCAAGGAACATTGTATTTCACAGTAACAATACAATACGCTAGAGTTACCAGAAGTCTTCGAGTTTATCTTTTCAGAAGGTTTAAAACCACACAACACAGATCCTTAGATGCAATATTAGTAATAAAAAGTAGTAGAACCACTAAATTCAAGTTTGGTGAAACTGTGAGGTCTCAAAGAACAGAGTGCAAAACAACGAATTTGTCACTACAACAAGACAATAAACCTTAAAAAAAGATTCTTGGTTGCCTTTAAGCCATATAATACATATCGTATGTGTCACATATGCATATCACCAAAAAGACCATCTAGATGAACCTCAAAATTCATAGAACTGAAAAAAGAAGAGAAACTCGATTGCCTTATTGAGATTGCATACATGTCAGGAACCAATAACAACATGCATGCCATCCAGAAGAACCAAGGTTGAATTTTTGATCATAAACCTCCAAAAATAAAAATTAAAGCTTGCAATAAAACTTACATTAGATATTATACCCATGGTTACCTCATAGGCCATCCAAGTATGAAAAAACACATGCAAAAGTACTGGAAATAATAGTTTTTTCACATTAAAATTCAAAATGCAACTAGTTGCATAAACCATCAATACAATAAACAATAAACATTTTCACA
This sequence comes from Phalaenopsis aphrodite, assembly GCA_003013225.1. NCBI lineage: Eukaryota > Viridiplantae > Streptophyta > Magnoliopsida > Asparagales > Orchidaceae > Phalaenopsis > Phalaenopsis aphrodite. The sequence continues at coordinate 774,888 of NEWO01000071.1, forward strand.
ATATTTTGTAAATAAAGTAATAAAAAAACATTCGATCGTTCTATTCAACCACCAACGATGACATCTGTAATCCACTCTCTCAACTCTATCATCCTCATGCACCCTCTCCATCTTGGGAGCAAGTCTCAGACAAATCACTTTCAGCATGTGATAAAGATTGTCCTAGACGATATTCATATGCTTTAGTAGGGGCATGTGAATAATTTTCATTAGCCTATTGAAGTCAATGTTACTGCATGAAAGATGTCACCGAATGTAGTTGTGAGGAGTCATTGTAGCGACCGCAATCTGCACTTGTTTGCTAAGCAGATATGTGGGCATATCCGCAACATTACCCATTTTTATTCAAACTCAAATCGTTCTTTCAATAGCCGCGCGTCTCTTTTGAAACATCTCTTTCATACGTCGAGTAATATTGCTAACTCTTTAAAAATAAAAAATGTGGTATTTGGTATCAACAAATGGTTAGTATTGCAGAAACCCTCTGTATAGGAGATACCCAACATCTGTAAAATAATATTTATCTGATACAAATATAATAATTAGTATTGCAGTAAAAGTACACTTCTATTTATTTGGATTCAAGCAAACTTGAGTGTGGTTGCAGAAAGTTGTATTTCTTAGTTACTGTTACAATTTGAATATCGACTGTCGTGTGCACTACCTCCCATGCAGCCATAACAAATGTGAAACACATGTTTAAGTCACATATAACAATAACACTTTATGTTGGAGAACCGTATCGCCAGATGAATGCGATCTTTTTACTGTCTGACACGTGCATCCACGTGTTTCATCCATCAATCGCTCCAATATAATCCTAAAGCATTTGACAAAGATAATCAAATTACATTGCTCAACTGAATTCAAGAAAGTATGGATGCATTAATTTACCCTAAAATATGATATATAACATTGGTCCTGTGAGATCTCTATTGGGGTCCTCTGGAAGGTCGGGTTCTCAGGCTTGATAATTTCTAATGATAAACTGACCAGAACATTCAACTCAATTGAAAAATATCTACTGATTGTTTTTGAAGAATGTTAGAATCGTTTCATGACTCTTTTCATAGATTCATCTATTATAAAATATAGAGTGTTGTTGTTAACACTTCTCTGGAAGTCATCCCGAGGAACCATGAAGTCTAAATATGGGTTGTCATACATAACATATTGTTAAACTTTGTTGGGTGCCCTATAAACAATTTCTCAACCCACTTATCGCCAATGCATGCAGTTGTCATGCAAGGAGAGCGAGCAATATATGAGTTTTAGTACTCATACTTCAAGCATAACATACTTGCAATTCTTCTTCTGCGTCTTTTTCTTTTTATGTTATTTACTGTTTATTCAACTAACACATTAATAATCATCGAGTTAACTACTGCCAGAACATGATTTTAAAGAAACAACATTCATAACGAAACTTTGAATAGAAAATTAGAAGTTGCACGATCAAACTTTTCTCATGAGTAAAGAAAAGTTTATTGTCCAAGCTAGAAAACCAAAGCAATCCAAAGTAGTATAGATACTGTCCAAATGAAGAACAAATATGAAATGTGCAACAAGAAAAAAAGAAATTCAAGCTTCCTGTTTATCATGAAAATATCATAAATAATTGCCTCTAAGGTCATAGGTCATCGTCATAAAGAACTCTATCCGGGTCGGAACTTCAAACAACTTCATAGAGAATAAGTACAACATCATGTCCTTGTAAATTTCTTGAGTTGCTTCTGGAATTCGCATTACTTGTTGAATATAAAGTTGTTTGTGATGTGTCAAGATCATTGATACATGAAACAACTAACTATGAAATTTGGCTTTTAATGAAAACAATATTTTTTTTTCTCAACCCTAGGACGCTTAGATCGACTGGTAGATTCAACTCATTGAGGTTAGGGTTGGGGTCTTCATTGGAACCAACTGTTAGATCGGCATCTACATGCTCAGGTATGCCAACAAATCCTCTCGCTAGGGGTGCTTGCTTGATTGTCTGTGGCAACAACTCCACCAAATATGCGATCCAACTTTTCTTCATGCTCAGGGTCAATACCACAGAACTTAACTTTTTTAGCATTTGGAACGACCTACAAATTATTGGATTATTCACTTGGATGTATTTGAAGAAATAAATAATTGGTAAGGGACTTCACGTTTCATAAATTTTCACTTTCAATCTCTCGACCCTCCATTCTTCTAAAGCATTGATGGTTAGCTTTATCAAGTCCCAATCCAAGCCTGTGGATCCTCGCTTCAACTCTTTTTATATTTTTTGGTTCATCCTTAACTAATCCTACTTGTTGTTCAATTTTATTCTATCATATTCTCTTTCATGTACTCTCCCTGAACTTCTTTATTATATTTTGTCATCCCTCATTGTTAAAATATGTGGTTAGCCTATTTCCTAATTCTACGTCTATAAGAGAGATGTCGCAAAATATTATTTTCACATATTTATCCCACATGGTAGAAAACCAATTTCTTTTGTCTTTTACATGACGATACTAGCATGAAAAAGAACCAAACAACCTAAATGTATATTAGAGAAAAAAATAAAGTGTTATTTAAAATATCACAACTCGAAAAAGTAACTGAAAGGAAAATCAGAACAAATCACGAACACTACCACTACGATATCACCAAAAAACTACCACCTGCATTCACACACACACACACACACCATTATTTCATCACCAACATATCACCAAAAAAGTACCACCATAATCCATACACACACACACCCCATTTTACCATCACCAACATCCACACACACACACACACCCCACCATGTCACCACTACCATATCACCATAAAAACTACCACCAACATCCAAATTCACACACAACAATGTCACCACCACCATAGCACCATAAAGACTACCACCAACATCCACAGACACACCACCACCACCATAAATACTACCATAACATCCACGACACACCACCATGTCACTACCACCATATCACCAAAAAACTACCATCACCATCCACACACAACCAACATCACCACCAATAATACCACCACAATTGCACAACAACACCACCAAGAATACCACCAACATGGCACAACATCACCATCAACGACGCCACCACTTATGCCATCACCACCAACAAACCACCGCTTTGACACAAAATCACCATCAATAACACCACCACCGTGGCACAAGAGCATCACCCACACCACCACTACAAACATCGTTACCAACATAACATTGTCTAATCCAATAAAGAGGGCAACCACCAACAAAAATCATCCGACAAGTAGAGCAGCAAGTCTGCTCCAATTGAATAAAAAATAAAATAGAGGGAAGAGCCCCAACTGAACAAATTGCACGCGACAAAAAAAAAAAAGAAAAATTCTTTCCAGCAGAGGCCGACAAATCGCAAAAACCGAACCATAGACCATGAATTACGAGCATTCGCAAAGGGCCTCAAATCATCTCCTTCACACAAACCATTTCAACGTATAGCAGAGAGCACAAGAAATCACAGAGAAACTCACAGAGCCCTTCCAACTGACAAAGGCCAAAGCCAAAAATGGTAAAGGCCGCATGGGCAACGAAAAAGAAAACCAAAAACCACACATACACGAAAGTCAAATATTTCAAGGAGCTAGCCATACAGAGAAAACCTCAAACCATAACCTAGAATATCAATGATAATCACTTAGGGTAGAGAATACTGTAATGGGAAATGGTATAGTGCTGTCGAAACAGGATGCCAAAGAGAAGGGAGGAACAAAGTAGAAGAGAGATGCCACCAAAACCACTGACTAGAGTTAGGGGGGAGAGGAGGAGCTAGGGCAGACAATTATGAGAGGAGCTAGGGCACGATAGTAAGGAGTAAAAGGGTCGAATAGGGGCAGCAAAATAATTTTTCGCCAACAAAACACAGGATGCAGGGTCGAATTTGTGGCCCACTGTTTATCAAATTATCCAAATAAGCTGTCGCAAAACTTTTTTTGAACGCAACAAACCACGGTTTGAAGCCGTGCTGCAGCTAAAAAGCCGCCTCAAACGCACTCTGTGTTTTTGAAAACTTTTAGAAGTTGTTAATTGGGTTCCCTGCTCAGTCTTGCTCTTTAATATGGTTTATTTATTCGGGAACTAATTTCTATTTTTAGTAAAATTTAAGTCAGGGGCTTTTTTTTTACGTACATACCACTCATTCCTACGAATTTTTATATCTAACACCTACACTTTTATTTTTACATGTATAACACCTCATATGCTTAGAAAGGTGTATTTTACTTTTTGTAACGTAAATTAAGTGGCATTTTGATGTGCTATGAATGGTTCTCATGGTATAAATGTAAAAAAAAAAAGTTTAGGTATTAGATATGTAAATACATAGGTATTGGGTGGTATGTATGTAAACGCCTCTTTAAGTTATTACTAGGTACTTGGACATATTTACTTGGTTTCACCTTTTTAATTCTTGGCTTCGTGAGTATATAATCGGGTCGTGTAATGTGCATGTAGACGCCACCCTACTCCAACCAAGGAAATGTTGGAACCATTATTACGCACTGCAGCAGCTGTTGGCCTTCACTTAGACATTTCATCATCAAAAGCACTGGCTGATTCACTTGATCATGCTGTGGTAAGGACTATTTTTTTAATTCTTTTTTTTCATTTCTTAATTCTTTTTTTTTTAATTTAATTTTGGGGTATTTACTTACATACAAGCCAATTCCTATGTTTATACATTATCTAACACCTAAACTTTACTTTTTCACTTTATGCCACCCAAATATTTCATATCGCATCAGAAATACTATCATTTTAACATTAAAAATGTGAAGTACACCTTTTCATGTATGGGTAAAGTGGCATGTATGTAAAAATTGAAGTTTTTGTGCTAGATATGTACATAAGTAGGAATTGAGTGGTATGTATCATATCATCTTACTTCTTATATCGTTCTTAATGAGCGCATGTTATACAAAAAGGTTTCTGCTATTTATTGAATTTAGTTGTGACCATTTGCTATGTATTGTTCAAAAAATTGCAGGGTGATGATCCATATTTCAATAAATTGATCAGGATTTTAACTACTAGGTGCATGACTCAGGTGCATAGCTAAATCTTCAAATGTAAGGCTATTGTTGTAACATTAAATACAGTGGATTTATTAAATTTTTTGAAATACATACAGGCCGTTTATTTCTGCAGTGGAGATCTGACCTCTGCTGACTTTCACCACTACGGACTTGCAGCGCCTCTTTATACTCATTTTACTTCTCCCATTCGGAGATATGCAGGTTAGTTGGTTGTCTTTTGTTTTCATATCACCAGGGTTAAAAGCTGCGAGCAGCATTTACATAATTTTCAATTTGTAGATTATATTGAAGTGGAGTATGAATAGTATAATAAGTTGAATGTTTTCATGATGAATTATTTAAATTTAATTTGTCGAGTCTTTCTAATTGACCCACCAATCAGTTATTGAACGAAGATGGATTAGGTCTCATTAGCCATATCCGTACTGGTAAAGATTGCAGGTTGTCTTGGCTTTCTAAGTTCTAACATTATTGTTTTTTGATTTGGTGCTTCATTTTTTGTTTTTTGGCTGAAATCTTTCTGTATTAATTGCTTGACTCTTCATCAGTGTGACACAACAACGGAGTGGAATGCATGTTGAGGGTGGGAGTTATCAAGTGCTAGATATGGATTAATGGCCGTTCAATTAATTTCTTAATCTTTAGTGATTAATAGGAAATTAAAAGTAACTTGTTCATTGCATTGAGTGGATGGCCATTGGTTGATATTATTGTTGACTCTTAATTTCGGAGCTAGAAATGTTTGACTTGCATAGAGCTAGGCATCAATATAAGGATGGAGAAAAAGCTTTATTGAATCTCCTTCCCTGTCTAGCTTTGCAACATCTTTGGCGCTTTTTTAGAATAGGAACTCTCATCTCTTGCTCTAAGCTACTTGATCCCTAAATTTAAGTCCCCAAATCATTCTATGACAAACCTTCATATAGATAGAAATGCTGGCTACAATAGGAAAAGTGGTTAAAGCATTAATAATAAGGCATATCATCAATTTTGATGTTGAGTTGTTTATAGGAAATCATGATTACAAAATACAAGCCAACGATGTAAATTTAGCATCAATTTTGTCTCATTTGACATCAGGTTGAACTTTTAAATGTTTGACAATACTCTTCTCAATCACAAAAACACTTGGTTCTCGGGTGCTTTTCAAGACATTTTATGAGTTTTTTTTTAGCCTCGATAGATTTCTCTTCATTTTATTAATTTTTTTGAGGTTTTTCTAGTCAACTTTGTCATCACCTTAGGAGCACTCTTGTTAGTTTCTTAGTCCTCTTTTCTTGATTTTCACATGCCATTAGTCATTCATCTCTCAATCATGCTCTCCTTTTCAGGAGGCAATTTACTCCTTTGAATCAGACCATCTTCTTTTGAGTAGATTCGCCCTTTCTTGCAAATCGAATCCAACCCTTAGTGCCACAATTTTTTTCTCCTAGAGCTGGTTCTTTTTTTGTCGATCCTCTTGTTTCGACAAGAGGTCATTGTGAAGAGGTATGACTTCTTCCACCTCAACATCTTGCATTGGTGGCTCAAATGGCTTTATATTTTTCACGTGAAACTCTTTGTAAATTTTCGTGTAGGCAACTACAGTCAATTGTGATGCATTGCCTTTTATCTTCTTTTCTTGGACAATCCATGTTGAATAGGCTTGATTTTTTACCCTTCACCTTTTATTCCCTCTTTATTGCTATAGAGCTATACGAGTTCTCCTTCAAACTAATTTTTTGTTTGGTGTTAATTTTTCTAACACTTATATTTTTGATATCACTTGATGAACTGTCTCTAGACTCACTACCTTAGAGTGAATTTTCTCGATACCTTCTAGGGAATGATTGGTCTACCCCATGACTTTTATCTCTAATTTTCCGCTTGGTTATCGATTCTGTCATGAATTATAAGTTGAAAGGATTAATGTGGTCAACAGTATCCTAAGCACATACTTCAAAGAGAGGTCAACCTATTGAACTTTGTTCTCCTTACTAAATGCAAACTAGTTATTTGTCAAATTGGCATCTCAATTCTTCATGTACTGCATTGAGTCCTCACCATTTGTATAATAGTTTATTTATTACCTCTAGCCATCAATTTGTGGATGGATGGTGATGCTCTTCTTGGGGGCAGCATCCAACATGGGCTATAGTATTTCCAACAAATGTTGAGAAAGCGGAATTGTCTTTCTGAGATGATAATGTTTAACAATCATAAATTTACCCTAACGATATCTAGTAGACCAATTCATTAGTCCGTATTTATGGGATAAGACATTCTTTCAATTGAAAACACATCAATATGATTTCTGCAAAGATGGTATTTGCTAGCGAAAGAGACTTGTATTGTTGACATCACTTGAAGAACTGTCTCTAGACTCACTACCTTAGAGTGCATTTTTTCGATACCTTCTAGGGAATGATTGGCCTACCCCATGACTTTTATCTCAAATTTCTACTTGGTTAGCGAAAGAGAAAGAGTTCTTTTTTCCCCAAAAAATTAACCTCTCTCAAAATTTATCCATCACCGGGAGTCGCAAAACTCAATGTTAATGAATAAAGAAATCAAGAGATAATTGATTTGAGCTGTTCGGTCAAGAAGCGCAAAACCAAGCAGCTCATCATGTGAATCACCAATTGTAATATTGCAAAAAAAAAAAAAAAAAATTGTTAGTGGATGAGTGTAGACTTCTAAGCACTGAAAAAATAATGATGAAGAATCAATACTAGCTTCCCAAAATGAGCAACTTTTTGGACTAGCTAAGCAGTGTCATAGTTTTCACAAAGCTTGATCTGAAATCGAGCCACCCCTGAGTCACACGATACTAGAAGAACAAATGTGGAAAACTATGCTTAAAACCAAACTAACCTTATCTTATTGGATAATTTCATTAAATCTGTAAAACATATCAGCATGCTTATGTTCCACATGACGACATTTTGGACTATTCATGGGGTATTTTGCAATTTTCTACTTTAACAATATTCTCATTTAAGGTCAAATGTAAGAGAAACACATCAGGCACATGCAAATAGTAAATGACCTCATGAAAAAAAGCCTCATGAAAAAAAAGAAACTTACTCCTCTGAAGCCTTGAGAAATGCAATAGGAAGAAGATCCTACTCTACTAGGGCTGCAAAATTAGAGATAGGGAGGTCAAGCTAGTCCCCTAGAAGATAAAGGCAATAAAGAATTGGCCTCTTCCGCAAAATGTAACCAACGTGAGATGTTTCATGAGAGCGTGCCAATAGGTGAGGATGCTTACACAAATTCTCAAACTTGTAGCACCTTCGCATTCACTAACAGACCAAGCAGAAATTTTCAATGGAGAGGAAACTGGATGACACATTTCTACTTCTAAAATGGTAAATAAGCAAGGCATCTAGTTTAGCCTTGCCAAATCTGCAAAACTTATTTGAAGTGGAGATGGATGCTTTCTAACATCCACATTATGTGATTTCAATGCTTGAAGGGAGATCTAAAGCATATACCATTTTTTTTTTTTTTTGAAGGCCTAAACAATATACTATTTGAAGGTACTACAATGTGTGCAGAAAAAATATCCACATATGATAAGGAACTTCTCATACCTCAGCATGCAAAAAAGCACCGGCGAACTTAAGTACTCAACACAAAAATTTTAGTTCATGTGGACCACAAACTACTTTAATACCTCTAAATTCAGTCAAAAATGAAGTAGATGAGGCATCCATACCAAACACCTTAATCGTCAGGCACAAGAATAGAGTGCAAAACAAAATGGCGTTTATGATCTCACAACCTCTATTGATTCTTAAGGTAGTAATGTGGTTGTGACCTTCTTGGAATTAGTTTGCTCGATAAACTTGATAAATTCTGACACAGTTCTAGATGGCACCCAAGAGGACGGATACCTTCAAATAATAATTTCCTTATGCGGGGAATCAGCTCTACATCCCCAAGTGTAGCAAGAGAGTGAAGTAGATAACATAAATACACTACCAAAGTGGTCAAGCACTTGAAAGATATGAGGTTGCTTCAAAACTTACAAAAATATGTACTGGCAAAGAATACATCTTATGCGAGCAAATGATGTATAATATGCTGCACGTCAAAACCTTCCAACAAGAGCAGGAACTATGAACTCCATTGTCTATGCCAAGTCGGTCATGGCAATGTATATCCATAGGCTTCTCAGGAGGACTCAATAAAAAAGTATAACAATGGAAGGAATAACATGCTACTTTTACAAAAAAAAAAAAAAGGAGGTACAAAGTCAACTAGAGAAAGGGTTTTTGGATTCTAAAAATGGTGGTAGCAAAACAAGCGTAGAGGATGATAAGCATGAGCTATTGTTGCATCTCAAATCTTTTCATAAAAAGAACACAAGGAGACTGGAGAGTAAAAGAAAGAAACATGGTTGTCCATGGTATTTGGGGACCAGGATTGTGCGTTAATCTTTTTGTGCATTACTTTGATTGGCTAGGTGAACAATTTCTCACATTTTTAAGGTTCAGTGTCATACTCTACTTATTTTCCATTCGATATTGCTGCTGAGCATATTGTTTAATCTTGGTTCACATCAGTAGCCACCTTTTTTCTATTAAAATCGTAAACTTCTCCAGAAATAGCTTCAAAGGAAGCTTCTAGCATTTCCTTCTATTGTCTAAAAATGATCATATGAAATTTCATTTCTAGACAAAGTGAATGTTGTGGAATTGCTTTTTCAAAACCTTTTTCATTCCACTTCTTTTGCTTAATGTATTTGCTCTTCTTTCTTCTCCGAGTAGATGGGTATGGAGTGTGGTTGAACTGGATTCTAAATTTTTGGGCAAGAAACATTTACATTTCATTAGCTGTATATCCAGGAAACAATACATTAAGAAAAATGTTATCCTTAAATCCTCTGTATCTCTTAACTCCACCCGACTCTCTTTAGAACAAGAACTCTTCTTTTTTTAAGTTTTAAAATCTCAAATCTCTGAACTCAAATACCAAATTTTTTATCAATAACACCCTTTACACAAACAGGGAACTCGTGTATAATTGGAAAGCAAGAGAGTATTAAATATAAGGAATGGTGTTGACTTCAAATAGTCACAAGAATTTGTGATTACGAAGTATGGCACTACATGGATTTTGGTGCCCATTTTATGGAACATTAATGTTTTGACATTATAATTGCTTGGCGACACTCTTCTTAATCACCATGTCACTCAACTCACTGACATTTACTCGAGGTCGTTTTTTAGTTCCTCTAGGCATCCATAAATTTATCTTGATGGCATTCTTGTCTTCTTGGGAAAAAAAGGAAAATTTACATACATACTACTAATTTCCTATGTATTTACATTTCTAACACCTAAACTTCAATTTTTAAATACATACCACCTCACTTATGCTTGAAAAGGTGTATTTCACTTTTTAAGAGTTAAATTAGTCGCATTTTTTATGTGATGTGATTGATTTGGGTGGTATAAATGTAAAATAAAGCAGAGTTTAGGTGTTAGATATGTAAATAAATAAGAATTGAGTGGTATGAACAGAAACACACAAAAGCGCACTGTTAATGTTTCATTGGCATAAGATTAGCCTAACTTATTTGGTCATTGGATAAGAAATTTCAAAGTTAACTTGATATCATGTGATGAAATAATCATATCATCATTTTCCTTATCACCTCACCCATATTTGTCTATTCTGCCACATTTCAATAGTATTTCTTAGTTGTTATCAATTTCTTTGTTGTTCAATACTTGAATTTTTTTTTTAATTTTTTGAGATATTCTTCTCATCGCATAATAAACATTAGACGTTTCTCCTTTAACCATTCATTTTTTTCTACAAGTTACATTTTCATTTACATCCTCATCCTTTGCATAATGTAGCAAAATTTTTCGTAAGTTATAACGTGAATTGTGTCTTGGCCCTCAAATATTATTGATCCATCATTATTTGTCTACATCCACTCTAGTTGTAGGTCATGGTTTCAATTTTTGTTTGCTACTAACCATATGACCCTCATCTTTTAAAGCATTTTTGTTATCATAAATTTTATATATATATTCAAAATATTTTAGCATTACGATTATGTGATCATCTAGAGGCATTCTTCAAGATATCTCATTTGAATATATAGTGTAAGCACTCCCTTAGCTAATTAAAAAATAATATAAACTTAATTTTGATTATTACTGTAACTTCATATTTAATATTGACCCTTAATGAAAACCTTGTTATACTCTTTAGCCACTCTTGACTCCACTTGGCTACTATTTTTAATGTTTCACTTTCTTCTGCCATGCATTGTTTATAGTAGCTTCAACATACCTTTTACAAATATTTTTAACGAAACAATGTCTTATGGTTAAGGGGCTTAGTTAGTGAGAAGTAATTGTGAGGGTCGGATCCAAAAGTAAACCGGAATTTATGTTTATAGTCCTCATTATGTAATTGCATTCTGTTTATAAATTCCAATCCAAATGCATCTTCTGTACCTAAAGAAAAGGTTCTTACTAGAAGCTAAGGTTATGATGTTCATTTCTTGATAGATTTATTTTTGTTGCCTTCAGATAGTGTTGCTAAACACACAAAAAATCATTTACTTCCTAAGTGTGTTTATGCAAATTTTTTACTGCTAAGCAATTGCAAAAATTTCATGTGCACTAAGTGCACTTAACCAACTTTTTATTTAATTATTATTTACAAGTAAATAAAAAGAACTTTTGAAAGTTTATTTTTTTAGGATCATATATTTTAATCCACGTTCAAATCTATCTTAGTCATGTATTTATTTTGGTGGTCTATATATGCTATACAGGGAGGAAAATTTTACAATTAGAATAATCAAGTACATTGCCTTTCAAAATTGAAACATCATTGCACATTAATTAGTATGGATAGAAGCGTTTCAACCCAAGCTATAATTTATAGCCCAAGCTAAAGCACACTTTTTTTTTTTTTGCGAGACCTGCAATTATTTATGGTGCAGAATGTTGGCTTGTAAAAGAGAAGCATAAACTTAAGTGTTGTTGAGATGAGAATGCTAAGGTGGATGAGTGGATTGACAGTTAGAGACCTAAAAAGACTTGGGCATAATGGAGAAAAAATATTCATGTAGCCGAACCCACTTAGGGGGATAAAGGCTTTATATTGTGTGTTTATATACGCGCGCGCGCGCGCGCGCACACACACATATATATTCATATGCATATGTGTATGTATATACATATGCACACACTTATATGAATAAGGGTGACCGTTGATGTAAGACGAAAATTATTCCTAGAAATTTCTAGTATTTTAGATCAGGCATATATTTTATTTCTATTTTTTAATCTAACTTTATGTTGGCGTTTTCTTGATTTTGTATTAGAAGATTTGGATTAGATTAAATTTAAATTAGTTTGATTTCTCTTGTAACCATATTTTTATAAACAAGTTATTTTATGGTTTGTCATTGAATTAATGAGTCATGAATAAATTGCTATGATAGATCTTCTCACTATATTACCTCTTCTCCTTTCTGTGGCTCTCTTTCTCTTTCCTCCGATTGATAGAACCCCTCCCAATAACTCTCATATTGATTATGATAATAATTGAGCCATAATCCCTTGTTTCTTCTTCTAGTCCTCATCTCTCCAATTATCCCCATATCTATGGTGAAATCAAATACATTAAAGGAACTCAAAGGATTAAGGAAGATGTCATCATGACATTCATCATAAAATTATACAACAATTGGTATCAAAACCAAATTTCTTGATAGTAATTATTTCTGAACTTTGATACGAAGTAATGAATTCTTTTCATCAATTATTATGAGAAATACAATAAAAAGAGTTAACATGCTAGATGCATAAATTATTCTGGGAAGATATATTGTAAACATAAGAATTTTCCTGAAGCTACAAAATATTTTGTGCACTTTTAAATAGTTATGAATTTATTAACATATTTCATCAAATTCATGAATATTTGAGTTTATTATGGGTGTAATCTAGATGTGGGTAAATTATATGATTTATGTTGTATAAGCTTCAAACATAATTTGTTATACTAAGTGATATTACTATAAAATGTCTTATGATAATTGATCGGAAACTGGATCATGTCATTGAACTTATGTTGATTCATTGTTCATATTTGGTATACTAGATAAACAACTATTTGATAGAAAGAGATGAGTTTCCACAGAAATTATGGCAAAAATAATATATTACCAAAGCAAAGATTATAACCTTGGATACATGAAAGGTAAGCTTACAATTAGAGAGGTAGGCGTGCCTCTCCAAACCCTAACTCCTAAGATTCAAGCAACAATTACATATTCTAACTCAAGATCGCCCTTTTATACCAAACAACAATAACTGGCTATTGACTTAATTGCTCTTTTATCTTTGCGGCCAAACTAATTCTTTAAATTATTAAGCAGGTTCGGCATGGCAGAAAGCGCCGTAAGTGTCGATCCAACATTACCCCCTTCTAATAAGAGACCCTGTACTCAATGTGGAAAAGAGAAAACTATTGTTGGATCAAGTAGTATGGTTTTCATATGGTGTCATAATATGGCAACCTTCACCATTTAATCAACACTTCTTTCTCATCTGTCAATTTATGGTGCACCCTTTTTAATTCTAGTGGCTCCTAAAGAATTTTCATATTCTCAGTCACGATAGGGGAAGTGAAAAAGAGGACACAATATTACTAATATAAAGTCTCAACTATTATATTCGGAACATTGGATGAAGTGTCGATGAAGGCGACAATTTAAACAATAAGCCACCTCCCCAATGCGTTTCACGATCTCATAATGACCAAAATAGATTGGGGAGAGCCTCTCATTTCTGAGTTTTGCTAATATATTTTATCGATAGGGTCAAAGTTTTAGATATATCCTATCTCCCACCACAAATTACAAATCTAATTGATGTCTGTCGTCCCGTTCTTCATAAATTGTTGAGCTTTCAATAAACGTCCCTTCAGTTCCACCAACATATTGTCCCTCTCTTTTAAGTAATATGATCCAACATAGACGTCGGAGTAATTTTTTACATAATGCATCAAATATGGTAGATTGCTACCATAAAAGATTTTAAAAGGAGTGATCTTAAAAGTTGTGTGATACAAAGTGTTGTATCAATATTCTCCCTAGGGCCATAATTTAACCCATTGCTTGGGTGTGTCAGATACAAAGCAATGCAAATAGATCTCCACGCTTTGATTAACGACTTCAAACTGTCCATCAATTTGTGGTGGCACATTGTATTTTTTTTTCAGTACAGTCCCTTGCCTTCTAAACAACTACATCTAGAAGTGACTCAAGAAAACCTTGTCTTGATCCAACACTATTGATTCTAGAATCTCGTGTAAATGGACGACGTTCTGTATAAAAAAAGCGTCGACAAAAACAACAGTGTAGGGATGACTTGAGGGACAAAGTGAGCGTACTTGCTCAACTAGTCCACCACCTTCAACATTCACCTTCTCCCATACCTTCTCTGGTAATGCCAAAAAAGTAGCAACCCTCCATCCACTAAAGCTAGGTGTTAGTATTGCTGGTACACTTCACATTGTGAGACCCATCTTGTCTCATTCCCACCCAACACAGTCATGTTGCTATCCTCTAGTATATTTTGAACATGTCCGAATATCCTCAAATAACACTGGCATGAACTCGCGTAATAACTTTTTTAATTATCGGGCAATACATAGGGTCCCTAATAAAGTAAATGGTGGCTATTCAGTGAATAACCGGGATAGATCTCGCCATTCACTAAAGCCTATCTGTTACCGGAAGAAAAGACCCATAGCACAATAGAAACTTTTATTATTAGAGAAATAGGACACAATCTAAAAATACCATCATCAAAACATAAGACGACATAATCAAACTCCTCGAAAGTGTATCCCAAGGGGGTGGAGGTTGGCCCGTTGGATCCAGAGGCTTGGGCTAGCAAGGGTGAATGTGGGAGAGGGCCGATAGGGGTTGGAAGGTGGACTGGAGGAGGGAGGCAGCAGGGTGAGTTGGTAGAAATGTTTGTTTGGCGGTTGGGAGGTAGGTTCAAAATGGGGGTAGCAAGCTGGAAAGGTCGACACAAGCAAGATAGCCGCTCTAGGGGAGCCGACGGGCTGCTGGAAGGGGCCTGAAAGTGCTGGACAGTAGGTTGCTGCATCATAATGGGGGTCGACAGTGCAGGGGGAAGTTGTTGGGGGTGGCCCGCAGCTGAGGGAAGTGGAGGAGGAGTAGGGAAGATAAAAAGAGAGATACAATCAACACCTCAGAGTAGGATACAGCTGGAGCACCACCACTTCCTCAAATGCAGCCCATAAAAGGAAAAAAGACTCCACACAAGAATCTGCAATCAACACAACAAAAATTAAACCCTAAAGTCAGAAAACAACAATTTAAAGACTTTCGCTAGGGAAAAATAGAAAAGGAAAGCTCCGATAAAGAAATCACAGAAAAAGGAGGGGAAAGGGATTGGCGGCAATGTCGCCCTTTCTAAACGGCCATTTGATCGAGTGGGATGCAGAAAGGGCGTGGGACTGGGAGCGAGATGCACCTCGTCTCGTCAGTATTCTCGTACGGACTACTCTGTCCGAGATTCCTCTAGACCAGCTTCAATTGGGACGGTCGGTTCGCTAACAAAGTTTCCTCTCCTGCAATCCCGCTCCGAAGGAGCCTCGCTTCCACGTGGTCAAGGCAAGCTCTGCGTCAGTTTCCCGAAGTTGGGGGAGCTTCGACCTCATTCGTTCAAGCTTTGGAATCTCTTGGTATGACGGTAAGTCTTCTGATGTGCCAATCATGTCATTGTTGTCATTCCACAATACATTTTGGTATAATAGGTAGTCATCCTCTTTTGGCACATCCTGAGCGGGAGCTGCATGTAGAGGTGGGTTCCCACAATGCAACTCTTAAGCCTTTACATTTGAAATCTTTTTCTTCCACTTCTTGTGCCTAGCATTGGGTGGTTGAGAAATAAATATGTGAGCAATTTTGGGATGAAATTTTTGGTAAGCTGCGCCACTCTCACTGACACCCCTTAAGGAGAGACCTCCCCATAGATAGGACCTGGATCCCATTGCTGAATTTTTGTCTCCATCAAGCTCCTCGGACCCACTACAATGTTGGAGTTCATCTCTCCCGTTTGGACATCTGACGTGGTGTCCCACACTGATTTGAAAGTAACTTCTAAATATCTCCATGTAATGTTCTCAACATGACACGCAATGACCTCATTTTTGTCATGTTGGACCTCTCTTCGTCGAGGCAACTCATGAGGGGGTCTATACATTTGAAAAATCTGCATCTCGCTAATTCGTGATATAATTGTATCTGATGTCGACTCATCCAACTCATAATCCTAGTAGACATCCAAGATTATTCCTGTTGATGTTCTTCTCACAGTCTGCATGATGCTAACTCGAGGAACCATAATATCATGCTAGCTAAATTATCTCAGAGTCACTACCTTCTAGAGCAACGACTATTACCTTTCCTGAAATCTCTATCTCAAGGTCAACTGGATTTGGTGGCGACTCTTCTTCACTAGCTGCAAGTGGTGAATCCTCTCTAAAGTATTCATCTTCTTTCTAATCACCGTTCATTTCTTCAACTGGAAGCTGGTACTCTCCGTTGTTGTCCTTGTCGTCTTCAGCGTCTGCGGTGTCTTTACCCCATGTTTCAGCAATGCCCTGCTCAGTAAAATAAATCACTTCCTCTGGTTGTGCATTTTGCTTTCACATGTTTGAATCCGTGACACTTGCAGCACTTCCTAGTTGTGACAGCTTTGCGGCTTGGTTTTGTTGGATAATAGATAGGGGGGTCGCTTGGTGATGCGGTCTTTCCATTTCTGATGCTAAGATCTATAATTTTTGGTGGTGGTAAGTTGGTAGAAACTAACTTTGTGTTTTGTGTTTCATCTTCATATCTTTTTGTTTCCCCCTTCGTCCTTTCGGATCACGGTCGAGTGTAGCCTCCAATTGGATTTCGTCTTTACTGTCCGTAATCCACCACCGAAGTTAGCGGATTTCTCACTGTATCTCCTCCCAAGTTGGGTTGGGCTTGTATCTCATTAGTGACATGACTAAGGTATAGGGTTTGGAGGTGAAAGATGGTGCATGAGACTACTTGAAAGTGTTATAAACTTTGATTTGAGATTTCTGATTTTGAAAATCAGCAAAGAGAATTTAGAGTTTGGTTTTGGAATGGGCGGTTCAGGGCAGGAAAGAAAGTTTTCTAGTTGGGTGGTGAGAAGGATGTTAGAGAATCTTAGGATAGGACTAGGGTTTGACTAGCTTTGATACCAAATGATATTAAAAGAAAAATCTCAAACCACAAAAACAACTTTTATTAATAAGAAAATGGGGTTACAACACACACAAATTGAAAATAACATCACCAAAACATAGGACGTCGCAATCAAACACCTCGAAAGTGTATCTCAAGGGGGTGGAGGTTGCCCTCGGTGGATCCGGAGGCTTGGGCCAGCAAGAGTGAATGTGGGAGTGGGACGAAGGGGGTTGGAAGGTGGACTAGAGGAGGGAAGCAACATGTTAAGGTGTTAGGAAGGTTTTTTTGGCGGCTGGGAGGTAGGTTGGAAGGTGGGATAACAAGCTGGTAAGGTCGGGACAACAACGTAGCTGTTTTAGGGGAGTTGGAGAGCTACCGAGTTGCCGGAAGGAGCCTGAAAGGGCTTGACAGTAGGTTTTTGCAACAAAGACAGTGCAAAACAACCAGAACACCACGTCCTCAGATACAACTCACAATGGGAAAAAAGAACTCCACACAAGAATATGAAATCAACACACATGAAAAACTAAACCCACCCCTAAATAGCCGCTCGATCGAGTGAGATGCATAAATGGTACGAAATGGGGCACTGGAGGCCGCTTTCCTGTAAGGATTCTCATACGACCTCAATTGAGCTGGTCGGTTCACCAGCGAGAGTTCCCGCTCCCGCGATCCCACTACGGGAGACCCCCGCTCCAGCATGGTCTCGACAAGCCCAGCGTCTCTATCAAATCTTGCTCTATTCATAATCATCCTCACTTTCTTGCCTCAGGACCTCCCAATATAAACAAAAAAAAAACTGACAATGCCAACAATTAAGGTTCCTACATTCGTCGTGATAATACTTTAAAAGTCTTTTTTTTAATCCCGAGCAATACTAGATCTTAAAGTCAGTCCTCGATAGCTTAGATAGACACCTTTGATGTTCCTCAGTTCCATGCATTGTTCTATCAAATAAGGTCGCAATTTTTTAATAGCAAGCAAAATTGTCATGAGCTCCCACTCATAAACTGACTTAAGTATGGTCCTCGTCGTCAGCACTTGATTGATATAGCAATGGGTATTTGACACTGCATGAGGATTGCACCCAACCCTTAGCCCGAAGGATGTATCCCTACAATGAATGGTTGAATGAAGTCAGGTAATGTCATCACTGGTACACTCGTCATTGCCTTTTTTAACTTCTCAAAAGTCTAGTTCGTCGTTTCCCCCCTGAAAATTCTTCTTTTTTTGCTCCGTTAATGGCCATGCAATCAAACTTTAATTCTTTACGAATTTCAGATAGTATCCTGTAAGTCATAGAAAATTTCTTAGCCCCTTCAAGGTCTTAGGTAGTGACCAATCCAACATAGCCACCAACCTTCAATGGATTCGCCTACACCACATATCTTAAGTACTCCACTTTTTGTTAGGCAAGAGAACACTTCTTTAAGTTGGGGGCTATTTGGTTGAGTGAATTTGTGGTGTGCTGTAATTTTTTTTTGGGGATTTGAGAAAATTATGTATTTGGTATGAAGAATTACAAATACAATATAAAGTATAAATGAATTTGAAGTTTGCACCATAGTTCTTTTTGGCTGAATTTAGAGTTCGGTCGATTTGGCCGAATATGAATTATATCGCTCATGTAAAATGTTATTGGCAAGCCGCCACCCCCGCCTCTGTTCGCCCCACCACCACTTGCCTTCCGCCACTAGTTCGTAGCCCCCCGTCCCCTTTGCCAACTACCCACTCCCGCCCCATGCTTTCGTTGGACAAAAAAATATTTTTTGAAATGCATAGTTTTCAATCTACTTCAGAGCAAACAAAAGAAATTATATTAAGTCTTACGTTTATTTTACAGTGAACTAGACAACTTAAATGTATTTCAAATTGTTGTAATCATAGTACTTTGCAAAACTTTTACATTCCATTTTATTTTTGAGCAAATTGAACAGCTCCTCAACGTATAGTTAGTGCTTATTGAGTACCGTCAACTAATTCTTCAAATGATCAATGTCGTGTTCCTAGAACGATTGTACACTGGATATCGTTAAAGAAGACCAATAGAAGGTTTTAGAGAAAAGAATGAAATAACTTACACAAAGTGATTGAAATATAGATGGGGTGTTAGTGAGCTTGAATGGCATAACCAAAAATTCGTAGCGACCCTTATCAGTTCAAAATGTAATCTTGTGCAAATTTTTTGGCCATATTCAAATTTGATGGTATCCTGACTTCAAGTCAATCTTTGAGAATACTGCAACCCCAAATAACTCGTGCAATAGCTCATCAATCACAAGGATGAGAAATTTGTCAGGTATTATTTTTGATAGTCCACACAGAAACGCCAACTCCTATTTTTCTTGACTAAGAAAACAGAGTTAAAGAAGGGGCTCTACTAAGCTGTATGATCCAACCTCCAACATCTACAAAATCAATCTCTTGATCTCGTCTTTCTTGACTTGGGGGTAGAGGTTTGGGCGCACACTGATGGAAGAAATACTGGTCTCGGGATTATGGTATGCCCATGTTCCCTCCAAGATGATAATTTGCGTGGTAACTAAAAAGCTCCTGTAAATTATTGTAAGAGTTGTTGGATCAGTGTCGAAATCTCTGTCAACTCTATATCATGCGTCTCTTTCATGCAATGGAACTTGATCAAGAATTCTATCTCCGTGTTTTGAATTGCCCTAACCATGATCTTGAATGTCACCAAAGTCTTGCACAACTAGGGTTACCGCGAAGCACCACTGTCTTTTCTCCCTTTAAAAACTCCATTGTTAGGAGTATCTAATTCATCTTTGCCTCCTCTAAAGATTGCAACCATTTCATAACCAATATCACAACAGTGTTCTCTAAATCTAAGGAAAAAAATCATCCATCACTTGAATATCTTGCAGTGTGAAAGTTTCCCCTTTATAAACTCCCTTGCTCTTCTCCGCCAATCTCATTCCCATCATTACTCTAAATCTTTATGTGCCAACCATCTCAAGCCCCAGCTCCTTCACTACTTCAGTGGAGATGAAGTTGTGGGTGGCTCTGCTATCTACCAATACCACAATGTCCCGCTCTTCGTTTGTCCATGATGTTTCATCATGTGGTTCGGTTTTAACTCCACCACCAAGTTCAATGAGACTTATACCACATCAAAGTGTGGGTATTCCTCCTCTAGTGCAACCTCCTCTGTTTTTTCATCCCCTGCCTCCTCTTAGTCACATACTGTGAGAACCTACAACTTTCGATCCCTGCTACGGTCTCTTAGGGCAAACTTTTCATCGCACTAAAACATAACTCATTGACTATTGTCTCTTGAATCATTGTCTCAAGGAGTTTAAATGTCACCCCTAGTTGTGGCCCATTATTCCTGTCCTAAGCATCCTCCCTTTAGAATCCCATTGTTTGAGTTTTTGGTATCACCGTGGTTCTAGCATTTCTGTATGGTGCTCTAGTTGTGCTTCTCCTATTAGCTTGTTTCATTGCACTTTTATTTTCAACCAACTACGTTAATTCTATAATTTTCCCCAATCTAGATGAATTGTGGCTCAAATTTTTTGCCTCAAACTCTTCATTAAGTTTCCTTCCAATATTGCTTTTGATATCCTTCTCAAACGACCAAGTAGTATCTCAAAATTCTCTCTAAAATTAATGACGAATCATTCTTGGACCAATGCAACCGCTTGTGCAAATCTCATTCTCGTGTGGTTCCGAAAAGCACAAACAATCATTCCTTGAATTCTTTCCATGCTTTGATCGGCTGACGTTGTTTACTCTATTAATACACTTCCCTTCCAAACACAGGGTTGTCGTCATCAATTTTCTTCTACTATCAGCCCATTAATAACAAAGTATCTATCCACTTGATAAACCCAACCATATACATCTTATTCAAAGATCGGCATCTCCAACTTCCTTATGCGCGAGTCTATTCCCCAATTCCCTTGACCGAAGCTCGTTTCACCCATGAAGTGGTGGTTGGGTTCTCTTCTATGCCCATATTGATTTTCCTTCTTCCATAAGTCTTGCTCCCCCCATCATTTGTCTGTCTCTCCCAATATGCTTCTAAATTAGCTTCTGCCCGAAAGGCTGCCTCAATAAAAGACTCAGGCATTGTTGGATGTAACCCTCGGTTGGGGTCCACCCACCATAATCCTTCGAATCGGATCTTCTCCAGCACTATATCACATGCCGCCTTCCTATTACTTGTGTTGTCGCTTGCTCCAAACTTCAAATCGGTCTTCTCCGGGGTCAAATTACACGACATCCAACTGTTTCTGCTCGTTCCGTTCCTTCTGATGTCGCGCTATGTCTTTCTGTGGTTGTCGCTCGAGTCCGCTCTAGACCCCGTCGCTCGATCCCCTCGACCCCACATTCATATATGGTAGTGATGTTTCTTCTTGTGTAACCTTGATGTTGTGCGATCCCTTTCGGTTGCTGCTACTCGAGCCCTTTCCGTCGCTCGATCCTGCTACAGAAAGTGGAGGATTCTTCATTATCTCTTTTGAATCGCTTTTTCATAAAATAGAATCGTCCCTCCATAGACTAGAAACTGTTTTCCATTCTCAATCTGATTTGTTAATCTCTCCTTCTAATTTCTTCTCGAAGACATCTAACTTCATGGTTAGCGTTACTCTCTTGTATGACTCAAATACTAGTTTGATAGGGAGAGATTAGTTTTTGCATAAATTAGGAAAGAAATAATATATTCATTCCACCAGTGTCAAAACAAAATATAATCCTGAATACATAAAAGATAGGCCTATAATTTGAGTGGTAGGTGAGTCTCTGCCAAACCATAACTCCTAAATTTCTAGACAACAATCACATATCCTAATCTTAATTCTATTAAGCACTATTTAAACCAAACAATAATAACTAACAATTGACTAAATTGCTCTTTTAATACTAATTATATTCATATTCTTCAAGAGACAATGGGAGTATCATATGAAAAACCATAGTGTAACAATCAAATGAAATAATCAGTATAGGTTGCAAATTATTTAGATATCTATAAAATTGTTGATTATTGTTGTATTTCACTTTTAAAATTTAATAATAGTGGTATAAATGATTGGATGTTAAAGGTTTAAGTGTTAAAGATGTAATTATAAAGTTAGGTGTTAGACATGTAAATATATAAGAATTGTCTGGTGTGTATGTAAATGCCCAATTTTTTTTTATATAATTGTGCCACCTCCAACAATTAAAAACTCTCTCATGGCTGCTAAATGCAGGAAAGATTTATGTTTAAGATGGGACTGGGCTAAGGTCCTTTTGTTTATTTTTGTAGATGTCATTGTTCATAGATTGCTCGCGGCTGCTCTCGGTATAGCAAAACTTCCACCAATTTTTCTAGATGGTCCGCAACTTACAGAGATTGCAGACAGTAAGAGTTTACATTTGCCTTTATTTTATTTCTTAGGAACATTTACATAAATGCCACATTCTTCTTATGTATTTACATATCGAATACCTCAATTTTGATATTTACATT
The DNA here is from genome assembly GCA_003013225.1 of Phalaenopsis aphrodite. NCBI lineage: Eukaryota > Viridiplantae > Streptophyta > Magnoliopsida > Asparagales > Orchidaceae > Phalaenopsis > Phalaenopsis aphrodite. Next base: position 797,684 of record NEWO01000071.1, read on the forward strand.
CATACCACTTTATCCATGCATCAATAGTGGTTTTTTTTGATGTGATGAGAAAGATTTGAGTGTCAAGAATGTAAAAATCAAAGTTTAGGTGTTAGATTTCCATAAGAATTGTGTGGTGTATATGTAAATGCCCCTTTATTTTATTGTTGTCTTTTAGTTACTAAATTAAAGCTAAATGTACATCCAGATTTGAATTATCGCCATAGAAATGCTCAGATGGCTAGCCGAGCCTCAGTTGAATTGCACACCCTTATTTACTTTAGGAACAGGTAATATTCGCTTCGCTTATAAAAATGGCCTTCTTATATTTTATGTTGTTTTTATAATATTCTCTTTATCTTCTGCTGTAGACCTACGGATACAGAAGCCAGAATAGTGAAAATAAAGGCCAATGGATTTATAGTCTTTGTGCCCAAGTATGTTCTATTTTTTTTCTCGTACTTTTTTTTTGTTTTGAAAGCTAACATTCACACGCAAATAGTTAACCATTTGGTGAACAACAATATTTTAAATGGCAGATGAGTGTGGTGAGCCATTTTATATGTTTAGAGGCATGGAGCATTATTTCCCCATGAATTTTAAATTTTTAATTTTTCATAAATAAAAATATATGCTTGAAGTTATATATATATATATAATTGAAAAAAATAAAATAAAATTTTAAGTTCTATATGATTTATATTCCCAGACCAAAATCCAATTAGCAAAAATAAAAGGCAAAATCTAACAAAAATGAGGCATCAAAATCTAACTAGATGAGAAGTGAGTTGATGTAGGGCTATGAATATGAGGTATAAAGTCGACGAGGTAAATGAATAGCAACAAAGGAGTCTCTGGTGAAGTTAGTGGAGATCAGAGATATATAGGATGTGATGGTGATGAAGCAAGTTGGGGGCTTGAATGTTTTTGTAGGCTTAACTCTTTAGAGATTGAAGGGTGAATAATATTTTCATTAATAATTTTATTTAAATTGATATGTTCAAATATTTTTTATTGAGTGGTGCTTATATATAAACAATAAAATAGGAAGATAGAAATGATTGTATATTCTCAGTTAAGTTAATATATTAGATAAAAATGATTGTGATAATGACTTAATTAAAGAGAGAATATCCTGCTCATTAATTTTTCAACTTGGTGCCATAACGCCCCCTTCAAGTTGGTTTGTATATCTCATGGAGATCTTGATTGCTGTAAATATTTGAGGATCTAAGTGGTCAAGAGTATTGTAGAAATATCTAATTAACTTTTCTTCACTAGAGACATTTTGAGTGATGAAGTTTTTTTAGTACTGTGGAAAAATTAATCTCTATCAAATCCACTTCCATTAATCCTGCCACCCTTAGTTCTACCTCTGTGATTGTTCTTTTTAGCTCAACAGTTCTTTGTCTTCTTTATTCACTTCATTCCACCTCCATAATCCCATTGTATGATGTTAAGTTGGCGCGCAACCTAATGTGCAAATCTACCTTTTGTGCGCCTAAGAGTAATTTAGTCTTTTGTTATTATTTTTGTTGGGTATAAATAGGTTTGTTGTGTTTAGGGTCAGGTTTTTGCATGATATTGAGCTTTGAATCTGAGGTCTAGCTTTTGGGAGAGTTTTTCTATCTCACGAATGGCAGGAATTGGGAGAGATCGTCTGCCTCTCGAATTGTAGGTGTTTATTTTTGTCTTCTTATTAATTTGTTTGATTTATTGAAGAAATATTTTATTTGTCCTAATTTTTAAGGAACTGCATGCTAATTTCAAATCATATCATATTAAATTGGTATCGGAACTCAAGATTATGGGAGACAGATCTGAAAGAGAGAAGTGAGGATGATCGATTTTGGCGAACTTACCGACGGATCAGATCAAACATATTGTATCATTTGGCGTGCCCGCGACGATGGGATATTCAGGTACGCACAGAGGCAACCAATGAGATTGCAACATACGCAGAGTGGAAAAATCGAACTTTCCCCCCAAGCTTAGTGACTGAAGTCTGCGATATTAGACAACGCCAGAGGATTGCAGCTTACCGCGAACCGAGACTCCATCTTTTGCTTCCACAATGCACAAAGAAGGATTCAACACGAAGGAAAGAACCTGAGCTTGCTGGGAAAGCAACGACAAAACACATGTTATTGCAGTGTACTGGGAAGGCTTCGATGCGAATGATCGACTCTTACATTCACGATACAGTTTTGACTTGAGCTTGCTGCGAGCTGACCGAATCTCTGGGTACAATTCGTCTTCTGTATTCTGATTTGATTGTAGGAAACATACGTGATAACATCATACAAGGTATGATCCAATTGCGCGGCGCTTCTTTCTGACATATTTTAGGGTACAAGAATTTTACCTTTGTGAAATTTCATGTGAGTAATGACAGCCAAGAAAATAGATGATTTGTAGAAGAAATTAGAGGAAGAGATCAATCAAATCAAATCTGGGATGAAAGAAATGTTTGCCGCCATAAATGATTGGTTTTATTTCATGGAAAACATATTGAATGACCGATTTGAGAGCATGGGGAAATTCGAGAGATGATAAAGAAGTTTATTGATATGCAATCCAAGCCCCGTCGGCGGTTCAATTTGCAAACCATACCCATGCGTTGATCGAAGATTCCTTGGCTAAATCGAAAGGAAAAAAAATCAAACATGAGGAACATGAGGAGGAAAAAATACACCATCACGAACTCACTCTCAGAGTTCCGATTGAGGGCGGATTAAAGATTTTTTATGCAAACGGTTGGGCTAAAATATGGAGAAGAGATTATGTAGGAGGTATGTAGGAGTACGAAGAGGAAAGAAAAGTAGGGAGGGGATATGACTACGATTGAAGGAGTCATTTTTACCCTTGATTCATGGGGGGAAACAATAGAGGAAGAGGAAATTGGGGTGAAGTTAGAGTTATGAAGTTGAAGATGTCAATTTTGGAGAAGGAAGACACACATGGCTGAGTGTATCAGGCGGAGCAATACTTTGCGGTGAATGGGCTAGATGGGGAGGAGAAACTCATGCGGCAGAGTTATGTTTGGAAGGAAAAACTATAGCCTGGTTTCAGTGGAGGACGCTAAATACTGGATCCATTTGTGGGAATAATTCAAGGATTGTTTGTTGGACTGTTTCAGAGCGTTTGGAAAGGAGACCTACACGAGTAATTCTACGCCTCGTGTCGGGACGATTGAGGGGGATTTCTGAAGCAGGATTGGAGGGATATTTCATGAAGGCCTAAAGCCCAACATATGGGCATCGCTTGAACTATTGAGACCATAGGGATTAAGGCAGACGATGGAGCTAGCTCAGATGGTAGAAGACAAGAGTTAGATAAAGAAGGCCAACATGAGCAACACAGATGGAACATCGTACCGAACTGCTATAACCATGAAGATATCAAAAGCTCAAACAATGAAGGTCCAGAGGGAGCTTGCATTGTACACAAATAATGGATCACGAACGGGAGCAACACTCAAACACCTTACAAAGACAGATTCGAGAGAAACGAGCAAAGGATTTATGTTTTCAATATGATGAAGAGTTTACCCCAGGGAACTATTGCAATGATCGGAAATTACAAGCTCTCATAGTGCATGAAGAGGAGGCAGAGAATGAAGAAAAAGAGACAACTACGAGGGAGGAGGAACACTCACTTTTTTCTCATTTTGAGGATAATGTGTTTATTTTTTGGGGGGGGGGATTTGTTGTCTGTACGTCTGAGAGTAATTTACCCTTTTATTATTGTTGTTGGGTATAAATAGACTTGTTATGTCTAGGGTTACGTTTATGCGTTAGATTGAGTTGTGAGTGGGGAGAGATTTATTAC
>NEWO01000071.1:801633-813547 GCA_003013225.1 Phalaenopsis aphrodite
TTTTATTATTGTTGTTGGGTATAAATAGACTTGTTATGTCTAGGGTTACGTTTATGCGTTAGATTGAGTTGTGAGTGGGGAGAGATTTATTACCCATCGAATTTTAGGAATTGGGTGAGATCACTACCTCTCGAATTGTATGCATTTATCTTTATATTTTTGTTGAGTTGTTTGATTTATTGAAAAAATATTATGTTTGCCTTAATTTCTGTTGAAAAGTGTGCCGATTTTGAGATCGGATTGTATCGGATTATTAGTGTCATCTCATATATATTTGAACTATTATAATTGCTTTATAGTTATTATTCCGCGGTGTCATAAAATTTTGAATTATTGTAATTATTTTGTAATTATTACTCAATTTTTTATATATTTTATTAGATAACTAATAGTGCAAATACTACCCAAATAAGTTAATAAAAAGTTAATTAGTTTTATCCTTTTCTTCTCATGGTATCAAAGCCCGAGTTTTTATTTTTTATTTATTCTTATATTTTCCCACAACAGTCTTTATCGTTTCATTATCACATTCATGCATTATTTGTTGTTGCACTGTTCTTTTTCATTATTTTCTTGTAAGTGCAGTTTTCGTTGGTGTATTATCATAATCTTGCAGCTTTCATAGTTTTAGTTTTTTTTTCCCTACTTTTATTATAATTGCAGTATACATTGCTACATTCCTGCAGTCATTTTCATTATTGCATCATTCATAGCTGCATTGCCAAAAACAAGTCTCATTATTGCAGCCTTCATTCTGCATTGTTGTGAGTTGGTCCCATTATTGTGACATTCATCGCTGCATTGCTGCAAATTGGTCCCGTTTGCTGTAGCATTTATTATTTCATAACTGCAAATTAGTCCTAATATTACAACATTTATCGCTGCATTGACATATTTTTTTTATCTTTTTGATGAACAAAACCATGATTTCCCTATGCCACAGACAATAGTAATCATATCCTCATATATTTCTGGATCTTTTTGGATAAAGAGATGCAATCTAAATCCAATGAGAAAGTTGCAAAACCTTTGTTCAATGTTTTGGTTGAATTGAAAGAACTACTTAAAATGGTTGCGATTGGTTCACATAATTCTTAAATGGAATTAAAAAATTGGGTCACCGACAAGGCACAAAAAAATTGGGGCAATTTAAAAAAATTACCGGGCAGGTTTGGAATGAACAAATCTAGGGGTGTTAAAAATTAACCCGAAATGCGAACTCAACCCAAACTTGGCTCACAAAATCTGGGTTTAGCCTGACCTAAATAATTTTTTTTTTTCATGTTCGGGCTAGTTCCTTACCCGTTTAATTTTTTGTCTGGTTCATGTAAACCTGCCAACCTGAAAAATGATTGGAAGAGTGGTCATAGTAACTATAACCTTTCGGAGTCCAAAAATAAGTAGGAAAGATATATTGAATAGCATATGAGCAAAATTTAAGTGCTCAAAATAAACTGACCAGACTAAATAAAACATCACAAAAGCACAAAAGGTTATAAAAAATTAGTTTCTTCTTTGAAAAAGAAGAAAATATGTTGAATTCTCATTTAAAATGATGGAAGAAACATTATTGATCAAGTAGTAAGATGTAAATGTCAATTGTCTTGAGCACCAACTTAAAGAAATTTGTGTGACATTAACAAATGGTGAAAGTATATCCCATGTGTAATGAAAAAGGAGTGATCCCATTTAATATCCCATTTTATGTTTTTAGTTAAGATCAAACAGTACTCTTTGACACTGCTTGGAAATAAAAGTAGTGGAGAGTGACAAGACAAAGCTATAAGACTATGATGATAAATGATCAAGTGTGACTAAAGATTGCATTCGGTGGCTCGTACTTTTTGTATTCCTTTTAGAGGAACAGAATAATCAAGTGAGATTAAAGATTGTATCGTGTGGTAAGCTCTTTTTTGTTTACTTGTAATAGCAGATGGAGATATGGTCAGAGATTTGAAGCAAATGCTGGCTCTAGATAGCAGAATGGTTGGAATTTATTAAAGGAAGGTTGTCCTGATTGCAGTGTGTAAATTGGTAGTGGAGCAAGATCAAGCATTAGTTCAATTACTTGAAGTGAAATACTGGAAGGAGATTCTGAAGTGGAGGCGGCGGATGCATCGTAAGGAGATGTTACATGAAAAAGGTAACATGCATAGAGATATAAAGATGATCGGAACAACAATGACCTTTATAATTTTTGGACTAGTCTAGAAAGATATGTTTAGTAGCACAAGGATAAAGTTTATCCTTCCCAAAACAAAGAAAGTAGATTAAAAACATGCCAAAATAACAAGTTGAAGAAAAAAGTAGTTTCTCTCAAGAAAAAAAAAAAGAGAAAACAATGTAGTCACCTTCAAAATAATGGAAAAAAAATAATATTAGTCAAGTAGTGGAATGCTAGAATAATTTCTCCCCGAACTTGTCATACAATATTTATGTGAGACATCCTAGTACGAGCAACACTAAGGATATATTGTGTTTTCATTTTTTTTTTAATTTTTATTTGAAGTATAAGCGCTAGAGGTTGGATGTATAATAAAACTTTTAGTACAAAGCGAAAGGTAGGTTGCATATATTCTAAGGCATTATCCAATTGAATAAATTTAAATTAAGTAGAGAATTTAAATATTTATTTTTTGGGAAAATTTTTTGATGGCATCAAAGATTTCAAATCAGCACTTTAACTATACCCAAGTAACTTTAATATGGCCATAAAAAAAAGAAAAAAAAAACCCCATATTATACGTACAAGACCTCGTATATTTGAATGTACTTAAACAAAAGGAGTTGTATGAGTTGATGTTGAAATAGTTAAGGAGGCACGACAGTGTTTACCGTACTCATAAGATTCATATTCAAACTTAGAGATTGACTGAAGAAATTGAGTAAACCTTTGAAGATAGTGAGGAGGATATTCGAGAAGCTATGCCCTGGTATGGAGAGAGATAGAGAGAGAGAGTGGAGAAGAGAGATTTGTAGTTCTAGAGAAATAATACATGCCTCTAGTTTCAACACCGCCAACAATGTTGTCTTCATACTGAGATTCTTAAAAATCATTCAAATGGAGAAGATACTATGAAACACTATTAGGATTTTGTAAGGTGGTTAATAGATATCAAGTTAATTGAAAATTTGGGAACATTTAAGTCAGTTATCTGAAGATTTTGAGAAAAAAAGGATATATGTCTTTCTAGAGATAAGAGAGGGGGATCCATCAACAACCATCATTATAGTGGGGGTTTGATAAAGTCTGGTAAGAGAGATAGGAGGGGGGGGGGTCTGTACACAACCATCGAAAACTATCGTTATAAAGGTAGTTATCAATGAACACTTCACATTAAAGAAGAGAAACCTAGTAAATAGTTTCATAAAGCAACAACGCATGATCGAGTCAACGGACTGCTACTAGATGAGGCAAGGGGCTCATCAAGTTTGAAGAGAAGATTATAAATGCATGCTAGTGGAAGGGTTGAAAGTAGTATGGCAAGCACATTGTTTGATCGAGAGTTATTGTCAATGAACAGATGGGATGTGCATAGGAGAGATGGTCAGCGGTCTTGTGAAAAGAGCTAAAGGTTACAAGGAGAATGTGAGAGTTTGTACTTGGGGCGACATTGGGCAAATTATACTATGGGAGATAGGGGCATAAACAGGTCGAATCGAGCTCGAGCCACCCTCAGTTTGAGCTCGAGCTTGATTAATTTTATCGAGTTCAAGCTTGAGCTCGCGCTCAAGTCAACGAGTTCAAGCCGACTCATGATCCGACTTGTTTAATAAAAAGAAAGAAAGGAAACAATATTAATTTAAGGTTGTGGTATAATAAAATGACAGAAAATGAGCATTAGAAGAAAGAATAAGAAATTACTTAATATATATACAAATATTTTTTTAAAAAAATATTTTTAATACTTTTAAAAATAAAATCTTCAAATTTTCTATTAATATTTTTTAAAAGCCGGCTCACGAGCCAACGAGTCGAGTCGGGGCTATCTTGAGCTTGGCTTGTTAGCTCATTGAGCTCAATTCACGAGCCGCTTATCTATTTGAGCTTGAGTCGGCTTGACTCACACCCCTAGTGGGAAACTATGAGTGAAGTTGTGAATTATTGAGAAGCAGAGAGGAGGGGTGCATTGCTTGGCAGTGAGTATAGTAGAGATGAGCGCAAGAGTGGTGAGTAGAGCAGGCGAGCACATAAGCAAAGAGGAGAATCTTAAAGGACCAAGTGGTGCAGGGGAAGCAGGCAGAGATTGTTGTGAGATGAGAAATGTTGTGATGGCTAACCTAATCTAGTTCTGATACGATGTTGAGACTATCGAGAGAAAAATCTTATACTTTTATTCTCCATCAAATAGGTGCCTATAGATAGGCAACTACACATAAAAAAAATATGAGGAATATAATTATAATTTATATTTAGAATTTAAACAACTTTTTTGTTATTTTTGTTTTCCAGATTTGGCATTGAAGGGCCTGTTCACTTGACATCAAAAGGAGATAAAGGGGGAGAGTGGATTGTAGACGAGGCGCATCAGACAGTGACAAAGACGAGCACAAATATGAGCTACCGTCCCTTGCAGACTGTGAGAATTCACCTGGAGGTTGTGGAACCTCAGGCTCACCGGCCAAAGCTTGAACTTAGCCTCATAGGCATGTAATGTAACCTTACTGTTCTACTTCTGTACATGTTCCATCTTTTTAATTTATTTTTTTTAATTTATGTATGTATCGATGAAATTATCCTGAAAACTTTATCTTTATTGTTTGTAACATTATTTCTCTTTAATGTATGAATAAGATTGCATTCATTAAGTTGATCAATTGTATCTAAAAGTTTTCCCAGGCTTTGTTTCAACTTTACCTTCTTATTGTGCTTCCGCACAGGGAGCTTCCACGATTGTATATGCATATGCTACTGCCTATGAGAATGCAAGCTACAGAAAAACTTTGGAGTTATTTGGTCTGCCGTAGAAAGAGTATAATGCATTCCTTTTGCAGGGTTTTGAAAATCTAGGTGTTTGTTTGGAAGAATTCCAAATACATTGGAAATTTGCAATGCATTTGGAATTTATTCATCAGTTCATTTTTAATTTATTTGGAATTCGTTGGATTTGGATGAATTCTGAAATACATTGCTTCGTCTAAAGTGTTGCTAGCCACCGCCGTCTGCCCGTTGTCTGTCGTTCATGGCCCGCCGCCTGCCTCCAGACTAATTGCCACCACCGTCGTTGCCTTTTGCTCTCCACCCCTCGTTATCACCTGCCACTGTCGTCATTGACCACCACTTACCCTCCTCGCCTGTCACAAGCCTCTCACCACCTTCGTCTCTCCTGCTGCGAACCCACCATGGGTCTCTAGTCTGGCTGCTAGCCAACACCCGCCGTTGTTGCCATCAGCCATTGCTCACCGACCGTTATCAACCACTGCCCGCTCTCCATCATCACCACCCGCCGCGGCATTGTTGTCGTCGTCCATCGGTCATTTGCCTTCAATCAACGCCTGCTGGCTCCCAACTCCCAGCTCCCAGATCCCTATCTTTTAGCATTCGCCCCCGCTAGCTTGCCCACTTGCTACCAACCATTTGCATAATCCGCTAGCTTGCCCACTTGCTACCAACCATTTGCTCGTTGCCGCCACTGGCCGCCCTCCGCTCGCCTGCCATTGCCGACTTCAAATTTTATATTAGTTTCATTTTACTTCAAATCAAACAAAAAAAACTATGAAACCCAGCATTTATTTTATACCGAATCAAACTCCTCCAAAGTATTCCAAATACAATATATTACTTTTATGCTGCATTATTTTTTCCACCAACAAAACACCCCTTAGCGTTATAATTTGTGACATTCACGTGTTGAATTTGGATAAAAATTTGCGTGGCACAACATACATGTCAATCAAAATTATAAAAGTATTTGGGGGGTTTTTGTGGTGATAGTTCTAGGATTGGGCCTAATCCTGGACTTGTAGGGGTGCAGATGGGAGGTGTGATCCTTATTATTTCGCGCACGCACGCCAATACGCATGCACGTGCGGCGTTGCGTGCGTACGTGTTCACACGCCAATACGCATGCACGTGCGGCGTTGCGTGCGTACGTGTTCACACGCCAATACGCATGCACGTGCGTGCGTTGAGTGCGTGAGTGATCAAGCGAGTGGTTATTATATAAATTATGTGAGCTTTGATTTTCTCCTCTTAGATTTTTTTTTCTTGAATCTTGATATTTTTTGCTTTTTTCCATGTCATTTCGTCTCTTCATAATTGTTCTAACACTTGGCATGTGCACCTTTGACTGAAATGAGATGGATTTGCATGCCTTGAATGAGAAGAGCAATAAAAAAAGTCTTAAGTTGGCGTGCAAAAGATTTCTTTCGCTTTTGAGCTGTTTATATATATATTCTTCATTGCTCTGATAAGGTTCCAGCTTGACATATGGTCAGCTTTGGTTTTTGTTCTGTATCGCTGAACTGTTCAAAGATGTTGTCATTTATAGATCTGATGCAGCTGTTGCCACATGCTGATTATTCAATATTCAGTAAAATTTACATATATACCATAGAACTTTTATGTTTTTACATCTCTATAACACCCAAAATCTTATATTTATATTTATAACACTCGTGTCATGGTTATGTGCGTGAAAATGTGTATTTCACTTCTGAGAAGACGGTGATGGTGATGCTAAAGATCTGCATGATATGCATATAAATATGAAAGTTTAGACTAGGGGTGTAAACGAACCGAACACGAACGAACAGAGCTTGTGTTCGTGTTCGGTTCGTTTAAAATTTAGTTTGTTTGAAATAAGCTCGTGTTTGAAATTGTTCGTGAAATCACCGTTCGTGTTCGTTTTTTAACGAACGAGCCGAACACGAACCGAACACGAGCTGTTTGCGAACGACGAGCCAGTTTGACATCCCTAATATTAATATATATAATTAATATAGTATATTAATTATGTAATTTATATTATATAAATATATAATATCTATATTAGTATATTACTAATATAGTATATTAATATATTATTATTATTAATTTATTATATATTATAATTTATAAAATTTAATGTTTTAAAATATCATAAATTATATATATATATAATTATTTTAAATTATTTTATATTTCGAACAATAACGATTCGAACACGAACGAACGCATCACTGTTCGTGTTTAATTCGTTTAACTAACCAAACGAAAAAAATTTGTTCACGTTCGTCTCGTTTACTTATCGAACGAATCGAACACAAACTCCTTGACAAACCAAACACGAACAGTTCGCGAACAACGAGCTTTTTTGACAGCCCTAGTTTAGACATGTAAATACTTAAGAATTGTGTGGTGTGCATGTAAAGAATGCAGACAAAGAGGAAACAAGACAAAAAATATTGCAAAATGAGGATAAATTATCACATGTGAAAAAAATAATTTGTGGTGGCATGTATTTTGTCCTATAGCTTATTTAAAGGGAGGGTGAGGATGTGATGACCAATCAATGAATCTTTTGCATTTTACATCATGTTAGTAAAGGGATATTTCATGGAAGAAGTAAGATTACAACATGTTGAAGTATCAGTTTTGAACACTTATTTTGCCCCAAAAAACATGGTATTTACATATGTACCACACAATTCTTATATATTTACATATCAAGCACAAAGATTCATTTAACATAACATGTGAAATACTTCTTTTCATGCATAGCTTTATGAAACCAAAGGGTTGTAAATGTAAATATGAAACTTTGGGTGGTAGATATATAAATACAAAAGAATTGTGTGGTTTGTTTAAATTTTCTTACCAAAAAAAACATTTACTCTCATACCATATAATTCACATATAGTTACCTATCTATAAACTAAGCTTTGATTTTTATATTTTTTATGCTCAATTTTCTAATGTCACATTAGAAATAGAAAAGCTACTATAACCAACATTTCAATAGTGAGATACATCTTTTTTTGTATAGGTAAGTGTTATAAGTATAAAAATTAAATTAGATATGTAAATACAAGAAAAGTTTGTGGTATGTAGGGCTGTCAAAACGGCTCGTTGTTCAAGAATAGCTCGTGTTCTGCTCGTTTAGAAGCTCGCGTTCGGCTTGTTCGCTAAGTTAACGAGCCCAACATGAACAACACGAACCAATATTCATTCGTTCGTGTTCGACTTGTTTTGGCTCAAAATACTACTAATCAATTATATAAATATCTTTGATGAGTAGTATTTGTAAAAAAATTAATTGACTACAAGGCTACAAAGATTTATAATCAATTAAAAGTATTAATGAAGAAAATAGAATAAAAATTAATAAGTTGGATTCAAATGATGTTTTAAATCTTGACCCAATCCTTCACATCTTATGACTGCGTGACTAGGGTTGTCAAAACGACTCTTTGTTCGTGAATAGCTCGTGTTCGGCTCGCTAAGCAAACGAGTCGACCACAATTACACTTTTTGAGCTCGAAATATAAACGAGTCAGCTCGTGTTCGGCTCGTTTACACCCCTAGTGGTATGTATGTAAATCTTTTATTATAAAAATGAAATAAAAATTTAATATAATGGACAGCAAATCACAGATATGACATCTCATTTTTACATGTAGCGACAATAATTTTAATATAATGGACGAGATAATAATTTAAATATAAATGTCAGACATTATTTAAAATATCCAAAAAAATATTTAGATTTTTTTTTTATTTAACCATTTTTATCTTATTATGTTAATTCAACAGGAGCATGTATTTTATATCCCGGAGATAACTTATTAGGAAACCATAAAATATTAGATCATTTACATGAATACCACCAAATTTTAATATATTTACATATCTAACCACTAAATTTTATTTTTGATTAACACCCAATTCTAATATATTTACTTATCTGACCACTGAATTTCATTTTTTGCATATATACCAACTTAACTATGCATTAAAAATGTATAATTCATTTTTTTCAAAGTTGAAATAGTTATATATATTTTTGATTGATGTGTCATCACAAATCTCGAGGAAATTTAACAGTTTAGAAGATAGAAAATTAAAATTGAGGAGAGTTCACTGGCATAAGACTAGTAGACCCATGTATCTAACCGTGTGTAATACTTCGAACCAAAGCCAGGGTTAAAGCCAATCAGATGCAACCATCCGAGCTAAAGTCAACAAGACTCGAGACGTTCAAATGATCCAAGTTCGAGCCCTTTAGCTCAAGATAAAGCAGATCAGCATGCAAACCAACTACCATAATAAGGCCTATCAAAGCTGGCAATCAACATTTCAGTAGACTAGACCTAAATTAAACTAAAAACTTCAATAATGACAATCAACCCAAAAACGCCATAGAGGCTCCTTATTAGAAATCAAGAGATAACCATGTTACAAGAAGTTCAAATCATTCCTCTGGCTCTCCATGTTAGGAAGCGAGCTACTTATTAGATTACGATGATTCATTATCTGTCTGATAACCTAGCATCACTCAACCAACAGGAGATCCTCATAAGGCATTACTTTGTCATTAAGTTTTTTCATAAATATGCATATAATGACTTTGCGACAAACACTTGGGGAAGTTGACCCTCACGAGCAAGTTTCAACAAATTAAAAGGGAAGTGGTCTATACTTTTTGAACCCTACTCAATTGTCGAACCGACAATAATCTTGTATCATAAGAACCCATGTCTCATACCTCAGAATAGTTCAAGCTCTGGCGATAAGATTTCATGCCCATTAGCGACGAGATCTGTGGTGGGTAGTGTACGAATCATCCCAACAGACGGTTACTCTCGCAAAGACTGTGACAAGATCCGCTTAACATGTATGACGTGAGATGCAATCCATCCAAGCCGACGACCTAATCGAGCGGCTAAGACATACGTGGTGTTAGAATTAGGTCAAGCAATAGAGACTCAAATTCAATCCATACTTTTTCAACCTCATTTAGTCACTCGGCTTTTGAACATCTACCAAAATTACCACCCATTCTTACTAAAATAAATTTTTTACTATATTTGAAGAGACAAACATTGTTAGTTTCCTTTTTATAATTCTCTTATTATTTTTGTAGTTGCCTTTCAAAAAGATCAGAGATTTGGACAACAGATATAGCCCAGACGACTGATCTAGCTAGACATGACAACCCGGCCCGGATGACCAACCCAACATTAACAATCAACCCAGTCTGAATGACCCAGCCTAAATGACCAACCAAGCCTGCACGACCAACCTAACCTAGACGGCCGAAATGGCTTGGATCGCTGACCCAATGTTGCCGACCGAGCTAACCTTGTCGTCTGAAGCAAAATAAACTTATTCAGCCGAACCAGAAAGTAGTCTGGTGACAAGCTCATACACGTAAAATAACATAAAATATCCCAATACGAATCCCTTTAAAGCACCGAAAAAAAGTAATATTATCATTATATACACTCTCCTCTATAAATAGAAGAATCATATTATGAATAAGACATGATTGATTACTATTTATCATTGTTCATTCTATTTCTTTTTGTTCCCCTCTACTTAAGCTCTATTTTTCAGGTGTGATTCACAAACAAATCAAGATTCCAAAGTAAAAACAAAAAACAAAATTTATTAGTTAAATATGTAAATACATAAAAACTTGGTGGCATCTTTGCTTACATAAAGTGATTGTACGAGCTATAAAATATATTTTCGTGATCCCCACATTATTGGGAGCTGCTGAGGCAATAATTTAAAGGCTGAAATTAGCCTACCAAACCTCTCTTTTCAGTCAAGCTGTTATATATCTTTTTGTGCTCTACTTTATGAATATAATTATATATTAGAAGATGGCAGAGCTTTCGTCCTAGTCCTGACCATCTCCAAATAATTGATCCATCACTCCTGCATTACAGCTATTCATTACTATTATTTTCATATCATAGTATCCAATGTTTCTTATATACATTGATTAGGTTTTGAAGAAGATAATAATATGTTAGATATGACTTATAGTAGTCACTTGAATGAAGAGATGTCTCTTGGAATTGAAGATGTGTGTCTTTTGGAATTTAGTGGGTTGGGAGCAGCGAGGGTGCAGCGAAAGCGTGGTGGCCCAACCCACATTGGTGCATAAAAAACTTCATGATATATTTCTCCTAAGGGGCTGTATATACGCCAATGTTAAGATTTGTTAGGTATGACTCATATACCATAAATGTGACAGATGCTGGAGCGGAGTGGGGCAGAAGGATCTGTCCAATCGGGGGAGTTTCATTATGCGGGTTGGGAGTGTAGGGGCAACACCCTGCGGTTTGTCATAGGGGTAATTTACGTAATTACATATTGTAGTATACGGTTATATATATGTCATGTCTGTAACTCTAGGTGAGTTGAATCTTATATTTTGTACTTTTTTTCTAAATATTGAAAATGAAGTTGTCACTCTGTTCCCGAGAATGTAGGCATCTTCGGCGAACATTGTAAATCTCTGTGTGTTCATATCTACATATCTATCACCTAAACATTCATATTTACATGCATACCAAAAAAACACTCGGGTCTTTAACACCACATAAAAAATAACATAATTATTATCTTTTCAGAAGAGAAATATATCTTTCATGTATGGATTTATGACACTAGTGTTAAAAAGTGTAAATATCATATATTTTGGAGGCGAGATATGTAATTACAATTGTGTGGCCTGGATGTATATTTTTCCTAAATAAAATAAAATAATTTACATAGATAATATAAGGAGTGATTATCTAATTGTCAATTTAAATCATATCAAATTGTATGTAAAAGTATCACACAAACATGTATATTGGACAGGGCAAAATTACTAAATTCCCTAAATTAAATTAAAAAAAATTAAATTTTACTATTTATATTGAAAATTAACAAATTTTAGGAAGAACAATTGCCACTAGGGGCGTAAATGAGCCGAGC
>NEWO01000071.1:826211-847853 GCA_003013225.1 Phalaenopsis aphrodite
ACCAGGTCTTTTTAGGTCTACCTCTATCTTTTGTAACATAAGTTGAATCTGAAACATCTACCCTCCTAAAAAAATCATCAGATAGTCAACGTTTAATATGACCAAACCATCTAAGAAGACTCTCTCTAATCTTGTCTGCCATTGGAGCTACACCAACCCTTTCACGGATATATTCATTTCACATTTTATCTCTAAGTGTAAAGTTATATATATAAGTGTACAAAAAACACTAATCAAAATTGATTCCAAACATTGCACTGCAAGCTTTTCAATTCAAGCCCAACAAAATTAGTATCACAAATTCTAACAATATCTTCACAGAAACAACACGGACAAAAAGGAAAGTTTTGCAATGTTAAACCCATTAGAATAAATCAAACTTAAGAAATAATTGCATCAACACCTTCCTCCTCTCTTGTAAAACATTTGTATTATTCTTTGAAATGGTGAGCACCAAAGTGAAAATGTAAGCTTAGTGTGAGTGCACTGGAATTTGAACAGATGGAGGAAAGCCGAAAACTCTCAATCACTTGGCCACAACTCAAATCCCACAATTCGTTTTGGGAAAATTTATAGCCAAAGAAAATTTTTTTATGCGTGCTACCTAATTCATATGTATTTACATATCTAACACATAAAGTTTGCATTCTACATTTAATCAAAATACATAGATATGGAAGGGTATGTATCTAAAACTGTTTAGATCAATTCACCCACCAAGTGGTGTTGCAAATTACTGAAATCCCACAGAGCAGCTGAGCATTCCAAATAAACATCACCACCTCTTCCACCATTGCCTCCTAATCCACATGTAAGTGTTCATCATTAAGAAGAAAAACGGATCAATCTCCTTAAAATAACATAAATATGATAACTCAAATCATAAACTCAAGAGTGAAGCGGATCAATCTGAAAAATCAAAGCAAAAGAATTTACAAATTAAACTCAAAGAAAACATTGGTCAATTACCATCAGGTGTGCCGTGGCGGTCCGTTCGGCTTCGCCGGTAGCTCCAGCACCCATTTCCTCCTTCACCTCCTTTGGCCCAAACCCTAAAACGATCCACCATCCTCCTCTCCTACAAAAACAGAGAATTCAATCCAAATAAGTAAGAAGAAGACATATCCACCTCAATTACTCTTCTTTATTGCAACCACCATTGTTCTAACTCGACCAAAGGTTAGAAGAAATAAAAAAGACACAGAGAAAACAGCAAAAACTAAGGAAAGGAAAGATCTTTACACAAACAATCGAATCTTTAGAAGGATACCTGCAAAGGAGTCGCTTTTCCCTTCTTCTTCGCAGGCGAATCTGAGTAAGAAAGCGCAGTAAATAACCAAAATGGCTCATTTTTTGGCCTGATAGCTCCATGCGCATGGGCGAGAACCCCACGTCGCCACCACATCGCTCACTAAATTCCTAAAGCTTGAATGGAGAGATGAATGGCATCAAATTTTGATGAAAAGATCAAATTAACCTCCTTTTCTATTAAAAGATCACTATTTTATAAACGAAATGAGTTCATACCAATTTCTTGTGTTAGATATCTATTACTTGCCGAAGAGACACCGATGAAGAAGAAGCGCGGAGGTCGACGCCGAGAATCCACGGCGGAGGGAGGAAATTGAAAACGTTGAGATTTCCTCATGTTAGGATTAGGGTTCTTTCGGTTTTGGGGTTTTATTTTTTTTTAAATCCGATGGTTAGGAGTGTAAAAGAGCTAAAAAATGTGTTCGTATTCGGCTTTCACCGTTCACAAACAAAGAGTCGTTTTGACAACTATAATCACGTAGCCATAAGATATTAAGTATTGGGGCAAGACTTAAAATATCATTTGAATCTAATTTAATAATTTTTATTTTATTTTCTTAATTAATACTTTTAATTGATTATAAATTTTTGTAGCCATCTAGTCAAAAATATTTAAAAATACTATTCATCAAATATATATATATATATATATATATGGTAAATATATGATGAGTAGTATTTAGAGTTAAAACGAGTCGAACATAAACGAATAAATATTTATTCGTGTTGTTCGAGTTTGTCTCGTTAAATTAGAGAACGAGCCGAATAAGAGCTTCTTAACAAGCCGAACACGAGTTATTCGCTAACAACGAGCCGTTTTGACAGCCCTAGTGAAGGTTTACAAATTATAAAGGGAGCATATCATTCAACTCCTACTAATGTGTTAGAATTTAAATTTATTTTGTTAATTACTCCCAAGAATTGGAACAATAGAGTTCTTGAGGGAGACAAAAAAAATAGATAGAGAAAGAAAAAGAAATAGCAGACATAGACTTATCCTGCAGGGATGAAACACGTATCATGGGATTGTTTGGCCCCTTTTATATATAAGAAATAGCGGTTACATGAAAAATGAGAGATTTCTTCCTACACGAGAAAATTCGAAGGAAAATAGACTAATTTTTACACGTTATGGACTCTCTAATTATAGTAAAAAGAGGAATCAAATCTAAATTTTCATAATTGTCCATATTTTAATGAGGTAGTTATAAGTTACCACTATTTTTTTTTTCTCTCCTTTAATTGATAAGTTGGAGGTCATTATGTTCTTTTATATAACTGATTTTTGCTACATTTTTCATCATTTATCATTTCTCCTTGGTCATTAAATTTTCTCGAGATTCATGTGAAACTTTTTTTTTATTTGCATTATGTATCTAACATTTAAACTTTATTTTTTTACTTTTGTACCCATCAAATATTTTATAGCTTAATTAAAAATATCATTGTTTAAATTTTTAGAAAGGGGAATACAAATTTTCCTGGGTGTGTGTGGGTGCGCGTGCTTGCGTGCATGCGTGTGTGTGTGTGGGCGCACGCGCGTGCGTGCGTGCGTGCGTGGGTGTGTGTGTGTGTGTCGGCGCGCTCGTGCGTGCGTGCGCATGTTCGCATACATACAGAAATACGTCAACTTAATTTTTATCAATAAAACATTACTCCTATTGAGTACTTGCTCTCTCTCTCTCTCTCTCAAGAAGAATGATACTTTCATTTTATACTTTTAAGCTTGGGAAAAAAAGGAATTAAAGACAAAATATCATTCTTAAAATGTTCATGTTAGTTCAATAATTTCTAAAAATGTTTAATTTGGTCTCTTAGCTCACTAAATTTAAATTAATTTCATCATTTTTGAGATGATAAT
The DNA here is from genome assembly GCA_003013225.1 of Phalaenopsis aphrodite. Lineage (NCBI taxonomy): Eukaryota > Viridiplantae > Streptophyta > Magnoliopsida > Asparagales > Orchidaceae > Phalaenopsis > Phalaenopsis aphrodite. Next base: position 829,384 of record NEWO01000071.1, read on the forward strand.
TGGTGCAAAAAATGTTTTTTTATGGAAGAATTTTAGTTTTTTAAGGAGTTTTTAATTTGACCCTACATTTTTTTAAAAAAAAACACAATAAAAAGCTTTACAATACTAATTTTTGTTAAAAAAAATGGCAATTTTGAAAATAAGACCAATCTGATTAAAATGTTTTGGAAATAAAATTAGGGAGTAATCAACTAGTCAAAGAAACAAAGTTCAATTCTTTTACTCAATGATGGTAATTTTATGAATAGTTTGCATAAATATGACACATCTTTTACGTATTTACATGTCCAACAATCGAAGTTTCATATTAAACTTGTAACATCTTGTTATCATAAATATATGCATGAAAATAAGTATTTAACTTTTGAACAGCAATTGATGGTGACATTTTGATGTGAGGTTAAAGATTTGATTGAAACGAATGTATAAATGTGTCACGACTCGGCTGGGAACTCGAAATTAGCTACGGGGCAGATAGTCAGATGATATGAATTAAATTTGGTACATTATGTTATTATTTAACAGATGAAAAAATTATTAATTGAAATAAATTAAAAGAATATATTTAATTTTACCTTGTTACTTTTGCATTTTCTATATTTTTTTCTCTTATTCCGTTCATATTTAATCACTTAATTAACTTGAAGGTTAGTTTATAAAATAACAATGAGTTAAACAAGTCATTGAATACTCATACATCTAAGCTACAACAATATAAAAAAAAACAAAATACATTTCAGTTAAACATTTTAATAAATCAATATAAATATTTGTAATGATATCAATGAATATTACTATATCAATAACATATCAATACCATTCTATATCTTTACAACCGTCATAGGAGCAACATATAAGATAAATATCATTTTTTATTATGTGCACAGATATTTTAGTGTTCCTTCACTAGTCTTATTAATGGGTGACTCCATCATAGTCAAACATACACATGCAATCACTCGATGTAGATTATATCATTCACAGTTTGTATCACTCAACATGTTATGTTATAATGTATCAATTATTTTATAATATGTGACTATAAGCATTTATATCAAGATGACCACTAAACTTTAATAAGAGAAAAATCAATTTTATTAATCAAGAATGAATACCAATCCATACAACTGGTTTAGAATAAATACTAAAACAATATTATAACTTAAGAGTGGAAATATTCATCTCAATAAAACAATAAATTGATAGACTTGCCCTGACATCGGCTATTCTAAAGTTGAAAGCCTAAAATAATTATGATACAACATTTATCTAATATTTCATATAAACTATTACCTTTTGAAGTATTCAATTTTTTACTATTTTATTTCTTTGTAGTCACACACACACACACACACACACACGCCGCCTCCTTCTATGCTCGATGCCGACATCTTCTCCCGCACCAGTTAGAGAAACCGCCTCCTGCCCTGCGTCAACCTCCTCTCCTTCACACATCGCAGGTAAGTCTATCTCAGCTATTACCTCCTCTCTTACGCTTCATTATATATATAAAATAATCACTCATTTCCTGACCCCTCTCGCTTCACCTCCCTCCCTTCAGCTTCCAACTCTTCGCTTCACCTTCTTCGACTTTTCCTTTCTTCCCCCTTATTGCACTAATCTTTTGTCCAATTTTTGTCATATTACATTTTCAATTTACTTCAATTTTTCATTATTCAGCAAAATATTAGAAGCATTTACATAAATCCCACATAATTCCAATATTATTACATATCAAACAACTAAACTTTCATATTTACATTTATAATACATAGAATTTTAACATCACATAAAAAATATCATCATTATTGGTTTTTTTAAAGTAAAATACATTTTTTTATGCATATGTTTACAACACTTAAAGTGTAATATAACCACACAAATCATATGCATTTACATCTCACACCTAAACCTACATATTTACACATAAAATAACATAAAAAATAATATTATGCAATCATGCATGCCTATGTTTAAAACACCACTCGCTGTGCGTACGTAAAAATGAAAATTTATGGGTGAGATATGTAAAACATAAGAATTATGTGTTGCAAATGTACATTTCCAGAGAAATTTTTTGGTGAGTCAAGTCTACCCTGTATTGAGTCTACTATACAGGGTTTGTTTGGAACATCTTATAAGTGTGGGCGGTGTTTTGAAATTGCCGCCTCGCTGTTTGTAAAACATGTTTCGGCCGCTTATTATAAAACGCGGTTGGGTTTTTACACTAAACGAAGGTCGCGGGTCCAACCGCACCCTTAGTTTTTTAATGCATTTATTTTAATTTTGGCCTTAAAGCTACCATAATTTATATTGACTTCTTACCTTAAAAAAATTATGAAAGAGGACTCTTTTATTATTATTTTTACTAAATATGTGAAAAAAAAAAATTTTTCTCACGCTTTAAAAATTGCTCGGACTATATTTTTAATGGGGATATTAAAAAAATACATTAATCGACAATTACTAATCATATAATATGAGTAATTTTTTTGTTATTATTTATAAACTAATGTCATTAAAAGCTAAAATGACACTTTATATACTTGAAGGTCAATAATGTTATTAAGATAATTTATTTAAATAAGTACATTACATCAAATTTAAAAACGGACCATTTTTATTTTAAATAGGGGCAACTATAGGAGAAATATTTGTGTACGTAAGACATACGCATAGTTGCATATATATTAGGTTATTCATGTTGTGAAAAATGACGACAATAAAGTGAAAAATGAAACGAGCAAAAAATTGCACGCAAAAAAAAACACAAGAGCGGCACACAGATTTACGTGGTTCGGCAAATTTGCCTACGTCCACAGAGCTGCAGAGGATTTATTTCTTCGAGGAATTATACCGTCGAGCGCCTCGACGTTTATAAGAAAATCTCTATTTTCTTCTCTCCTTTCCTATCTCTCTCTCTTCCTCTCTTTCTCTTAGCTCTCAAAATGACTTGGCTTGACCTTGCTTGGCTTACAGGCTTGTTTATGACTAGTCATAAGAGGCTATTTATAGAAACTAGTAGAGTGGTAGGTGGGAGGTATGTGAGTGGTAGGTGAGAGAGGTATGTGAGTAATTCGTGGGTGTGCTACGTGAGCGGTAGGTGTGATACTTAATTAAAAAACTAATTAAATTCAGTGGACCAGGTTTCCACATTACCCAACAATTCGGAGGGTACGGGTAGATTACACTTATGTTATATCCCTTGTAATTCTTCATGTAACATAAGTGTAACATACCCGTATCCTCCGAATAACCTAATATGTACGTAACTTTGCGGACACCTTACGTACGCAAACATTTCTCCAACTATAGGCACAAAGCCCGAAATTTGCTATTTACAAATCAATCACACTTTCATCCATTTTTAAACTTCTCACTCAAAATTGTAAGAGAAAATTTTACTTACGAACTCCAATAAAATTAAGTTTATAAAATTTAAAAAATCACTTTCAATTCAATTCATAAATTTATAATTTTTTTTAAAAGAAGACCCGCTGAAATATATTTGGCGTTGTATTATTGGAGTCCGAATGCAAAGATGTGTCTAGACTCCGAGAAATTATTGCATACGGACACTGCATGAATCTCTGAATGCGGTGTCCGATCTTGACCGTAGATCACGATGATTTAAGGTCAGAATTATTTCAGTTTTTAAAAAAAATTTAGGTGGGGCCCACCGAAATACATCCTGACCGTAAATCCAGGATCGGACACCGCACGCATCGGTGTCCGATCCGTATGGAATAATTTTACCTAGACTCCGTAGGTAAAATTTTTTCAATATGAAAATTCATGGTAAAATCCTAATCCAATCTTTTATTTTTATCAAATTCTCAATTATTTGATGGTGAAATGCGTAAATATATCGATTTAGTAGTTAAAAAAAAATTAAGAGGTATAAAATAATAATGATTTTTTTTTTTTGTGCATTAAAAAAAAAAGATAAAGTAAAATATTCAGTACCGATTGCCTATAAAAACAAAAATAAAGTTGTAGAAAAGCCAAATTTTATTAGAGATTTTTTTAGTATATTTATTTAATAAATTTTTTAAAATACTCCAAATAGTTTATAGACATATTTTTTTATAAATTTAAATATAGATAAAATATAATAAAAATAAAAAAATCGGAAATAAAAATAAAAAAAAGATCGGAAACAGTCTCTAAGGAAATATATTTCACCCTCCCAAAACAAGAAATCATATAAGAAAATTAATTTTGGATTTCATTTTGGAAAATATTTTTGTACGCAGCGCTGTGTGCGTCGGAGGTTATTTAGAGGGTACAAGCAGGTTATATCCGCCCGCATTATACCCTCATGTAACATCCCTGTAACTTACCTGTAATTACCGGAATTACAGAAGCAAGGAACTTATTTGTAGGTTACAGATAAGTTACAGGTAGGTTACAGGGAGATTAAAGAGGGGTATAACACAAATGTAAATCCTTTATATCCTCTGAATAACCTCCCGATGTACACAACTCTGTGTACGTCTTACGTACACAAAAATTTTCCCCTCGTTTTACACAAGTTTATTAAATAGAACTTCCCAAGCAAAATAAATAAAATATAATTACGGGACTCTACTAAAATTCCAGAAAATTTACATGAATACCACATAAATTTTATGTATTTATATATCTAACACTAACAATTTTGATTTTTATATTTATAACACCTTGATGTCATAAATTTAAAGGCACACTTGACTTTTAAAAAACTATGATTATTATATTATTATGTGACGTAAATGATTTGAGTTGCATGCGTTTAATTATGAAATTAAATACACAAAATTTAAGCCAAATGTACAATTGCACCTTTTCATAAATAGCTATAACTTTTGGTCTAAAATTTCAAAATCAACTATGTTTGAAGAAGGCCTTTGGAGTGAAAGAATGTCATATTAAAAATATATATATATTTATATTATATTTTGAAGTTAAAGTTAAAATTTTCCCATTATGTTACATTCTTATAAATTATTATGTATAATGTGCCAAATATAAAAATGCTAAATACAAAATACACCTAAGATATATGACAATTAGGCAAATTTTAAAGACAAGCAATCCACTTCATTCATTTCATATCCTATTTTCCTCTAAACATTTAGAGGTCTACAAAATCCTAATAACTCATTTAACACATATTAACTATTAAATAAACGTTAACTATTAAGACAAACTCACTTGTAACGTGAAGCTACTACTCATCACAAGCTTAAGGGTGTGTTTGGGGGGTCAGTGACGTGACGGTGTTGTACCACAATATTTTTTAAAAAAAATTGTAGTTGAAAACTGCATGTTGCAACCAGACATTGGTAAAAAGCTGCAATGTGAATTCTGGAAAAAAAAAATTGTAATGGTCACTACAGTTTTTTGAACAACTTCTTCTACAACGGCTTCACAACTGATTTTTCAAACAGCTGCTGCTGCCCCAAACATACCCTAAGTCGTAGGATGTTTGGTTTCATTTCTATTTTCTATTTTATATTATCTATTTTGTTTATGCTTTGAATTGAAACAAAACATTTTTAATATGACATAACATGTTTGGTTGTGGTGTGTTATCAATAACTTTTTATTAAACACACATTTTGATGCATTTTTCATAAGAGGCCTTCAAAATTCAAATTCAATATCATATGGGCCTCAATTTCAGTAAGTTTTTAGTCAAATTGATCGTTCCTACAAGACAAACCTATTGATCTCAAAGTTGGTTCAATTCAGGTCCAATTAAGCTTATATCAAGCCATTGAAGCATAATTAGAGGTTTTGTAATATCAATTGAATGTTCGAATGAACTCCAAATTTGGCATATGTATAGTCAAATTAAGTGCTTCGATGAGAGGAATTCAATGAGTCTAAACTTGTTCAATTCCGAGATCATTAAAACACCAGAATCATTAAAAAAACTAATTATAATTAAGAGGATTAGCATAGAACATCCAATTAAGTGATTAGGAAAGTTATACGCCAAAATACTAAAAAAATCTTCCTCAAAAGACTATAAATAGACCCCTTATTTTCAATTGGAGGGGGAAAGAAGATAATAAGAAGTGAAATTTCAGAACCTGTTTCGAAGAAAACCCAACAAATAACCATCGATATAGTCGTCGAACGACCACCATCAACTACTGCATGTCGGTCATAGTCAATTGCCACCCGCTGATCATCCACATCCGAATACCAACAATTGATTGTTAGCGATCACTACTTGCAACAGTTGTCGACAAACTAAGGCCTTTTGTGGCTAACTATTACTATTAAAGCTTCAAACTTTAACCTTTATGATCAATTAGCGTTGTTGCAGCTACTAACTACAAATTTTATAGTCAAATATTACCTTTGCAACAATCAACCATGACATTTGTGGCCAACTATCACTGTTACGGTTTTTAACTACGACATTTTTGGTCAACTATTGTTATTGCAAGTATCGACAACAATCTTTATAACTAACTAGTGTCTTTGTAACAATCAACTACAGTCTTTATGACCAACTATTTCTATTATATGCAAGAACTAAATTTGTTGTGGCCCAATTATTAATATTATAATTAAACTACTATTATACATTTCGGATTATCAACTTTGTAATTCTATTCCTTTAATTCACGATAAGAGTGAACCTGTGTACTTAGATTATACAATAGGCTATTTTTAGCGGGTTAAACCCTATGATTTTTTTCCCTTCCATTAATTTTCCACATAAAAAATATGTTGTATCCTTCTAATACTTTTCTTTCATCTGTGTATGTGTTGGATTTTCCTTCAACGCTAAGACGTTAATTTATCACTTCATCACCTTGAAATTCTGACACACAACAAATTATTTTAAAAACCACTCAAAAACAAATTTTAAGTGTTTCAAGTGTCCTAAAAAACAAATTATTTTATTTTAAAAATAAAGAATAAAAGCCTGCAAAAAATATCGTAAGCATGTTTTTATAATAAAAGCAAAAATAAAAATAAAAATTTAAAATTGAACGTGAACCCGAACAAGCAAGTAATGAAGCCAATACCCTGAGTCCACGAGACTGAATAAGTTAAGAGACAAGGCTTCATCAGCCTAGGGGTGTCAAAATTCGACCAGACACACAAACTCGACCCTAAACCCTAAACTAAAAAAATATAAGTATAGGTTGACCCGATTAATTTTCAGACTGAATTCAGGTCCAAAATCCCAATACATATACCTTTTTGGATTAGATCAAAATTAACCTATACCAACACTAAATTGACAAATTTGAATTGAAATTTGACCCAAACATAATCTGATTTGAGAGGGTCGTTGCTTAGGGCCACGTGCCCACTTCCCTTTCAATGAAATAAAGTATATGATTGAAATATATAAAAGACCGGATCAGCATAATTTCTTTATGCGTAGTGGTCGTATTTTACGTCAAATCGACTAGTTATTTGAACACCTTTGTTTTAAAAAAAGGGAAAACTTACATATATGTCATATAATTCTTATATATTTATATATCTAACCTTCTAACTCGCCTAAAATTTGTAAATATTTTTATATAAATAATAAAATTTAATACTTTTTTTATGTAATTTAGGCCATTTAGTAATTATACCCTCATTTGATATATTTTTAATGATCTTGCCTACTTGAAAAAAATAATGGTAGTTCTTTCTTTGCTAACCTCTAAAATTTGATATTTACATTTATGACACTCGAGTGACACATTTACAAGCCTTTATGATTATAAAAATCATAAAAATCAAATATATATTATCATGTATTAAGATTATTTTGTGAAATTTAAGGTGAAACAACGCAAATCCAGAGGAAGAACACAGAAATTTAACGAGGTTCAACAAAGATGCCTACGTCATCGGGAGCGAGCAACGAATTTCACTATTTCATAGGAGTTACATATCCATCGGGCTACACATATATTTATAGATAAAATCCACAGATAAAATTACTAACACTCCCTCGCTCCCCCAACCCACTAATCCAAGAGACGCACATCTTCACACCAAGAGACGCTCATTTTCATTCCAGGAAACACAACTCTCCATTTCAAGATTTATGTACTTAAATATGAAATTTTAGATGTGGGATCTTAAATTTCCCTTTTAAATATATATATGAATATTTAAGTGTTAGTATGTAAATATATAAGATTTGTGTACCTAAATGCCCCTTGATTATATTACGTAATAAATCATACTAAAATACATATAATTATTTAAAAAAATGCATCAATTAATATTATTTATTATAAATAATATAAGTCGTTCAACTAAATAATATGTTTTTTATACTTTTGAAATTTTCGTACAATTATTTCGTCCTGTGAAACGGAATTGCTGGGCTCAGCAGTGAGCAAATGACAGGCCGGTTCAATTGGCCGGCTCTCATGTCAAACAAAAATACCACATGATGTAAATACAAGGAATTGGGTGGTATGCATGTAAAGGAATCAATAAGCCCTATAAAGACTCTCCATTCAGGCAACTAAAGAGTAGGCTTCTTCTTCTTCTTCTTCTTCTTCTTCACTTCATCTCTCCTTCTCCGTGGAATAACAGTAAGGTGCAGCTGAACAGGAGTTGCAACAGCTTTCTGTTACGGTTTAATGGCCGGGGGAGGGGGAGGAGGGTCGAGAGACCTTAACGTCACACCGACATGGGCGGTGGCGGTTGTCAGTGCGGTCATCATCCTCATCTCCTTCTTTCTCGAGAAGATTCTCCATCGACTTGGACAGGTTCGATCTTGCTCGTCAGCTACGAGAAAATATTATGTGCAGCCTGCCGTACGTACATCAAGACAATATCATCTAGACGTACGGTTGTCACACATAATATTTGTGTGTCGATTTTAAAAGTGTTATTGATGCAATTTTAAAATTTCAGTGGTTCAGAGACAAGCACAAGAAGGCTCTGTATGATGCTCTGGAGAAGATTAAGTCAGGTGAGAAGTTTGGACTTATTGTTCCTTCATTTTTTGGCTCTTTTATGAACTCTGAACTTTCTGCTTGGCTTTCTCCGCATAGTCTAGCGAGGAGGTAATGACCAATTCTATGGTGTTTGATTCTTTGGATTAATGCTGAAGCTTTAATGGCTACCAGCCAATATTATATTTATACATTATGAACTTGTCTTCACTGTTACATTCACATTTATTAACATGACATCAAAAAAATAGTACTTTTAAGAGTCAAATACACATTTTCATGCAAAATTTTAAAGTATGGTGTTAGGGGTGAGAAATGTAAATATATAAAAATTGTGCCTTTTTAATTATTTTTTTGTTTTTTTTTTCAGAGTTGATGGTTCTTGGCTTTATCTCCTTGTTGCTGACATTTGGACAAAGCTACATTGCAAAAATCTGCATACCTGTGGGTTTGGCAAACACCATGCTTCCATGCCATCGTGATGATGGTGATGAGGAGAAACAGAACAGGAGAAGGCTTTTATGGAATTATATTGGAGATTCAGCTCCTGCTCGCAGGTCCCTTGCTGAATCTACTGTTACATCATGCCCCACTGTAAGTCCTTTTCTTTTTGTGGGACATCAAAATAAAAATCTATGCTACTACTATAGCAAGAGAAATTATTACATCTGGTGTCTGCACGTCTGGACAATGCGATGATCCGGCCATGCAAAATGCACGGTGATATGATCGGATCGTCGTTAATGTTGAGACGTGCGGTTCACTACTGAACGTACTAATTTTTCTTACCATCGACACCTTATTGGACGTTGAGCATATTATTATTTACAATTTGAGTGGCCTCCCTCCTATGGATCAAGCAAGTCTTCAAGCTATATTAGAATCAATCTCTGACCAGTTAATCAAGATGAGTTTAATATCTACTTTCCAACGAAGAGACTGCTCAAGCGGCAAAGATTGTTACCTCTGACCTCTACAACAACACACCTCATACATTGCTCTTGTTGCCACAAGAGTTCATGGAAAGAATCATGTTTTTGATTTAGATTATGTTCGTGACCATTCATCAGTCTATCATGCTATGTCTGGCCAGCCAATCTCTTATCATATTTAGGTAAAATAGTGACATATTGCATTTACCTATTAGAACCACAAATATCTCAATTAATATATTTCTGCTAGCCTCATTTGGTCGATCCAACCTCTTCCAATGTAGATTGGTACATTGATATGGGGGCTACCTCCTATCTAACCTGAAATATCAACTAATTACACAACTTAAAGCACAATACAACATGCAATAAGTCACCCTTTCGTTGTCAACTCCAATACTCGTGAAGGCATACTCTCCAACCAAACCAGAAAGTTAGCTCTCGCTCGACTTCTTCACTTCTTAATTGTCTTCAATAATGTTATCCAAGTCTATCATATGATTGTTGGAACTACCTACGAAATCTCTTTTAATGCAACTTGCTCATATAATGGTCTAAAAAATAGGCCAACATATCGCTTTGTGAGACGTGTCATTGTAGGCTCTGTAAAATTGTGCTATGAACTCTCGTTGAGAGTGTTTGTTCTGGGTCAAATTTTTAGAAGGTAGGTTAGATTATTGATAAGACACTGCCTAAATATTTCATCTTCATCTTGTGAGGATATATCGGGTCTTAGATTTCCGTTTGGTGCAAGGCTCTAACGAGTGAGCACTTTCGATTAAGGTTAGTCATTAAGCACATAATATTCAACGCATAGTAACAACAAACTTAGGGTTCTAATTATAAAATTCATCACATTGATCTTAGAGTAAATTATGGGAGAAAATGATGGCAAACACAATCAAAATTCAACGGTTTTATCGTTTCGGGTTAACTTGCATGAACCTTATAAATATAAGGTGAATGTTTATTTAAAGGGACAATTTTAAGTCAACGTTAGCTAATAAATGATTTTGTGACAATTAAATATACTCTTATAATTCACAATTCAAATAATAGTAGGCCACTGAAGAACACACATACCATAGCCGACACCAAATCGCACAGTCATATAGTTGTAATTCAAACTGTTATTTCTTGTGGAGCGGTTGAGCTAACCCACTTGGGTAGGTAACTTGATTCATGTCCTTACTACTATGATAGTGTCGATATAATTACATATTCGAAGTGATCTAAAATCAATCTCAAATTTATCATCATCGAATAACTTTAATGAATGATTGATGCATTATATTTTAAGTAATTTGAAAATTAATCCATCTGGTTGATGCTTTCTGTCAACACAACCATCATCGCCACTGCCGTAGAAAGTCCTCCGTCGGCGAACAGGAGAGGCAAAGAGGATGAAGGAGATCCGGGAGGAAAATCTCGGTCTGGTTGCGCGAGGCCGAAGGGCCGACGGCGGTTTGTGTTGCTGCGCTACGGCCGCAAGCGAGAGGGGAACGACCGAGAAGAACTGAAGCGGGGACCTTTGGTTGCGTCCGAATGACAAGGAGAGGGATGCGAACGGTTTCTTCAGGTTTTTTTGCGGGAATGGGGGGCTTAGATTTCGGTTTCAGTACGTGCAAACGAGTGGGAGAGGTTGCAGTGATCTACATCCTTGGGCGGGAGCACGTATCAGGTAGGGTTTTAGCTTATTTTAAATTTCAGTTTTCAACAGTCATAGAGGTCTATACCCATCCATGAACTAATCTTGCCGTCTTGCTTTGCTTTCTGCTAAACCTATTCTAGCTCTTTGACATTGCCAACTGGGTCATCTGGGTTCAGCCATTCTCTCATAAAGGACAAATTATAGTTTAGGAATATGCATTCTGGCTTCTTCCTCACAATGTTCCTCTCACCGTCTTGCCAAAAGCTATAGATTTCTATGCTTTGATTTCACTTACGAGATTTGCATTTACTTGATTTACTTGCCATCGATGTATGGTGTGGTGTCCTTCCCTCACACCTTCCACTTATGGATGTAAATTCTATGTTTTATTTCTTGATGATTTCTCACACTTTTGTTGGGTGTATCTTATGACTCTTTAAGTTTAAAATGCTTTCTAAATTTATCCTGTTTAAAAAAAAATGGCAGAACTAAAAAAAAAATTTCCATATCAAATTCCTCTAATTGAATGTAGGTTGAGAATATCTCAGCTTTAATTTTCAAAATCTCCTCTCCTACATGGGCATAGTTTACCAACACAACTCCTTATTGTAATGAACACATCTTCTATGCCTCTAGAGCTAACCATTATAATTCATCAACTTATAGTAGCTCCTCAACCTAGTTCCATTCTTGCAACTCATCCTATGGCAATGATGCCAACCCTTCCGAGTTGACTTGTTCTTTTGTAGTAGACAAGGACAAAAAAATGATGTCATGCCTGCTAAATTTCAGGCACTGCGATCACAAGGCGCCTAGAGACTTTTCTTCCATCTCCTATCTTGAATCTCATAGGCTGCAAATGGATCTATAGGATGAAGTACGATTTAGATGACACCATTGCTCGATCCGAGGTTCCCCTTAATACTCAAGGTTTTAAACATGAACACGATGACAATTATATCAAAAGATTCGGCCAAATAGCCAAAATGTTGACTATACAAATTTGACTAACCGTAGTTCTTACTCGCAATTGGCCTCTCCATCACCTTGATATGTTTAATGCCTTCCTACTCGTTAAACTCACTGAATGTTTACATTAAACTTCTTGAAGTATTTATTGATACCGATCATGATTGCATTTCTAAAAAGGCTCTTTATAGACTTCAACAAGCACCTAGCGTCCTAGCCAGTGTTTTGCCACTCTCAATGGACATATTTAGTGTCTCGGTTTTGTCCTAACATTGTTGATTTGTCACTGTTGATATATTATCATAATGATATTATCCCTTAAATCTTGATCTATGCGGATGATATCATATGATTCACCACCTACAATACATTCAAAATACCTTTCATATAAAAAAAATCTTGGACCTTCATCCTACTTTCTGAGTCTCCTAGTGCAACTGACATCACATGGACTGCTCCTAAATCAGCCCAATATATAATCATCATATCTGACCAAGTTGGCATGTGAAACTACAAACTACTATAAATACTTACCTCATCAAAACTATCCTCTAATCCTTATATGCTCTTCGAGCTTTCCTAGCCCGAGCTCTACCGCCACTTCACCAACTCTCTCTCATATCTATCAGTCACTCACCTCGACCTTGCCTCTAAATCAACACTTTACTTCCTTAAATGAGCTTTGTGATACATTAAAAGCACTTTCCTCCATATTTTTCCAATCCAGTACAATAACCTCAGATTTAGTACATACTTAGATTATGACTGGGATGGTGATCACCTAAATCCTACAGTCTATTGTGACTGTCTTGGTCAAACTTAATCTCATTGTGCATAAAGCAATAGTCAACTACTCAATTAAGGTAGAATATCACACTTTTGCCGACTCTGTTACTGATATCATCTTGCTCCGGAGAGTTCTTCACGAGTTCGTAGTCCCTCTTTCCACCATTAAAGTCAACTAAAAGGTCACAGTTCTCCACTTAAAACAGACTTTGCTATTGTAGCAATATAGTACTAATATACTTGTATAAGTACAAGGCCATGTAATCCCACTGTTTCAAACAATGAATTATTGGTTCTCTACGCCTGTTACACACTCAATCTGTATTCCATTTAGTAAGTTATTATCAAGTCTTTTACTATTTTTCATCATGAGCATTTACATACATGTCACTCAATTCTTATGAATTTATATATGCAGCACCTAAATTTTACCTTTTACATTTATTCCACCCAAAATTCATGAGAGCACATAAAAGAATATTATCATTTTAACTTTTAAAAGGTGAAATACACCTTTTCATGCATAGGTAAGTGGCATGCATGTAAAAATTTAAGTTTTTGTGTTAGATATGTAGGTACAGAGGAATTGAGTGGTATTTATGTAAACCTTTTTTTTTCATTGTTATGTCTGCACTTTTGTTTTCAGGGGAAAGTCTCATTTGTTTCAACAAATGGATTGCATCAGTTGCACATCTTCATATTCTTCCTGGCAGTATTTCATGTTGTATGCAGCGCTCTGACAATGGCTCTGGGAAGATTGAAGGTAGTACTGTTTCCCATGATTTCAGTATTGATTTCAAATTTCTCTTTTGAACGTCCAAAGACAAATGAAATTGCTTACTATTATTATTATTTGTGTGGTTATGGTTTGATGGGGGTAGTTATTTCATGCAGATTCGCCGATGGAAGGAGTGGGAAAATGAAACTCGATCCCTTAACTATGAGTTCTCTCATGGTACATTCTCATAGTAGACAAAATAAATCTCGCGAGTCCAAGCTTTAAGTTATATTGTTAATAAAATCCGTCTACCAATTTTGCTAATAAAGTCATCATTATTGGTGGATTTATGAGTTCCCAATCTCCATTAATTCTTATTGAGTTTCATTTATGGTCTCAACTTTATGTTGCATGGCTTTTTGCACAAGTTTTAACCAGGTTACCTTCCTAATACTCGCCCATGCTTATAATGTCTATTTCTATTGTTGTTGTATATCTTGCCTTGTTTTGTAGACTTTTAAGCCATCTAAATATGCTTTTCACTTTATTATTCTTTTACCTAATCCTCCTACTAATATAATATCTTTCTTAGTTTTATTGCATACCTATCTTAAAATTATTGTTTCTGCAAGCTAGTTCGCTATTAATGACTTATTTTGTTGTAGGGGCATTTACATATCACCTAATTCTTATGTATGTATTTATACTGCCCAAATCTTTTATATCACATAAAAAAATATCACAATTTTAATTTTAAGAAGTCAAAATACACCTTTTCATGCAGAGGTAAGGTGACATATATGTAAAAATTGAAGTTTAGGTGTTGTATATGTAAACACAGAGGATTTGAGTGGTACTTATGTAAAATTTCCTTATTTTTAATATTCTCTGATCATTTAGTACTCATGCAACACACATTTTGGCCGTCAGACGATCTTAACTCTAGCAGTTAAATTATTTTTCGTACGTTCAATCTTTAATGCATCAATTCCTACTGTTAATGTGTTTCTGAAAAATTTATCTAATGTCTGTCACGACTTTGTTGATAATTTATAGATCCGTCAAGATTCAGATTGGTCCGTGAGACATCCTTTGTGAAAGAACACACAACTTTGTGGGACATGCATCCTGTTCTGCTTTATTTTGTAAGTAAAGTGTTCTTTTATTTCTCGAGTTTGGGAGCAAATTGTAGGTGAAAATTTATGCTTAATCAGAAGTATTAATTCACCAGTTTCCTTTTCACTGAGCACCAGGCATTCTTTTTGCTTTGTTTTTCTCTGGCATAAAATGAAAAACTATGGTAAATCACAATTGGTTTAACTTTTTCTCCTCATGAATTTTTGGATTACAGTATATTTTTTTATACTACAGTGCTTATTTCTTGGTTAGATAGTTTTTTGAAGGGGGGCAGTACAATGACAACTATTGAGGCAAAGGCAATGGGGTTAAGATATGGTCTTTCCTAATTAAAATTTGGTTATGTTTTAAGTCCGTGGATTTGTTTTGAGATGAGTGCAGTAGAGGAGTTGATTGGTTACTACCTATGTATTGTTTTACATGAGCAAATGCCAATCATATTTAGTTTTTTTGCTACACTAAGCTAATGACGTAGGTAAAAATAATTAATGAAACTATTCTAGACAGCTCACATGTAATGAAAAACTTACCAATGATTAAAAAATTTGATGCAAATAATTTAAGATGAAACCACTTAACAATACTTTTAAAATCAAAATTAAATGATCTATGTTACGAAAAGATCAAAATAAAAAAATCTAGAAAAAAACAAATAAATAATATCTATCATAAAATTTAAACAATGATCTTGCGGTTGACTAGAAACACAATGAATAATTTTCTCCTGAAACTTTGATTGCATCCACTAAGATCATTGAAGAAAACTCTCGATTAAGATTGTGGTTCCGTCTTTAAGAATTCAAACTTTAGTTTCCACGATTGATTGTAGGAAAATCAAATGAAAAAAACTCAATGTGAAACAGTTATTTCTGAAATCCAAATGAATAAATAGTAAGAGATGTCGAAAAGATCGAAGAAACCTCAGTGACATCTTAAACTAACTTATGGTTTGACTTTAATTCTTTGAAAGAGAAGTTATTTGATATTGCAAACCTACAATTTATTTAGAAATTTAGGACTTAATTGCATGACTTACAATCTTGCAAAAATCTAAGAATGTGTGAGGAGTTACGTCGTACCAGACGATCAATCTCGAAATTTTAAAAGATTGGGATTTATTAATCAACGTCATTTGAGACAACGTTGATGCTTTTGTTGAGGTTTACCCTTCGCTTTGTGTTTCGTCTTTTTTTTAATATCTCAGATGTTGATTATTAACTAACCACAACACTGCCTAACTCTATAAAGAAAATGACTCAATAGAAGAAGAAAACCATGTCTCGAAACGGCTATTCCAAGCTCTTATTATTTATTTATAGAAGCCATGTGAAACAAGTTTAGGCTAGTGTTCATCATGATGGAAGCGATTATTGAAGTGATTGATGATAACTAATTAAATTTTATTTCATGCAACACCGGTCAAAATCCCATGGTTCTGTCATCCTGGTACTGCTGTTAGTTTTGGATTTACATAACCTAAAGAGGTACTTAAACCTGTTCAGACCATAAGATTTTTGTCAACAATCATGGGTTTGTATCATCCAAGAAGTCTTCGTAAACCCAAATAATTAATTATTATTGTTTATTATTATTATTATTTTATTTTTATCATTATATTATTATTATTATTATTATTATTATTATTATTATTATTATTATTAATAAATATATTTATAAGCTTTTTTGAAGACATATATCAATGTTTAATATTATTAGAACTTATAAGATCTCATCAATCCCCTGGAGAAGTGAATATGATTCTTATAAACTCAATTATTACATTTTTTAGAAATTTTGGTTGTTTTGTGAATTTTTATAAATTATTTTGTTGAAAATTTTGTGATTTTCAGGGTTTTAGATATTTTGACTTAAATGATTTCAAAATAATATAAAAATAATTTTTGTGGATGGATATCAAGTTGAAAAGCTTTATGTTAAAATTTTATCAATTTTTTTCATTTTATTTGATTTACTATAATTATTTTAATTTTAAAGGTCATTTTGTTTAAAAATTTATAACAAATCGAAGGATATCCAAAAACACTTGAAATTTACTGAAATGTTTGGAATATGATTCCAAACAACATCATAATTTTATAAGCCATTTCAAGTTTATTTTAGATTTTTCATGAATTATTGAACTTATGAATAGGTTTATTAATAGAAATTTATTAAAAAGTAATAAATCAAAGTGAATTTTATATTTTTCAACTTCTTTCAGTTCAATTAACCTATGGACTACAATCATTTTGGAGTTATATAAAGAAAGTTATTTAAGTTTTATTGAGAAATGTTTGTTTGTAAATATCTTATGTATACTTCAACCATTTCTGCCTAGGTTGGAAATATTTTTTGAAAGATTTATCTTCAGTTGATTAACAATTTGGTTCAATTATTTGGGTTGCATTACTTCTATTTCTTTCATTTAGTGAGTGAAGAAATTTACAAATTTACCTCAAAACTAACTTTAAATTTATACATTTTTGCAGTGTTTTGTTATTTATGTTTTATTTAAGAGTTTCATTTTAAAATTTAGTAATTTTTGAATTATATATAGTTCATTTTGAAGTTCCTAGTGTAATAAAAGTAATATTGCAATTTTGAAGAAAATAACAATACTATCCTAAATTACTTTCAAAACTATCAAAATTCACTATATATCTATTAATTAGTATATTATTTGCTTATCAAGTTCAAGTTATACCATAAATTTCAATATTTTTATTCAATTAAATTTTGATTTAATGAATTAAAGTTAAGTAAAGGTAAATTTGTAAATTTAAAGGAAAAAAACTACAAACTTACCAATGCTTACTTTCAAATTAGTTCCAATATTAATCAAAATTATACAGTAATGATTTTAAGTGTCATTCGAATCAGAGTCTTCAACTTAATCATTTTTATTTGTTCATTTTAAAGGATATTTTTGCAAAATTATCAATTTTATTAATTTTCATGTAAATTATTATGCAAAGCCATTCAAATTATGATGGAAGGTCTTAATCAGTAAATTAAACAATTCTAAACAATATTGCCCACCAATTAATCATCCAAGCATTTTAAAGTTTCAAATTTTTAACAATTTGATAGTTACACTTATAACCTTTTGCATGTTTTATTGATTTTATTAAAGTTCTAACTAACCCATTATGTTTCATTCTTCCCAGTAAGGTTTAATTATAATTTTCTTACCCATTTATCACCTATTATAATCTAATTTTGATTAAAAGAAATTTTAAAGTATAAATATAATATTTTTAAACATACATTTCTTAAAAAAATTTAAAACCATCATACAATACTCAAAATTACTATCTAAATGAATAAAATGATCACCCTATTTCAGAAGTTATTCT
>NEWO01000071.1:848069-867099 GCA_003013225.1 Phalaenopsis aphrodite
TCTTACTTAATAAATGTCGTGTCTGACTCTTCAGCCATTTTTCCACGCATTTGATTTTGATTCATCTGTTAATCATTGTCGTGATCACCTCAACTCCGCGTCAGCTACACCTCGATCCCGTGCACGACCCGAACAACACCATATCCTTCCGAGTTAATCTGAGACATTCGTTTTAAATAAAATAAAATGGATGACATTGGTTCATCGTCCCAAATGGGACATGAACTGAGCACCGTTTGCACAAAAGTGTGTAGATCTCTTTCATTTCTTAATGAAATTCAAAAATTCAAAATGCTACAGCTTCATCTCATGAAGCTCTACAAATATGATGGTCAAGATCAATTATCATGCAACTCTATTTCACAAAGGTCCAAAACTGGAGTGAATTAAGAAAAGTAGAAACGTACCTCAATTCGGTGGTGATCTTCTTTTAATCCAATCGTTGTATTAGCTTCATAATGATTCAATAAGTATGCTCCAAGTCCCAATTTGAAGTTCAGAAGCCTCCGTGTATGAAGTTGATCGAGCCCGCATGCTCCTCGATCAAACAATAATCCAGAGAGCTCAGAGCTTGTGCAATTCGTATGTGGAAGTGGTTTCCTCACTCGGGGAAGCTAGTAGAGGTATTGAATTGATGAATCGAACTGTAAACAGTGAGAATTTAATCTGTCCTGGTTCGGGTGAGTGTTCTAATGATAGAATTATGATCTTGGAATAGTGGAATTGATACAGGGAGGATGCTGGAGCTCTAAGGAGTTGTTTTGGAGTTTTAGTTTGTCCATGGAAATGGTTGCTTCTTCTTTGAGCCCGAGAATGAGCTCCATTTATTGGCTCAGCCAGGGGTAGGGGTGTCGCTTCTATTGGTGTAATTCATCTGCCATGGATCAGTGAGGTGGAGCTGAGTCAATTGAGAGTGACCAGAGAAGGTGAGCCAAGTGGATGGAGCTTCCAATGTAGTGCTGACATGGTGAATTTCGAGTCATGGTGAGCTTGGCTTAATGGCCATGGTCACGGTT
Source organism: Phalaenopsis aphrodite (assembly GCA_003013225.1). Taxonomy (NCBI): domain Eukaryota; kingdom Viridiplantae; phylum Streptophyta; class Magnoliopsida; order Asparagales; family Orchidaceae; genus Phalaenopsis; species Phalaenopsis aphrodite. The sequence goes on from NEWO01000071.1 coordinate 849,086, forward strand.
TGGCACATGTGCCCACTTCGCCTTGCCGTTGGGTTGGTTATGGGAATCAGTTGAGGAGGTTTTGAGGAGAGCCAATGGGAAGGTGGTTAAAGGCAAAGACAAGCTCAACCAAGTGAAGCTTCTGGAATTGGCTTGTATGGGCTCGCATGGACTAGGATTGAGCTCACAAGAGTATGAATTGATGTGGCTGAATTGGCTCAAGCAAATCAGCAAGAGGATTGGCTCAATGAAGAGCCAAAATCAAATTAATGAAAATGTTTTATAATAGGCTTGAATGTGGTTCAATATTGAGTTAAAGTATAGTTCCATTTGGGTTTAAATTTGGCTTATAGATCAATTCAAATTAGGCTCACAAATGAGATGAATCAATGTTGAGTTGTCATGGATAAGCTCAACACAAAGGGTGGCTCAAAAATGTATTAACCAACTGATTTGGAAATGGTAGCTTGAAGGTGGCTTCAAACTAGGTGTCAAAATGGGTTCATTTTGATTCAAACTTGGGTTCAAATGAATTTAGATTTAATTCCAACATGATGGGTTCATGAAATGGGTTATAGGTATGAAGAGGGGCCAAGAATGAACTCAAAGGAATAGGTGTAAATTTGGGGATATTTATCAAGTGAATGGTGTATATGTGTGTGAAATTTTAAGTATTTGTATTATTATATTTTTTATTTTTATCATTTGTGGATTCATGAAATTTTATTTTGAAAATTTTAAAGATTCTATTTATAGATTTTTTAAAGATTTTTTCTTTTATATTAATTTTGATTCAATGATTTAATGATTTTTTTATTAAAAGAAAATAATTTTTTTCTTAATGGTTTTAATTATTAAATAGATAGCTACCTTTCTTATCTTAAAGAGTGCTTCATAATCAAAATGAGCTCCCTAAAAGTTAAGAAAAGAGTTATCTAAAAGTGAGTGAGAGTGAGTGAAGGTGCTTCAAAGGAACAATCACCATCAGACCTAAAACCCTAAACTCATAAGGTTTTCCTAGGGCCTTTCAAACCTATAGGAACTTCACTTGAGTTTCAAAATGTTGGTCTTAATCAATCTAACAAATTGTTGAGGATTTAAAACCAAGAATATGAGACTACAATGAGTTAAGAAATGATTAAATTTCTAATTAGAGTGAGTCTCAACACTAGTTCTCTAGCAGAGTCATTAGGAAAACCCTAAGGCTAGATCTTAGATTCTAAAATGAAAGAGACTGACCTCATAAAAATGAGATCAACAGTGAGTTGATGAACATTTGTGGCAAGTCGGCAAGTAGTTCGTCTACTCCAATTATTTCTCCTGAGCTGGCATTTGAATAGACCGACTTGTATCTTGAATGAACATCGGTTTCGCACGAGCTGCTACATATTTGGGTATATATTTATTATCATCAAAATCATTATACTAATTTTTTTACCCCATGGGACTAACATTAAGATTGAGGTTGTTTTGGAAATTATTAATTTGTACTCCTTGATTTTTTTTTTTTTTGGGCTCCAGTTCCACATATGTACATACACATCTGTTTGTTAAACTTTTTATGGCTACTATTTAATTATGCTTGTGTTACAGGTTTGTTTCTTCCACCAATTTTTCAGATCTGTTCGAAAAGCAGATTACCTTACTCTCCGTCATGGTTTCATAAATGTAAGTTGCAACAGAAATGTTATTTTCATTTTTTTCTCTTTTTATTTTGTATCCCAGAACATGTTTTCAGGTCCATTTGGCTTCTGGAAGCAAATTTAATTTCCAAAAATATATAAAAAGGTCACTGGAAGACGACTTCAAGGTAGTAGTTGTAATCAGGTACTGTAAATTACTGGCTCCTCTGTTCCCAACCTTTGATTTTCCACAAAATCATATTGGGGCATTTAATGCATACTACTCAATTCCTATGTATATGCATATCTAATGCCTAAACTTTACTTTTCACATTTATACCACCCAAATCTTTCATATCACATTAAAAATACCACAAGTTTAAATTTTGAAATTTGAACTAAACCTTTTCAAGCATAGTTAAGATTGCATATATGTAAAAATTGAAACTTAGATGTTAGATGTGTAAATACATAGGAATTTAATGGTATGTTTGTAAATCTTCTAATAATATTTGACACCAAGTGATAGCAATTTGGGAGTTTTCTTATTGAGAATCTTAAAGCATCGATTCTTATGAACTTGTAATTCATTGTGATTAATGCCACCTTTGATTTTTCTTTATTTTCTCGCTCTCTTTCTCTCTCTTTGGGGGAGGAAAGGGGGACATTTACATACATACCACCCAATTCCTACGTATTTACATATCCACGACTAAACTTCACCTTCTCAATTTATATCACCCAAATCTTTACTATCACATAAAAAATACCACAATTTTAACTAGATAAGGTGATATGCATGTAAAATTTGATGTCTAGGTGTTAGATATATAAATACATAAGAATTGAGTGGTATGTATGTGAATCTTTTTTTTTTTCTTTTGGCTCATTCCATTTTTTTTTTCAGACCTCTCCTGTGGGCATCTGCGGTTGTTTTTTTACTGCTTAATGTTCACGGCAAGTAATAATTTTCTGCAGCATTTTGAACGAAGCATCCAATTAACAAACAAACTCACATTTTCTTTTGTTATTGTAGGATGGAAGGAACTATTCTGGGTGTCACTACTTCCCCCAATTGTAAAATCCATTTACATACCCAACACCTAAATTTTGATCTTTGCATTTATACCACTCAAATCTTTCATATCATATAAAAAATACAACCCTTTAGGGAAAAAAAAAAAGTGAAATACACCTTTTCATACCTGTGAAAGGTAGTATGCATGTAAAAATTGAAGTTTAGGTTTTAGATATGTAAATACAGTGGGAATTGAGTGGTATGTATGTAAATCTTCCTACATTGATCTTTAACAATAACTGGCCTGCAAAAAAATTCTTCAAGAATTGATTTTTTGTTCGCTTTTGCAGATTCTCTTGGCTATTGGGACGAATCTGCAGGCGATAATTGCGAAAATGGCCATAGAAATTAAAGAAAAGCATGCTGTTGTTCAAGGAGTTCCTTTGGTTCAGCTTAGTGATAATCATTTTTGGTTCAAGAATCCTGGTCTTGTTCTTTCTTTAATACATTTCACATTGTTTATGGTTGGTTCCTATTCTCCTTTCTGTTACTTTTTTTCCGAAATTTACCAATGCTTTTTAGTATTTGCAATATAACTGCTCTCATGACTTGATTATGTGATAATGCAAAATAAATAAACAGATAATAAAATTACAATCTGAAGTCTGACATTTTAAATATTTTATGCAGAATGCATTTCAGTTGACCTATTTCTTCTGGATATGGGTATGGAATTTGTCCTAAATCAAAGTATGATTTTATAGCTAATTTCTTGATTTTGATTTAAAGATGATTGGGTTTTATGGTTAACTTTACCTTGTATAGTATGACTTCGGCTTGAGATCTTGCTTCCACCAAAATTTTGGGTTTATCATCGGACGAGTTTTTCTCGGGTAAGTTCTCTTTTATTTTTATTTTTATTTTTTCCCCGAAGGCAGCAATTATCAACTGCATGTTTTCTTATTCTATATGCTTATTTTTTATATCATTTTTATTTTTTAGAGAGAATGGTGATGGAGCTACTTTAGAAAATGGTATTGATAAAAAATCATAGGAGTAGAATTAAATGAACAAGAGGCTATCTAGGGGGTTGGGGTTGTATTCTATTTTTATTGTAGATTCATTCATTAAGAAGGTTGCTTCTCTTATATTGTATGTAACATAGAAATTATTTCTTTCCATAGTAGTTGATAAAGGGAGTGTATATAGGCTTTTTAACATGCATATCACCCAATTCATACATATCTAACACTACGCAGAGATTCACCCTCATTTTGTGAGGACTGTAAGATATTAGGTTCGAGAATTCTCGTAGACGCAAGCCCCTATGGTTAATTATCTCTCCCAATTACGGTCGAGAACTTTTGATTAAAGCTAGTAATTAGGCATTAAGTATTTAGGCGTAGTATATAAAAACAATAAATTTAAGCTTTTAAATTATGAAATTATCATCGTAAGCTTGAAATAGGATGGTGGGGGAAATGATGACGAACCCAATCAAGATCCCATGGTTCCGACATCCCTAGCTGCCATTGTCCCATGTACTTAGCTAGAGGAGGTAGTTGTCCCAACCTCACAAGAGAATTCTTTTCAGTAGCCATGAGTCGCTTTGTCCTAGGGAACTTTGTAGACATGGGGTTATTGTTTATATAAGGGAATTAATCTTTGTAGATCTAAGGGAATTATCATCCAAAATCATTCTAAAATCATTCCAAACTAATTGATATTCCTGACGCATCAGCGCAGTTTGTTCATGGTCGGATGTCATTTGGGCAATTTTATTGCTTTTCAAGTCACCTTATCTTTTATTTACAAAATGTTGCGGTTTGGGTACCATCATTTTTATCATTTTTGCTCCTATTAATTATAGCAGGTTCTTCTTTAGGTAATCTCGATGTTTCAGAAGCACTCACATAGTCCATTTATGATCGGAGCTTGTTTGAGCAACTTCGGCAATAGTTGACATAGTTTGTGTCCTAATCACATACTTCACCATTTTTCATCTTATTTGCACACTTCGATTGTTGAAGGTCATCTCTACAATAATTTTGATGCTCTTGACGCACTCGTGTGATCTGTTTCGCGAACAAACATCATTTGAACATCTTTGACAACAATCAATGTGCTTAAGTTCGATCTATGCATCGTTGCATTTCTTCACTGTTTTTGCCACATCCGATTGACTCATTTTGCGATGTATATATGGGGTTCAGCACTCATATCTTGCATCATGTATTACTTAATTTATTGCTATATAGTTTGATTTAAGGGTTAGCATTACTGAGCACAATAACATCCTTTAACAGCACATAAAAACTAATTCAATGACCATATAGGATCCATTGACTTACATAGCAAACTCCACCACCATTTTTTGAATCAGTTATCATTTTTTATTTCAGTAGTAATTTCTCATAATTTTTTGAATCAGTTATCAGTTTTTATTCCACTAAATTCTTATGTATTTACATACCTAACACCTAAATTTCAATTTATATATATATATGCAACCTTACTTAGGCATGACAAGGTGTATTTACTTTTTAAAAGTCAAATAGAGGTATTTTAGATGTGATATGTAATTGCACCTTTTTTTTACTATTTAAGTCTAATATTTCGCTAAAATATAGTATTAAAGAGGGCTTGAGGTGGGCTTAAGTTGACTGAGATTGAGAAGTACTTATTATGTCTATTAAATAGGGCATTTACATACATACCACCCAATTCCTATGTATTTACATATCCAACATCCAAACTTTACTTTTTTTACTTTTACACCATTCAAATCTTTCATATAACATCACAAATGCCACCTTTTCATGGTATGTATTGAAAACCGAAATTTTGGTGTTAGATGCATATATGCATAAAAATTGAGTCATGTAAATCCTCCTCATTAAATTCTGACAAGAAAATTGAAATGCTAATGAGGTTATGCAAAACTGACTCCTGATAGTAGTGAAAATTAAAAGATCTACCTTACATGTAAATATCTAAATCTAATTTATCTGATAATATGTGGCTTTTCATCAAACTAATTTTGTTGGTGCTGTGCCTTTTCCAGAGGGGTGGTCCAATTTATGTGCAGCTACATCACTCTCCCTCTTTATGCTCTTGTATCTCAGGTCTATTTCTTCCCTTTCTGTAGCGCTGTGCAAATTTTAAACATATATGTATGTATGTATGTATGTATGTATATAGATCACACCAAAAATATTACTAATATTAATTAATCTAGTGTGAAATATGTGGTTTGAACACAATAATGTTATAAAGATGAAGATTTATGTATTAGATATATAAATATATAAGAATTGTGGGGGTATATATATGTAATCTACCTTAAATTTTTCTTTTTGCAGATGGGATCACACATGAAGAGATCCATTTTCGACGAGCAAACGAACCAAGCTCTGAAAAAATGGCATCAAGCCGTAAGAAAGCGGCACAAGAAGGGATCGTCGTTCCGTTCCCCCACCCTAAGTCCAAGCTCAACTACAATGACGAGCCGCAGCTCATCATCGATTCACCTTCAGCGCTTCGCCGACTCAAGATACTACTCTGACAGTGAAATTGAACGCCCGGTAGTTATGAGAGACTCTACAAATCTCACAAATAGAGATGATTTGGATACAAAGATTGATTTTTCGCATGTCGTCAATCTGATGATGCCGACCTTTAAGCACGGTGTAGCGGAATTTAAACGAGATGAGCTTAGTGAGAAGCTAGAAGAAGAGCAGAGAGACGAAGACTTTTCTTTTCATAAGCCCTCAACAGATTCTAAAGATAAGTCACATGACCTTCCTTAAATCTATGTCTGTTTCATAGAAAAACTTCAAAAAAAAAAACTACTAGAGTTTAGGGATACAAAGCAAATTTGAAAATTTTATGGATATTTCATGAAATATGTGTGCAAGGTCCAACCACATCTTACAAGTTAATAGTTATATCATTGAGTTGCAATGGATGCATGCACTCAGTGCAAATTGTATTATTATTTGCAATTTTCTGAATTTATCTTGTTTTCAATTTGTTGTTAAAAGCAGAATAGTTCACAAAAAAATGCTTAATTCTGTACTAAAAAACTTATAATGTTCAATGCCTACAATAAAATCATGTCAAGAATGTAAAATGCTTCAATGATGCCAAATAGCTTCTTATGTTGAGAAACTTTAACTCCTACTTAAACTAAATTACTTTTATTAACTAACATATTAATTACAAGTTTATGAGAAAATGTGTGGTGTTTACGAACAAGCCTTTTTAAGATAAATATAATATGCAATAAATCAATCAAATTTTATATTATATTCTTTCTAAAATAAAAGAACTTTATTATTCCGAGCAAAAAAATTGATCAAGTCATTAATTATTCCTATTCAATAGTATATGAACTTTTTTAAGGAAGATTTACATGCATACCACTCAATTCCTATGTATTTACATATCTAACACCTAAATTGCAATTTTTATACATCAACTATTGAAAAAAAAAATGCATACATTGTATAAAGTTAAAATGATAGTAATTTTAATGTGATATGAAAACTTTGGGTGTTATAGGTATAAAAAAAATATAGGATTAATGATTTGATTATATCATATGCAAACACATAAATCATTGGACTATAAAATGAAATCAATATCAGTTTTGGAGCTAGACAGAACTTAGCTACAGGCAAATAAAGCTATGGCAATAACTTAATTGGCAGAATAATCCAACATTTACAAAATCAACCTTGCAGAATGTATGAATTTACATCTATTTATGCAACACAATGAAGTAATAGCTGGGAGTGCCAAATTTCAATTTACAAATTTATTTTAAGGGAAATTTGGAGAAGTGGAATTATGACCTTTTCAGGGATCTGCCTTCCCAACAACTGCTTCATCACTGGAATCATATTCATCGTCTGACATCTCATCATCACTGGATTCCTGAGAAGCTCCAGCTGCTTCATGCTTCGCATGCCTTTCACAATACTCTGTTAAAAGCGTAAAAAACATACATGCATTTACATATCTAACACCCAAACATTCATATTTACATGCATGCCACTCAAATCAAATAGAGGTAATAGTGAGATTTGTGCATTTAGTTGGATGTAAAGTTTTTAGGAATTTGAAGTCACCATTTTGCTCAAATTTGGTGTATTTCGAAATCAACTGATTCGGCCAATTTCCAAATTCACTGCATAGGTTATTGCAACCACCCCCTCCCCCGCCTAAGGGTGGAACCAGGTAGGGTTCAGGGGGAGCAATTGACTCCCCTCAAATTCAAATTTTTATTTATATAAAAGGGCAATTTAGCCTTTTGCCCTCCTGAAATATCAGTTTTGCCCCTCCTAAAATCCCTTCGTTATCCTAGCTCCTCTCACATTAGCTCTATGGGAATAGTTTATCTTCAATAAGGGCTTGGTGTGGGTATGAGCAGCAGCTTGAGGCAAATAAAATGGAGCTTCGAGGAGCATCATCAGCAAAGAAGACTAGAATGACAAGAAAAAGATGATATTGGTAAAAGCCTTCTATTCAAAAATCGAATTGGCTTCGGGAAACAAAATATTGGACTAAAGTGCCAAAATAATCCTCTGACTGTTCATATGGGGCCATCTTAGTCCCGGATTCTATAACAGTGTCAAATTACTCCCCAAAATCTATAAATTAAGGCTGAAATAATTGAGGACTATTACAGCTTATATTTAAAAAATGGGATTAAATTGACGCTTCCATCGACTCTGGGACTAAAACGAACCACTTCAAAGAGTCAGGTTGCTATCAAAGGAATACCCTAAGTTAAAGCTGGTCTGAGGATGAGACTCTACGAATGCCGAACTATGTGATGGATTTCAATATATCATAGCTCATTTTTGCTCCAACAACGATCAAATTTCAGACAAGGCCAAGAAATATGAACGATGAAATCTAGCTTTCCAATAAGATCTAAAGAAAAGAAGGAAAAAAAAAAATATTACGGAGTTGAAGTTGCTCCATGAGAAAATAAAGAAAGGGAATTTATAATGGTTGGATCATCAAAACTTTAGTCCACCATCCAGACAAGTAAGAGAAAATGTTCACACTATATCAACAAATAAATTATAGCTGAGAGGCTTTAATTCTTGGAGAGCTTTTCAAAGAACGCCAATGAAAGTCGAAAAAGATGGTCTCTATTTAGCCACAAAAAAGCAAATAGTTAATTAAAGTATTTGTTCGGCATTCTACTTAAGATTAAATCAACAATAAAATGAAAATGTCCAAACTAAAAGAGTGTTCAAATAAATAATAATTATAGAAAAGCCCTTCATTCCTTAATTGAAAAAATATTTAGGCTAATTACATGATGCATCTCGCGTTCAGAACCGAGGCACCGAAGTTAATTCAATAACTAATAAGAAAGTGGCTAACTCTATTATTTTCGCTTCAAAAGTGGGGCATAAGTAGATTGCCAACAGAATCTTTTGAATTTTCATACAAGAATAAGTCAATAAAATTACAGTTAAAAAATATAAATTACACGAGCAAAGTGCCAAAATATTCCCCTAACTATTTACATAGAGATATTTTAGCCATAGAGTTTATAAAACTGTCAAGTTAGTCATTTACTCTTTTAATATGAATTGAAATAATCTCCATAGAGGATTATTTTAGCCCCCATTAGAATAAATTGATACTTTTATGTACTTTTGGATTAAAATGACTCTCTACAAAGAGTCAGGGGTCATTTTGATATTTTTTCTCAAAATTACAGCAAGCTCACCTTTTACTTTTTGTTCATAAGCAGTTTTATCCCGCATCATTAAAGCAGCAGCCTCTCCGTTCAATGGATCTGAAGGATTTGGATACAAGAGAAGTTGTGGAAGAAAAACTTCAAATACATTCACAAGATCTGAGAAGGACAAATAAAATAGTTAGGATTAATATTAGAAATATCTGCTAATAATCATGATCTTGTGAATCAGTAGTAAGCTCATTTACCAAACATAGGGCTCCAAGTCTGGTTAATGACGTCCAAACATACAGATCCAGACCTTGAAGGAAAAAAAAATCTATGAGAAGCCTGGAAAGTATTTATTTTAAGGGAAATTTACATTCGCATCACACAATTCTTATGTAATTACATATCCACAACTGAACTTTCATATTTACATGTATCACTTTGGTGCTTTAAACCTATGCATGAAAAGCTGTACATTACTTTTAAAAGTGATAATAGTGCTATTTTTTTATGTGATCTTAAGATTTGAGTGCCATATGTGTAAATACGAAAGTTTCGGTGTGAGATATTTAAAACATAAGAATTGTGTGATGTGTATGTAAATGCTCATTATTTAACTGAATTAACACAGTGAGGATGAGTTCTCGAATGGAAAAATAAATAAATAAATAAAAAACTTACATTTCATCCACATTTGGGTGATATATTTTATTCACAAAACCAATTGAGGGAGATTTGTAGGGGTAAGCATCAGGAAGCTCCACCCTGATCTTCCATATGCCTCCTTGGTACAGACCTGTGACATTGCAAACCATCAAAACCAGTCAAAAACCTAAACAAAAACTCTGCATCTTCAGCCTATCTCGCAAATTCATCACTTTCAATAAGAAAGATGTAAAGCAGAGTGCAAAAATCACACATTTCAGTATTGATAAACAAAAAGGTAATATAAAGAAATAACATATATTCATAAAAAAACTTCCCCATAGTTTATCTTACTGATGAAAAGGAGACTTATTTTTTTATTGTTTTTTTATAAAGAGGGACAATAATTTGATCATATTGCAGTTAAAACCAAGGAATAGATGCCCAAATTTCTGACGACCCAAACAATTATGCCACATTATCGGTGTGCTTGGGTAGCAGTTTTTTGCGGATTTCTAGCAAAAAAGTAATGGTTGCGGGTTTTTTAGCAAACCGAGTATAAATTCCTTGGCTAGTCAACAATAATAACACTTTATCCCATTAAGTGGGGTTGGCTACATAATCCTTTTTCTCCGATTGTGTTCTCTTGAGTGACATATTTTCATTTAAATCTAATAAATTAAAATAATTTTTCACACAACATGCCCAAGTTTTATTAGATGTATCTCAACCTTTCTTAACATAAGTTGAATCTATAACATCCTCTCTCCCAACTGAATCATTAGAAGGTCAACATTTAATGTGAACAAACCATCAAAGACAACTATCTTTAATCTTGTCTACCACTGGAGCTACACCGAACATTTCACGGAAACATTCGTTTTGCATTTTGTCTCCAAGTGTTAAGTCACTCATCCAAATAAGCATTCTCATCTCAGCAACACTAAATTTTATGCTTCTCTTTTAAAGAACAACATCCTGAGCCATAAAGCATTGCAGGTCTCACCACCATCTTATAAAAATTTTCTTTTAAGTCTAAGTGGTACTTTCTATCACACAATATGCCTTATGCATTCCTCCACTTCAACCATCCAACTTGAATTCTACTAATAACATTCTCATCCATATCACCATCACTTTGAACAATAGACCCGGGATATTTAAAATATTCAAACCTTTTAATGATTTGATCACTCATTAATATAACTCTGCCACTAGATCTACCACTACTAAAATTAGATTCCATGAATTCAGTTTTAGATCTACTCAAATGAGTCCTTTATACTCTAATGAAGACCTTCATAATTCATGTTTTTCCTCAACTCTTTCTCTAGACTTATCCACAAGAAGAATATCATCAAAAGAAAGCATACACCAACATACATCCTCCTGCAAATGTCCAGTAAGAGCATCCATAACTAAAGCAAAAGGATATGAGCTTAAAGCCGATCCCTAATGAATTAGGAAAATACTTGGTCAATCATCTTATTCGAACACAAGTAAAAGGTATAGTATGCATATCTTTAATGACTTGAATGTAAGTCATATCGATACCTTTATTTTCTACAACTCTCCAAAGAACATCTCTTAGAACCTTATCTAAACCTTTTCTAAATAAATAAAATCATATGTAGATCCTTCTTACTCTCTCTGTACTTCTCCATTAAACCTCTCAATAAATGTATGCCTTCCATGGTAAGCAAGCCCGACATAAATCCACTAAGACTAAGAAATCTTTGTATCACGTCTTAATCCATACTCAATTACTCTCTCCCATAATTTTAATGTAAGACACATAACTTAATTCCTCTATAATTTGCACAATCTATTGCGTCCAAATCCTGATGCATCACATTCAACCACAAAAGGTTTACGAAATATGGCAAGGCAATGACTAAAGAAGCGAATATAGCATGCCTAAGTTTGTTAAAAGATGGCTTGACATCATTACTTCATTAAAAATAATTCTTTTTAAGATTACAGTAAATAGAGCGTAGATTATACTATAAACCTTTAACAGACTTCATCAAATGACTTGTTAACCCGTTCACACTAGTTGGATTCATTAAAAACAGCCTTTTTTAGGATTGGTGACAACTCATTTTTTGCCAACGAAGTGACTAAGGTACTCCCCCAGTGCTAGCTAAAAGAATTCCTCATCCATTGGTTACAGATTTGTTAAGATTGAAGACTTTAAAAACTACGTTAAATAAGAAAGATGACTCTCCCAAGTACAGCTATAAATTAATATGTCAATAAAGAAAGCCAACTTAAACTTACTAAAACTTGAAAAACCACATTCTTGAGACATTGAAAAGGTGATGATGCACCAACTAGCAATGTCAAGCCTTTAACCATTAAGTGGGGTCGGCTATATGAACACTTTTCCTCATAGTGTCCTATTGAGTGTCATAATTTCATTTAATTCTAAGAAATTAAGATTATTTTTAATATAACATGCCCAAGTCTTTTTAGGTCTACTTCTACCTTTCTTAACATAAGTCAAATATAAAACATCTTCTCTCCTAACAGGGTCATAAGATTGTCGCTGTTTAAGGTGACCCAACCATCTAAGGCACTCTCTCTAATATTGTGTGTTGTGGAGCAACTCCAAAACATTCACGGATATATTTGTTTTGCATTTTGTGTCTAAGTGTAAAGCCACACATCCAACTAAGCATTATCATCTCAACAACACTTCACTTAAATCTAAACATACTTTTCTATCACAAAATACGCCCGATGCATTTTTCCAATTTAGCCATCTAACTTGAATTCTACTAAGAACATCCCCATATATATCACCATCACTTTAAAAAGTAGACTTGAGATATCTAAAATGTTATCTCCTTTTTAATGACTTGATCACTCATTGTTACAACCCCATCATTGATTCTACTATTACTAAAATTACATTCCATGTCTTTAGTTTTAGATCTACTCAAAACGAAAGCCTTTAGAGTCTAAAATTGACCTCCATAACTCAAGTGTATCCTAAACTCTCTCTCTAGTCTTATTCACAAGAAAGATATAACGAAAGACATAAACCAAGGAACATCCTCCTATAAAAGTCCAGTAAATACATTCATAACTAAATCAAAAAGATATGGACTTAAAGTCGATCCCTGTTGTAATCCAACTCAAATAAATAAATACTTGGTCAATCCTCCGTGTGTTCGAACACAAGTAATAACTCTAGTATACATATCTTTAATTACTTGAATGTAAGCAATATCAACACCATTCTTTTCTAAAACTCTCCAGAATACTTCTCTTGGAACATTATGATAAGCTTTTTCTAAATCAACAAAAATCATATGTAGAATCCTCCTTCTTCTCTCTATACTTCTTCATCAAAGCTCTCAATAAATTTATAGCTTCCATAGTGGACTTACACCAAAACTTAAAAATACATTACTAAAAACTCACAATGACTATCATTTGTCTAGAAAAATTAATTAAGGATTACATCTTCAAGAAATCAGAATTGGTTGCAACCAGTTCTCGTATCAAATTTTGTATGCAAAGAAACACCATGAATATCATATAGTAATTCAACTAGTAGCTCAAAAGTAATAGAAATTGAAACATTATCCTTCATAATAATTTTGTTAAGACATCTATAATCAATCCAAAACCTCCAATAACCTTTGTACTTATAAACAAGAATTATAATTATGCCTTATAAATAAGGTATCTCACCTGACCAAACATGATAAGGTATCCCATTATTCGATCTACTATTTAAAGTTAGGCCTTTTGAGTAGCATTTATTAGCAGAATCCAATAGCGTGTGGCATTAGCTCCAAGGATAATCGAGGCCCACTAGATTTTATGTTTCATAAACATATATAATTATTTTAAATAATTTCACATAACTTATACTATGTGTAAAATATATATAATAAAGCTAAAAATTTAGAATATGTAAATACAAAATTTGAATATCTTGAATGTAAAATTTCTAAGACCTTACATCAGCTATGGATGTCAAGTTATTTACATAATTGTGTTGTGTAGCATATTAATATTATAATTTAAAATTTTATAAGATACTATTCGTGTGTTAACGAGGATTTGAGTCAAGAAAATATTTATAGCTTAATTACCAATTGTATGATCGAGTATCATATATTCAAAGGGTATCTGCTACCTTCCTTTCAATAAGAAGGTAGCAATATTTATTTTAAAATGCATTATTGAATTCACATACAATTTGAAGTATCTGATTCTTAATTATATATAGGTTTGGATTATAGGTTAAATTGTAATAATATGCTACACAGCACAGTAACGTAAAATAACTTGACATCCATTCCTACTTGCAAAATAACATCAAAGATGAATATAGATTATTACTGTTTAGAATCACCGGCTAGCATCTCATGAGGTTTCCTTTTAAAGTTTCTTTTTTAGTATTGGGGTGGCAATAAGGGTGGATAAAGTTGAATATTCATAGAATGACTTTCTAGAATAAGGGAATTCTAATGATCATAATTTCGGTAAGGAGTTAAGCTAGTGAGAGTACTAAAGAGTTCCATGAAAGAGTCCAATAAAGCTTTCAATCTTTGGCTCGAAGATAGTGAAATGCAAATCCATTTGCATTGTATAGATTCATACACATTGTCTTAGCTCCTTTGCATTAGTTTCTCCCCAATGAATAGTTAGCCAAAACTTGTAGCCTAAAACATCTTGTCTTAGAGCTTGTGTTGTAGCCCTTGGATTTTAAGCTAATCCCATATAATGGGACCAAGAATCTAGATACAATGGGCACCCAAGGAAACTTCGCATCTTTCAAGGGTAAGCACATGCAAATACACATTGAATTGAAATCTTCAATGGAAAGTTACAAGTTAGAGCATTTGCCACTAGATGTCAGTTTGTCTTCATTAAAAACATCGCCGGAATGCAACACCCTCTATGATTTTTCATTGGATCCTCTTCACAAAATTATAATTTATAATTCCAAAAACTAAAAATAATAAGTTATTGTCGCTTGATCAAGCCTTTGACCCTCAAAATTTTTGAAGAAGAAGAATCCAGAATGGTATGCATGAAAATTGAAGGAATATTTAAAACTCATCTTTCTACTTTGAAGCAATGTCACCTGCATCCTGTTCTTCATTTTCCCAGTCATTTTCAATCATAAAAGTTGATTGTAAGAATTCTATCTAGGATTAAATAAAAATAGTAATAGCATCCATTCCCTTCATTTTTGAGCTTATGCAAGTCCAATACATGATGGCCATATTTATACTTCACAAATAAGTTGACGCGGATATAATTGTTCTGTGCATGACTTGCGCCTAGCAATGCTAACGCCTCTTCATGTAGGCATACAAGTCCAATAGCATGGGACATCAAGGCATGTTTAAATTTCTGCACCTCATGCATCAAGATTGGTTTAATTCACCAATTAAGCAGCTTATAAAAAAATCCTCATGAGCTTGGTGTTACGATTGACAATCCATTTAACCTAGATCGATATTCATGTAATGATCACAATAGGCCTTCCTTGAGTTTGGTAAGTTGACCCTAAACTTTATGTTGAGTAGGCTTGAATGTAATACATAACGCTTCTACCAAAAGTCCACTTGACTGTTCTAGAACCATTGATACCACTATATGGCACATTTATCCACTATGGAATGAGGTTTTAGTTGCACTTAACGATATTCTGGTCTTTGATTAAATCTAAAGAACTATTCGACTCAACAGGTCCACCTATACATGTAATCACCGTAAAAAAATTGAAATTTCAATCATGCATTGTGAAAAAATTAAAAAAATGGTTGTGTTGGTTTGATTAGAAGTTTTTGGAGGAGAATGTGTAAAGCGATCTACTACCTTGCCCAATGTTGAGGCTTAAACATCATTCTTCATCATTTTTTTAATAATGAGCTCAAATATCTCATTGACTATTCATGTAAGCTTGTAAAATTCGTCCTTGCCAACTATGCTCCTCAATGATTGGACATTGGTTTTGGGCTTTAATTTATATTGAATTTATTTTTTTTGGCAAACATTAGTGGAGTATGGCTAGAGTAGATTGCATGGAAGTAGGGTAAGTATGAATTTGTAGCTATGTTGTCATAAGACCACTACAATTAGAGGTGTAACTGAGCAAAGCCGACTCGTGAGCCAGCTCAAGCTTAGCCTTGATAAGTAGCTTGTTAGCTAAGCTAGATGAGCTAGCAAGCCAGCCCCAACTCAACTTGTTAGCTCATGAGCTGGCTCCTTTAAAAAAATATTAATACAACATATACTCAAAATATATTAAAATTCAAAATTTTATCTTTAAATTATTAAGAATGTTTAAGGAATGATATTTTATATTTTATAGCAAGTGATTTCATATTATTTATCTCATAATAGCTAATTTATTTATTGTTTTATCATAATATTACCTTAAATTAATAGTATTTTCTCTCTTTCACAATAAACAAGCTAACTCGTGAGCTAGCTCGAACACAATTCATTAATTGGGCTTAAGCTCAAACCAAGGGTGGCTCAAGCTCTACTCAACTTGTTTACACTCCTAAGAAGACAAATGAATTATAATCTCTTGGAAGGGCTTGCTAGAATAAAGAAATAAAAAAAGAGCACGATGGAAGATTATATATTTTACCCACTTTCAAATGTCATAGGACTCATTATCTATAATATAAAATCCTTCTAATAAGATTAGAATTGTTGTTGATTTCCTAGTCACAATTTAAGATGAGCAGTCAATAAGAGAAATGCCAATCTTAAAAATTAGAAAAATAGTGAATAATTAATTAATCTAGCTTAAGCTCAAGCCAAGTGTGGGCCGAGCTCGACTCAACTTGTTTACGCCCCTAACTACAACAAATGAATTATGATCTCTTGGAAGGGGTTGCGATGATAGAGAAATAAAAAAAAGAGTATGATGGAAGATGATATCTTTTACCCACTTTCAATTTTCATGAGATCATTATTTATAATATAAAACCATTCTAATAAGATTTGTATTGTTCTTGATTTCCAAATCACAACTTAAGATAAGTAATCAAGAAGACAAGTGTCAATCTACAAAATTAGAAAAATAGTGAAATTGCTGAAAAACAGTAATAAAAAATCTATAAATTTCCTTCTCTCTTTGGCATAGGATTAATGGGAATTTCTAAATTTGGGTTATTCATTAGTTAATATCTCGATGAAAGGAATAATAGTTTAATTTTGGTAAATTAATCCTCCGATTTTTTCATTTTTGTGAAAGAACTCACAGCCCATTGGTTAAAGGACAAGATTGTATCTCCGAGATCACAGATTCAAGTCATAAGAGGCGGTGAAACAACTGATGAAGAAGAATGAATTATGCAATCAATTTTAATTAATTACTAATTAATATATGTCCTAATTTACAAATCAACAAAAAAACCGGGGGATTAATTCAACCAAAATTAAAAATAAAACCCTCTTTAAGAATAATCTAGATTTAGAAACTCCCATTAATCCTACAGCGCTGAAGACAGAAGCAACTTTAATCACAATCAAGAAAAATCTTCCAAATAAATGCTCCATATGATTGAAAAAAGCAAGAAAAAAGAAACTCACAAATCAAGTAATCTCACTGAAATAGCATATCAAAAGTCCAACAACCCAAATCAACAAATAAGAACCATTAATCCTGCAGCGTAATAGGAGAAGAAACTCGTAGCTAAAACACAAAAAGGGGTATGTAAGATATACTGTCTTTAGGTCCATGGAAATCAACAAAGAACTCCTGCATCCCATCGTTTACCATCTCCACTTTATAATCACTCATCATCCTACACAAAAGAGTCAAATAAACCGAAAGTACAAACATATAAAGCAGAATTCGAACAGAAAGGAAAGATCAGTCTTAAGAGCATCACAGCTTCATCAAATCCATTTCCCTGCGCTTGCTCGGAGAAGACATGGCTTCCTGCCTGCAACTGTTTCTCTTCTTCTTCAGGGTTTCGAGAACTTCTGTGGAATGGGAAAGTAAGCGGTGGAATACTGAAGAGTGAAAAGTGGCAGACGGTAAAGCCGC
>NEWO01000071.1:874086-948358 GCA_003013225.1 Phalaenopsis aphrodite
GATTAAATGAATTGAATCAAAACATTATACGTAACAACACGACTTCTTATCCATCAAGAATAGTCTCATTATTTTGTTTCACAGTTTTGCTTCATTGGTGTAACTTTTTTGGAGGTTACTCAACCGAACTGTGCTCTCGAACTAGCACACTTAATTTTAAAGACTTTTATGAAATTTCAATCGTTATAGTAAAAGACCTTTTAATGTTTAAGAAGAGTTCACTAACAACACAATATCTCATCCATCAAGATATTATTCAGTTTAGACTGATGACCTCACAGTTTTGTCTCATTGCTGTAACTTTCTAGGATGTCACCCATCACAAGAGTGCTCTCGAACAAACACACTTAAATTTAAAGTTTTTTTATGAAATTTCAATCGTTGCAGTAAAATATGCTTCAATGCTTAAGAGTTCGGTTTCATTTTACTTGAGGGGTTTCACACCATATCAAGATTATGGGTCTGTTTGAGGCTGTAGTGTGGCACCGCACCGCAAATTTGTTTATTCGGTAAACTGTATTTTGATTGTTTTTTCATAAAACTGTCATTGAAATCTGGATTTTCTCGCCAGTCTTGACTAGGTGTGAGTCTGACTTTTTTTAAAAAAATTATAATAATCACCGCAGCTTTTCAAACATCAAAATAATTTTCAACAATTTCATTATTACTTTTTAATAAGTTACAATTGCTTCAAACAAATACGGTGACTTATATTGTTAAGCGGCCCAAAGTAGAAGTAAAAGTGAGAAAGTTGGTATGGAAAATCGGAAGCTCTTTATCATGTACATTACCAAAAGCACTTGTAGTGCCGCTTGTTTCATCTTATTAGTCAACTTATTCTATAATGTCTTTCATGTGATTCCTCCTAATTAAAGCCGCTAAAAAGTTCTATTGGTCTGAGCACTGAGCTTTAACCTAAATGGAAGCCAATCTATGATTGACATGACATCACCAATTTTCATTCTAGAAAGCTATAAGTATACATTAATATTGTTTCATTTCTCTTAAATTAGCATTAAGTGAGAATTTTACAAAAACAGATAACATTATTCATGTTTTTCATTATTATATCATTCTTTTTATATATACATATATATATAAAAATTGATACGAGCCCCGATCATCCCTAATGCACCTAACAATTCGAGTACCACACTCTACACTCAGGGTGAATCGAACCTCACATTAGAGGGGACTTACAGCTGACAAACAGATATCTGACCAACTGATCTGAGTACACGGCGTATGTGTGTGTGTGTGTATATATATATATATATCATGAAAAAGTGGGTAAAATGATGGTTAGGAAGACTTGGAAGTTAGGATTAGACCACTAAAGAAGGCCTTTGGTGCTTTTCTAGTGAACGTGGAAGTGCCCTTTGCAATCATACAAAACAAGAGCCTCCCTAGCTGAAGATATTTATTTAGTTTGATAGAGATTTTAAAACTAATTTTGAAAATTTTTTAGATTTTATTTTTAACACTGTTTATTAAATAAAATAATTTCATAAAATGTAACTTTTACTATGATGAGAGATTTTTAAAATATTTTTGAAAAAAGTAAAATAGAAATTATGAATAAAAAAAATAAATTTTAATAAATAATTTTAAAAAATATATAAATCAATAAATGAAAATTTTATTTCATTCATACCAAATTTAAGTGTGAACATTAATATATGCTTGATCACATAAATTTTTTTAAGGATGTATAAATTATAATGATAATAATTTGTATGAAAAATAATAAATGATGTAATAATTAAATAAAGAATTGATCCAAATGTGCAAAAAACTAATCAAATGTATCAATCAAATAAAAGCTAAACACACCACACAAGGTTTACTAAGGTGAATAATATATTGATTAAGCTAGTTTATGGGTCTATAAATGTACTAATGATATAGTAATGTGAAAATCAACAAGCTACATTGCTACATTTATTGCACATTAATATTGCCATACTTAATTTTTATATATTTATATGGTGATCTAAATACCAATCTATTGTAATAGTGTTTGTTTTTTTTAAGAATATAAGCATATTATGAGAAGTTAAATCATCCATATTTGTATTTAATCAATTAAAATTACTTAGTATATTGATATTGAAGTTTGAATAATTTATGAAAGTGAAATTTAATGACACAAATGACATTTATTACTCAAAATTTGATCCTACTTCTCACTTCTTTTATCATACTAACACCAGATCTGATCATTTAAGTGACGAAAAAGTCCTTAGACAATACTATTCAATATTATAGAGTAGCATAGATTTTTCACTTAAATGAACATTTTAATTCTTAGTAATTTATGTCCAAAAATATATCCTTTAATCCCGTTGAAATTGATTTCTATTTATAACCTGTTATGGTATTGCTCATATAACATATAGGGATTGACACTGGATCGAAGCGGAGCAGAGCGGAGCGGAGGGGAAGAATCTGTCCAAATTGGGAAGTTACGTGGATTGGGGTGCGGGGGCAAAGTCTTGCGATATGGAACAGGGGTAATGTTGTAATTACATATTGTGCTTAGGGTTTACTGGTGGGGTTATAAATAGGAATGTTAGTAACCTCATGAGGTATCCCTGATTTCTGTAAACCATTTTCTGAATATTGAAAGGAACTCGCCGCTCTGCTCCCGGGGACGTAGGCATCTTTGTCGAACCTCATTAAATCTCTGTGTTCTTCTGGATTTGTGTTGTTACTGTTTTTCTTCGCCCTAATTTTCTCAACATAACCTATTAGAATATATTCAAAGCATTTATGAAAAATCTTAACAAATATTGTTAAAATGATAAAAGAATGTCTAATAAATTTCTCTCAATAGCTATAAAAAGTACTCATTTGTAGAAATAAGACCAACAAATTGTGTGCAATTCACGTTGTTGTGATGTGAGCTAAATGCATGCAAGGGCTTAATTTAAGAAAATGAATCTAAAGAAGGCAACAACCAACCATAGGGAGTTAGATTTCATTATAATTTGGCTCAATTCTAACTCAATTAGTTGAGTTAGATCATTATTATGCAATTTATGCAAGAAATGTGAATCATTTTTAATATACATGTGCTCCCTTCCATAACAAATCATTTATTAATCTTTAATATAAAAGAATATATGCATTTTAATCTTAGCTTCAATTTTCTTTTTAGCTTGTTTAAGGAAGATATTCAAGAGTAAGGGTCTGTTGGGGGCAGCTTGTGTGTTTCAGGATAAGCTACTTATCCGGAAACGCGGCCCGCGGGCCAACTGCAGGGGTCGACCCGCGGCCTGCGTTTAGTGTAAAAACTCAAACGCAGTTTCGGATAAGCTGGTGAAACGCGTGAACCAAACAGTTCGGCGGCGTTTTCAGACGTTTTGAAAATGTCACCCGCACTTAGAAGCTGCCCCAAACGGGGAAAATATTTGCGTACATAAGATGTACGCAGCGCTGTGTACGTCCATGGGTTATTAAGGGAATACAGGGGGGTTATATCGGTGTTATATCCCTCTGTAACCCCCCTGTAACTCTTTGTAAACTACTTGTAACCTACAAATGAGTTTCATGCTTCTGTAGTTTCATGGGTACAAATAAATTACACGGAGGTTACAAGGGAGTTACACGGAGGTTACAGGGGGTATAACCTGGATATAATCTCACTGTACCCCCTGAATAACTCCTGACGTACGTAGCGCTGCGTACGTCTTATGTATGCAAATATTTTCCCCCAAACGGACCCTAAGTCATTTCTCGACTTATTTATTCCCTATTTTTAATATAATACTTCATATATTTAATGTACATGATAGAGGCTATGCTCTCTTCCTATTGGACCGAATGGAGGGCGATTTTTTGATGCTACATCTCTTCTCAACTCCAAACCAGCCTATCAATCTGTTTCTTAATGCTCGTCTCCTTAATAATTTGTTCAAGTCTTTATATAAAGTTTTATATATTTTATATAAGCAAGTAATTTTGCTAGGTATGTCTTACCATATTGATTAAAAATTTATCAAAACTTCAAATTTTCTAGAAAGTACATTTTGCTCCGATCTCGAGTTTTGATGATTCTTTCACGTTTGACTCATCAAATGTAATTTAATTCGAGAAAAGTGTCAAAATGGTCTTGACCATGGTTTAGAAAACTAGACTAAACTGACTAGTTCAACCTTGAAACAGTTGGTGGTCCGATCCAGACTGGCTTAATAACCGCCCCTACATCAAATCGGTTTGAACCAGCCGGTTTGACACCTAAACCGACTACAACAAATGGGTTGGTAATACTAAAATTTTTTATAAAGGAATTTTAAAAGCCTAAACCAAAATGACAAACACTGAGGCTATTGTGGTAATTATCCCGTACTCTCTGTCTTTAAGTCTATAAAAGCTAAAACAATTTAATAATAGGTTTCCTTGCCCTTATTTGCATGCACAAAGTTTTTACTTATATATATATATATATATATATATATATATATATCTTCATATTAAATCACAACATTTAATTTCTATTCATTATAATTTTTTTTAAAAAAATTATTATAGGGTGATTATTTTATTATATATATATATATATATATATATATATATATATCTTCATATTAAATCACAACATTTAATTTCTATTCATTATAATTTTTTTTAAAAAAATTATTATAGGGTGATTATTTTATTTCATATTTAAATTTTTTAAAATTTTTGTTATTAATATGATAAAATTATTATGATTTTTGTTATTTAAATATTAAGATATTTATGTTATATTTCACAATCAAAATTTTTTTTTAAAATTACATCATTTTTGTCACATTTAAATAAATTTATAATTTCTTACATCATCCAATTCAACATTTGAATCTCGAACCTCACTCTTTAATGATTCAATGTCTGATCTGATGTTCAACCTGCGTTTAACTTTTGAACTTTGAACACTTTACTGACATGTTCAATGTTTGGTCCGATTTTCAGAACATTGATCTCCAATATTTACATGCGGCTCATTTAATAACAATACTTATAAAAGTGTCAAAATAATATCCTATTATTTTCAATTTTTTTATAAAAAAAATAAAATTAAATATAATATTTCTAATGATATTTTTTCAGAGTGGATAAATTTAAAGCAAAAGATCTTTTTAGACATGAGAAAAAATGCCCAACCACACTATCTATTCCTACCCGACCAGCTACTATATAAATGAAACGAATCCCTAAAAATATCTCAAATTCATCCTTATCATCATACTCCCTTCTCCTCCCACTGCCATCTTGCGCTCTCCGGCAAAACCACCATGCCGCCGGCGGCGAGATTTCTCCAGTCCAACACGGCCACAGCGGCGGCGTTTAAGACCACCGACGCAACAATCCGCGATTCAGATGTCGTCGTCATCCTCGCGGCGCTCCTCTGCGCTCTCATCTGCGTGATCGGCCTTGCTCTGCTCGCACGCTGCGCCTGGCTCCGCCGCTCCCTTTCCTCTTCCAGAAGAGCTCCGCAGCCTCCCCTGACACCAACCAAAGGCCTCAAGAAGAAGGCTCTGCGATCGCTTCCGAAGACATCATTTGACGCCGCGGCGGCCGCGGCCGGCGGTCGGCTGGCCGAGTGCCCGATCTGCTTGGCGGATTTTGTGCAGGGAGATGGGATTCGAATTCTGCCGGATTGTGGTCATGGCTTTCATGTCAATTGCGTCGATACGTGGCTCGGATCTCATTCTTCGTGCCCCTCCTGTCGCCGGATTCTGGTCGTCGATAAGCCGAGCAAGTGTCGGATCTGCGGCGTTGATCCGGCCGCCGGTGGAGCTTCATTGTCGGAAGCCGGATTCAAAGCAAGGGAAGATGGGGATGCGAGCGTGTTCTTGCCCTAAGCTCTGGTCTATCGAAAGGAATGTGAGTAGTTACGGATTCTGTTAGGGTTTTCGGAGAGGGATTCGATGCCCGTGTAATAATTTTCCAAATTAACAAAATTATCAAATCTCAACCTTTATGATGTTTTCTGTGATCTCTTCTTTTGAGTTTTTATATTTCTCCCCTTGGTTTTTCTCAAAAAAAAAAAAAAAAAATTTCAAAACGTTTTTCATTAATTTCTTAAATTTATTTTATTATTTTCTGGTTGGATTCCTCCATGCATATGTTGTCCGATTTACACAATTCATCAGTGCAAACATGTATTTCAGCGGGCCTCATTTTTTATTTTTTATTTTTTAAAAATGATAGACGGTGAAGATCGAACAACATATGCATTTCTGCTGAAATAATTTTTTATTTGGATCTGCCTATATCACATATTAAGCCAATCCGTTCATTAAAAAAATTATTTAATATAAAATATAAATTATAAAATATTATTTTTTTAAAATTATTTTAATATTCAAAAATAAAAATCTTTAAATTTAATATATTTTTAAATATATTTTATATTAATATTTATCATAATATTTTATTTTTGGTCAAAAAACTCCAAAGATCTTTGACCTCTGCTGACTTTCTAGCTTCATCTGGTCTTCATCATATGAATTTACCTATGTAAGACACTGGTCTTATGAATTTCCATATCTAACATCTAAAATTTGATATTTATCTTTATAGCATCTTAGTGCTATAAATTTCTACATAAAAAAAAATATATTTTCCTTCTAAAAAAAATAATAAAAATATTATTTTAAATATGGTGCTAAATTTTGGAGTATTATGAATATAAATATTAAAATTTAATCATTACATAAATAAATACATAAAAATTGTGTGATATTTATGTATTTATTTAAATTTTATACTTTAATATTTCTATTATCCCAAGTTAATTTCATAATAAATATTTATTTCATCATATCCTACCATGCAAACCCTAAAATAGAATTTATAATTAATTACATTATTTTCTATTGAACAAACTAAAAAGATGGGACTTTGGGCAAGAAACCCAACGATTGATTTGGTGTTGCAGAACTGATAGCTAGAGGGCGGAGCGATTATTGAAGTTTAACAAAAGAGGAATGCGAAGAGCGAGATAGAAGTGACGTCTTCACGCATTTGACTTACAAGTCATGACCACATTCCGACAAATTTGAATCCCATCACCCTATACAAACTCAGCCAAATAGATAAGGCTACTTCTAATTAATTACATTATATTTAATTTTAAAATTGAATTGTAGTTTAATAATTTATTTAATTAAAAAAATTTAATAAAAAATTTTAATGTTTTTGTTAAATTTATAATAAATAATGTGATGAATTTATTGTTTTGCTCAATGAATAAATAAGACGGTGGTGAGACCTGCAATGCTCTATGACACTGAATGTTGACCTTTAATAGAGAAGCATAATAATAAGTTGAGTGTTGTCGAGATGAGAAAGATTAGGTGGATGAGTGGCTTTAGACTTAAAGACAAAATGAGAAATGAATATATTCGTGATAGGGTTGGTGTAGCTTCTGTGACGGACCAAATTAGAAAAAGTAGTCTGAGATGGTTTGGTCACATTAAACGCCGACCATCTGATGATCCGATTATGAGAGTAGCTGTTTTAGATTCGAGATGTGTTAAGAAAGGCAGAGATAGACCTAGGAAGACTTGGGCTTATTGTATTAAAAATGATCTTAATTTACTAGAACTAAATGAAAATATGATACTAAATAGGACGCAATGGAGAAAAAGGATTCATGTAGCCGACCCCGCGTAGTGGGATTAAGGCTTTGTTGTTATTGTTGTTGTTGTTGCTCAATAAATAAATAAGAGTAAATGACTTTATTGTTTGTGACAAGAAAACTTTCAGCTCAATAAATAAATAAGAATTCAAGTTGTGATTATTTTGGAAAGAGTAAATGTTATTTAAGACCTTACAAACAAGTTATCAAATAATTTGGAAATTACTTAAATTAAAGAAGCAATTTAGGAAATGCATTTGCTTAATTGATATGCTAATGGAATTAATTTGCAAATAAGATATTTTATTTATATACATAGCTCCTAATTCATATGTTTACATATAATCTCTCTTATCATATCAAAAATACAACTATTTTAACTTTTAAAGAAATGAAATATACATTTGCATAGATAAGATATACATGTAAATACATAGGTATTAAGTGGTTTTATGTAAGACTTCCTTCTAGGTTAGGAAAAAAAATATTACATCAGTACTACGCACGTAGAGTAACGTGCGTATCCAATGAAATCACGTCACGACACTCCGCGCGACAGAAAATAAAAAACGGCGCAGTAACACGAGGAATATTCCCTCATGTGTTATCCATGTGTTATTGTGTGTTATTCATGTGTTATTGTCTCATGGGAATATTTCTGATATTATAATAACACAATAACACATCAATAACACATGAATAACACACAATAACACATGAATAACACAGGAGAGAATATTCCCCTGTGTTACCGCGCCGCTTTTTTCTCTGTCGGGAATATTCCTCGTATTATTCAGGTGTTATTGTGTGTTATTCATGTGTTATTGTGTCATGAGAATATTTTTGGTGTTATAATAACATAATAACACATGAATAACACGCAATAACACATGAATAACACACAATAACACATGAATAACACATGAGGGAATATTCCCCGTGTTACTGCGCCGTTTTTTTTTTCCTTGTCTCGCGGGGTGTTGTGGCATGATTTTATTGTGTGCATATATTACTTGTAATATTTTTTTCCTAGGTTAGAGGATAATAATAAAATATTACAAATTCCAAGGTAGAGCTCCTGATTTTTCCACAAAATGGCTTCCCTCTCTCCAAACGAAACCCTAATACGTCCCGTGTATTTCTCCTGGAACCCCCGATCAAGGCCAGGATTCCTTGTACCATCATCCTCTTCTTCCTTTCATTCTTTGCGCGCAAGTTCCAACTCCCATAAAGCTCTCACCTTATCTGCTTCATCTGTCTCCTCCTCCGCGGCCACTTCAGCTCAGAGCCTCCACGTTCAGCACGAGGAGACAACCCTGGCATCTCTCACACGTACGGAATCCCTCGGATTCAATCTTAATTTGTTGAAATGGTTTGAGCTTTCCTTAAATGAATTCCATCTTGTAGTGCAGATTGGGGAGATTTCGCTGTGCGAGTATCCGGCGAGTGGGATGGCTTTTGCGCCGAGTTCAGCGCTGAAGGGAAGCCGGTAGAACTGCCGGAATCCGTTGTTCCCGATGCTTTTCGAGAGTGGGATGTAGAACTATTCGATTGGCAGACTCAATGCCCGACCCTAGCTTCTGAAGCGGGGGAACCCCTGTTCTTCTACAAGCTCATCAAGCTTCTCCCAACTGTGGGTTGCGAGGCTGATGCTGCCACGAGGTACAGTGTCCGTGAGAGGATTGCAGGAGGTTCCGAGAACGATGTTTTGGCTTTCGGATATCATCCTAGTGGGAGATACGTTTGTGTTGGGCCGGTGGATGGAGTTGAGGGAAAGAGGATGTTGGAATTGGAGCACTGCTTCGTGAACCCTAAGAACTGGGAGGAAAGATTGAGAGTGATTCAAGTGGTTAGGTTAGATGAAGGAACCGTGAGTTTGGAGAAGATTTGGGTTTTTTCAGAACATTGGTATGGTCCTTTCAGAAATGGAGAGCAGTTTGGTGGATGTGTCGTCAAGGAAACTGGGTTTGCATTGTCGAAGAGAGTTGGAGTTTCAGAGATTTTGGGGGAATGGAAAGGAAGTGAAAGTTTTGCAGTAGATGGATTAGACAGTAAGCAGAAGGTAATTTTTTGCGAGTGTTATGGATTGAGTTTGAATTCACAATCCTTGTTTGTTAATCCTTTCTGCCAAAGTTAATCTTTTTTTCTTGGTGAAAGGAACATCTTGTTAAATTAATAAAACCTTAAATTTGCAGGATCCAATCCACCAACTTGTGAAGGTACACTCACAGAGCTCCAATAGAGGCCAGTCATTTCTGACTGCACTCCCAAAGAGTCTCTGGTGTTCTCTGGAAGTTAAGGAGGAAGGTGACACCTGGGCTGAAGTTGGATGGATGATAGAATGCGGGCATGCCATGACTTCAAGATGCGTTCTTCACAAAGATGGGAGATTAAAGGTTAGTTTTTTATTGTTTTTATATTGAAAGCACTAAACATAGAACAAAGGGGCGTTTAGGACTGCAATAGTTATATATTTCTACAAACATTACCTCATAAATTATTTAAATTATACACGCCACCCTCGAGCTGTGGTTGGAAGCTCCAGTTCCATCGCAGAGGTCATGGG
This sequence comes from Phalaenopsis aphrodite, assembly GCA_003013225.1. Taxonomy (NCBI): domain Eukaryota; kingdom Viridiplantae; phylum Streptophyta; class Magnoliopsida; order Asparagales; family Orchidaceae; genus Phalaenopsis; species Phalaenopsis aphrodite. The sequence goes on from NEWO01000071.1 coordinate 884,283, forward strand.
TAAATAAATGTTAAAAGCAAAATTTAGGTGTTAGATATCTAGATACATAAGAATTGTCTGGTATGTATGTAAATGCTCCAAACTTCTCTTCTCTACAATCAACCAGTAACATGGCTTTGTAAATTTACCAAATAGCTCTCTAGAAGAAGCTCTAAACCCAAGCAATTTTTGGCTTTTTGCTGAAGATTTTTTTCAAAAGTAGAGCGTTCTACTTTTGATTACATCATCATAAAGATGATTTGGAACTTTGGTCCGTAGAGCTTATGATATTTCTAGACATTTATAATTATATTGTCTTCCCAATAATTAGAATCAAACATTTAGTAACCAAATTTTAATAATTAATAATCATATTCAAGCCAATCTATCTATGATAATCATATCAACCCACAATAACCATATTTAGAATTTGAAAAATCAAATTTTGTTAGGCTATGTAATATATTGTTATAAATGAACTTGTGCTCTCGATGAAAAACTCAAAGTAGGCTTGATTAATACTCGAACAAATTTTTTCGTATTAATAAATAGGGTCATTCATATACATACTACCTAATTCCTATGTATTTACATATCTTTACTTTTTACATATATTTACATATCTTTATTAGTTAACCTAATTTTATAATTAATACATCATTATTCACCATATTCAGTATATCGTGTTTTTTAATATTAATTAATATATTATTATATAAATATATGTATCAATTATTTATTAATTATATAATTTAGGTTAATTATATAATATCATATATTTTTAATCTTTTTCTTCTTTTATAGATTATGTTTCACTCAATATTTAGTAGTTTCGAACGTCTTTCATAGTTTTGCCTCACTTATTTCACACTAAATGTCTTTGATACGATGAGTATTATTATTTTTTTAAAGTTTTTAGAATAATTTATTTTTCATGAATTAATAAGTCTATTAATTTAATATAAATCATTCCTATTTCTTTATTTCAATGAATTACTTTTCAAATATTTATTTATTAACAACTTATATATTATCTTAATTGGTAAAAAGTAATTGTGTTTTAAATTCAAATTTATTTAATTTCTTAATTGTTTAGGATGATAAAATTATGGGATATTACATACAAACACCTGAAACATTGATATTTACAATTTAGCCACCCAGATGATTTTTTTGAACTACCAAACCGATGCATTTGCGCATGTCACGATCAAACTATTGAGAATTTGATAAGAATGAAAACAATGGGTTGGGGTTTTATCATGAATGTTGATATTTGAGCGAGAATTTGAAAAATGGATGAAAAGACATGGGATGATTTGTAAGTAGAAAGTTTTGGGATGTAATTGCCCCAAATGACGAGCATCTTTTGCACGATGACGATGATGATGTTGGACTACTCGTGGATGGCGAACGATGAACTAGCGGCACAAGTGAAGAAGAACCAAATGTTCTCTCTCTTACTCTTAGGAAACTAAAGAGTCTTATGGGGTGAGGTTGAATGGGAGATATTTGTGTAAAATATAGGAAGACGACTAATAGTATCCATAGACTTACATAAATTCAAATTTTAAAATTCTTTTAGGTCTCTCTTTTTCCTATTAAAGTAAATTACATTAATCAAAAGGCCTAGAAAAGTAAGCATTGATGAGCATATGGTATAGTTTCTTGCAATTCGCTCGTAATTATATCTTCCATGCAGAGTTGTGAACGATTTGATTTCTATTCAATCTAACATTGGGCTCATGAACAACTCAACATATTTTGAGTTGAATCGAGTCAAGATTGACTTAATCATAGATTGATTTAATTGGATCAAATTGTCACAAATTGAAACATCCTTCGGCCGTTTATTTTGATATTTTTTTTAATTTTTAAGCTAATTTTTTGTTCCATTTTACAAACTAACACCATATACAAGAAGACATTTACATTACTCCATAGATTCATTCATACATTAGCATACATCTCATTTCAATAAAATAAAATTAAAAAAATCAATACAATTTTCTTACACTTCCTAATTTCCAAATCACATTTATAACCCTACTCCATACCTTTCTTAATATTTACTTGTTTCATTTATTCACTTTGCAGGACATGATGATCCAAGTGGAAGCCAAAGTGTTGGATGGCAAAGCATATACTTAGCTTCTAAATATAAAATCTTTTCACCAAATTACAAAGAACAGATTTTTGAGTCTGAATGTGTAATAGTTTTGATAGCTTTCATCTTGTACATGTTTCAGGGATGTCTCTTTTTTTCTTTTTGTTTTTTAGGAAATTTGTATTTGCATATCTAACCCCCCCACAGTCTGATATTTACTCCTTATAACACCTCAGTTCATAACCTATACATGAAAATATGCATTTCACTCAATGGAACAATGGTGAAAACTTTAGTGGGGTAAAGGCTTGTTGTTATTGTTGTTGTTGTTGTTTTTGAAGAGTTAAGAAGTATGCATGCAAATATGAAATTTTAGGTGTTCGGATATGTAAATGCATTAGAATTGTGTTTGCATGGATGTAAATACCACCTTTTTTTTTTAAAATTAATTGGTACATAAAGTTATTTCAATAATGGTATTGTCAAGACAATGAAAATCAGAGCAGGATTGAATTGGAAGGAGAGTTTAAATGCATAATCAAGGAACTCTATTAGAACCAGTCACTCTATTAAATTTACACAGTTTCACATCATATTCCCACGTACATTGGTCGTGAACGACGAAAAATGTGCACTTATTCGTGACATGATGGTTGAGATTATAGTTTCCAACCATTAGGTTATGGGTGTGAATCACGTATATTTACCTTTTAAGCTCATCTTTTCTGAAAATAAATGACAAAAAATATGAAAAAGCTCGTAGCTTGATATATAACTCACACCTAAAATTTTGATTTTTACATTCGTAACACGCGAATCTTTCATGCCACATAGAAAATATCATTATTTTAATTTTAAAAAGTAAAATATATCTTTTCATGCATATGTAGCTTGGCATATATGTAAAAATTGAAATTTAATCATCGGATGGTAAATGCACAAAAATTTAGCGGTATAATGAAAATGAACAAATGCAAATTATCATGTAATTTCACAAATTTACAAGTTCCTCACTTTAATTTATCTATGTTTCAACAATAATCTCACTGTAATTATCTGTACTATAACTTTAATGGTTTCAGGTAAAAGAAATCTCTTCTAATCCTCTGAGAAAGGGTATTTTTGTAATGATTTAGCACAAACTTTAACTTACACTGAAAACAGCTCTCCATGGCTCCAGATGCTATGCAGCAAAACTCTTAATTTCTGTACTGAAGATACATAAATCTTCAAGAGCTCTGCTGTTTCTTCTCACAATTTTCATATAAACACACAAAATGTAGAATTTTACAAGCAGGACTTCGCTTCTTATGGATGGTTTGGTTTGTTGATTCCTCGCCGGTTACTCTCTCGTGCTCATTCTCAGACTACTCCGCATCGTCCTCCTTCCAAGGCCGAGCCCCAAATTTCCCATATTTCCTTTTCGCATCATCGCGACGAATTCACCGTAGTCGATCCGGCCATCCTACGGCGGAACATGAAATAATTTATGGTCTAAGAGACTCTGAAAGATTAGCAAATGATGTAAATGATTCCAACAATCAAGAGCCTTTAATTGTAGGGGCATCAACATACATACCAGGCCACACAATTCTCACACATTTACATATCTATCACCTAAACTTACATATTTACCATGCATAACACTCAAATGTTAAATATCACTATTATCAACTTTTTAAAAAGTGAAAAGCATCTTTTGATGCATAGGTGCTTGATAAGAAGGTGCTATAAAGGGTAAATATCAAACTTTCAAGTGATAGATATGTAAATGCATAAGAATTGTGTTGTATTCATGTAAATTTCCCATAACTTCTGTTGTGAACTAAGCCATAAGTTTTTTGGAAGTAACGGTCATTTTGAAATAGTGGAATTTATAGGGTTCATATGGCACTCACTAGCATGAAATGAACAATGGGGATTCATAAAACTGACTAAAAATATAAATAGTTGGGATAAAGCTAATGATGATGACGACGACATGTTAGCCCGATTTGATTATCAGATCGGTTCAGTTGAAACTACAGCGATAAAAGAAAGTAAGATTCGCATATATACCAATCAATTCTTTATGTATTTAAACATTTATACATATACACCACTTTACCTATGAATGAAAACTTACATTTCACATTTTTAAAAATACATTAGAAAGGCGGTATCTTTGTTATGTGATATGAAAGATTTGGCTGGGAGAAACGTAAAAAAAAGTAAAGTTTAAGTTTTAGATATGTAAATACATAGGAATTGGGTGGTGTGCATGCAAATGCCTCTAAAATGAATGGAAGCATAGTACTTACATTATCCTGATCAACTTCTTTAATGATGTCGTCAATGAACACATTAGTGATGTTATGCTCCTTGCAGGCTTGTTGAAGTTCATCAACTGTTATGTACCCACTCCCGTCCTTATCGAAGTACGAGAACGCGGCCGCCAAATGTTCTTCGTGCTCCAACTTATTCAGATGAACAGTTGCAGCGATGAACTCTCCATAATCGATTGTGCCATTGCTGTCAACATCGGCCTGAAGTGAAGTCTTAAAGGTTACTATGGCCAATGAAGATCACAATTCTATAAATATGCAGAATAAATGAATCACGAAAAGACGGCTTCAGCTTTTTGTGCTTGTAAAGTTGTGGTGGGGAAAACAAGAACCTAAAAATTATTTTGGGAATTTATAAACTTTTATATTTTTTTACAAAAATTAAGACAGCAGTTTTCTTACAATCAATATGTCTTATTAACGGATATGGTTGTAAATAATAGCTTCGCACCACAAAAATTTCGAGAAAGTATTTCCCACAAATAGAAGTATGGTGGTAGTCTAAAATGCAACACATGCATAAAACAATCCCAAGCATATAGTTAGATTTCATTTGAGGTGATTGCAAACTTTAGTTGATTTGGTTGTAAAGTAGTCATGAGGAAAGTAACTTTTTTGAAAGCATCTATGAGTATTATTATACATATTTTTATATTTTTATTTTAATTAAATGAAAATATGACACTAAATAGGACGCAATGGAGAAAAAGGATTCAAGTAGCCTGCCCCAAGTAGTGGGATTAAGGATTTGTTGTTGCTTTTGTTGTAGGAAGTCAGCAGCTCTCTTACCGAAGTGCTATATATGCGTGTGTGTCCCAGCAGCTTTCTTACTAAAGTGTTACATGTGTGTGTGTACATCAAAACTGTCATCATGAATCTCAAAACATTCGAACGACCCAGACAACCAAGGCGTCCTACCGCCTCACTGCCAACCACGTGGTCAAGAATCGACCGACACACTAAGGCGAGAGATTCAAAAGGCAGACCACACCGACAATCCCGACCGACCAGGGCGTGGGCGGGAATCTTTGATCGCATCTAATCAGTCGACCAGCCTTTACCTCGACGAACAAGATCGACATTCGACCAGACGCCTCGGCCAACTGACACGTACTTAAGAGAGGCACATTCGCCACCCAGTCATCGTCTCAGTTGGTCGAATTCAAGCAAGACGGTAAGCCAATTGTCATTATTTTAAAATTCAAATTATAATACCTATATAGCATAAAACTCATACGATTAATTAGGCCATCAATTATATTAAAAACGGGTTCCATAATTGCTCCCTCTATTTTGTAATTGTACAAGATATGTCTTCCTTTCTGTAATTGTACAAAATATGTCTCTACAAATAGAAGACAAAAATACGAACAAAGGGATCTTTACTGATTCTCTCTACAAGAAATTCCTGACTTGATATACTCTATTTCTCTCTTACTTCCTTCACTCAATCCTAAACACTTGGGACGTGTTCAAAAAGAACAATTTAGGATCCAACAATGTGTGTGTTTGTGTGTGGGTGCGTGTAAATATGAAAGTTTAGGTGTGAGACATGTAAAAACATAAGAATTGTGTGCTCCACATGTAAATTTCCCTAAAGGTTTTAGTATATCAAGCACTCACCGCATCCATAAGACATCGAATTTCCGTATCTTTTAATGTTGAACCATATCTTCTAAGACCAGCCTTCAGCTCATCGAATGTAATTGCTCCACTACTATCTGTGTCCATTGCCAGGAACATTTCTCGTAATCCAGCTATCTCCTCTTCTGAAAGACTTTCTGCTATAAACTGGAATGAAATAGAATGATCCACATTAGAGACAACATGACCTCATTCGTGGCACTTGAAACGCTGCTATTTACAAATCTAGCACTCAATTCATCCAATTTTCATATACTTCGCTCAAATATCAAAATTTACGATAAAACCTCAACCCAAAATTTTTATTTTTATCAAATTCTCAATGATTCTATTATGTTGCGCATAAATGCATCGGTTCAGCATTTCAAAAAATCGTATTCAGTGATAGCTTTGAAAAAAGCAATATTTCGAGCGTTGTGCATGTAATTATAACAATCATAAACAGCTAGTTTTCTTAACAAATGCAATATGTAACCATAGTTTAAGAAAACCATGAAATTATTTAGACTTTTGAAACTGCAAGGCCAATTTCTGATGATCCATATTTTAAGAAAATCTAGAATGAAATTATACTCACTCGAAGAGCCATCTTCTTCAATTTATTCATTGCCGAGAATTGCTTAAGCCGAGAGAGAACCGCAGGATCCAGAGCGCTATCAGGAGCAACACCATTCTCACAAATCCAAGGATGACCTAAAAACAGATAAATTTGTCAGAAAATTATAGAAAAATTTACATGAATACCACATAATTCTTATGTAGTTACATATTTAAAACAAAAAATACAACATTAACACTTACATCACTTGGTGCCATAAATCTATGCATGAAAAGATAATGATTGTGGTATTATTTTTTGCTGTGATATTAAAAATTTGAGCGGCTTGCAAGTAAATCTGAATGTCAATACATAAAAATGTTGCAGTTTGTATGTAAATGTCCCAATGTTATATTTGACTAAATCAATCATTCCAACATGCTCACAGCTCAATGTTATAATATCATTCCACCAGAATATATATTTCATGCTCATGATTTAGCACTTTAAACTCCTACACCATTTGAAAAAGAAATGAACAAAAAGATCGAAATAGAAAAGTTATTAGAAGATTGAAGAGTGGACAGACATAGTACTTCATGGGCGGTCAATCGATCTTGAGGACAAGGGCAAATCATTTTTCTGATAAGATCCTTAGCACTGTCAGATATCAGAGGCCATGGTTCTGAGTCAAAATCAAGCTGACCCTTTAAAACTGCATCAAATATGCCTTGTTGTGTTTCTAAATAAAAATAGATAAATCAATGCATTAGTCGCATAACACGAACAAATAAATGAATCAAAGCTTGGGGCCGCAGACATACCGGCCCAGAAGGGCGGCACTCCGCTCAACAATATATAGAGTATAACACCAGCTGTCCAGACATCAGCTTCTGGTCCGTAGTGTTTGCAGAGTACCTCTGGAGCTACATAATATGGGCTCCCAACCACATCAGTGAAGATCTGGCCTGCAAAAGCAGATTGAAATTTTGAGAGACATTCAGATAAAGAAAAAAACTATTGATTTTGCTAAGAGTAAAGCGTCAAAATGTTAAATTGATCCCTATAATCTTTTAATGGGGGCTAAAAGTCTTCAATGAGAACTATTTCAACCTACATTCAGAGAATATGAGGACTAAATTGATACTTTTATAAATACTGAAACTATGATGACATTTTGCATAGAGTTAGGGGACCATTTTGACACTTCTCATTTTACCAAGCAGATGTACAACCGGGTAACTTAAAGATGACAGGTTAAATGGTGCAATGTTCTTATAAGGTTGCCAGATAAGAATTTTAAAGTTTTCATCCATCGGAACACAAACCTTTTGCTCTAGTATTATTGGAAAAATATTACATCAGGACTCCTGAGGTATTCGGAGTCCAATGATGAGGCACCACGTGTCAAGTGGGCTCTGTCATTTTTAACACGGATCAATACCAGGATATTACAATGGGACCCATTTGACATGTGGCATCCCACCATTGGACTCCGAACGCAAGCTGCGTTAGGAGTCCTGATGTAATATTTTCTCAGTATTATTGGAGTTATTTTTGTCTTGTTTTTTAGTGTTCTAGTTTGAATTTAAGCATAACATGTTAATCACGACGGTGCCTATGAAAATATGATATGCCCTATAGTGTTTTGATTATCCTATTGGTTTGGTTTTACCATTGCTCAACATTCGTTGAATTTCTTAGCTCTGTACATGTCATAAGCACCATTCCATTTTGGATTCTTCAACATTAATATTTTTTTAGTTGTTCTACTTTTTTTTTCTTTCCTCAACTTCCCTGCTGCAGCTTGATTTATTTACAATCCTTTCCTTTTAAATAGCATAAAAATCTGAATTACGCCATCAAAATTCAAGAAAAATTAAATACTATAGGCTTTTCATGCTTTATAGCACATCATGAAGCATGCGCTTTGCGTATCAGGAAGCTTGCGCTTCATATCAGGAAGTGTGTTTCACATCATGAACACTTTGATTTCAATGCTTCAAAGCATTTTGGAACCAGTTCGCTTCAAAGAATCTCTACTTGCAATTTAAAAAATGTTTTTAAGAACATCGTTTGAGTGATTGAACTGTGTTTTCTGATTTTGCATCTAAACACATTAATTGTTGCTATAATTAAAAGTAAAAAACTATGAATTATGACCTTTTGATTCTTTGTGCAAGACATTAAAATTTTCTACAAAAACAATGAACCTTCAAGATTAGAATGAAAACATTTATTTTTTGGCTTCAACCATTTTTTGTTACCATAAAAAAAAATTATATTGATTTGATCTCCGTCGACTAGTCTATCGAATCTATTGATTTGATTAACCCTATTTAACGTAAATTCAGGTAGCAGCCAAACAACACCCTAAGGCCTAAGCAACTACTCATTTCAGATTTTGATAAGGTAAGCCTTCCAAAACTGATTTTAGGGCTTGCTAAAACAACTTTAGCATGGTGCATGTTGAAGTTACAGCTTCATACCATTGCTTTAATGTAACTAGAAGCTTTATTAGCACAAGAAGAAGAATTTGTCACTAGTTTAGAGCCAGAGCAAAAGCAAGCAAGAAAGCACTCGAAAAATAAAAAAGAAAACTATCAAAATGGTCCCCTAATTCTTTGCAAGGGGTTCATTATAGTCCCAAAGTTCATAAAAGTGTCAATTTAGTCCCCAAACTCTTCTAATAAAAGTTGAAATAAACTTAGGCGAGGACTTTTGCAGCCCAAATTAAAAGAATTTTTGGATTAACTTAACACTTCTATAAGCTCTGAGACTGAATTGACCTCACGTAAATAATCAGAAGACTATTTTGTCACTTAAAAAAAAAAGAGGCAGTAGAGCAATTTAACAAAACAAAGATCTCTATCATGAAAAAGACTCATAGAGTGCCTTCAATATAATTCATTACATACAGTAAACTATTCATGAGATTTGAACCCATCTATGACAAATCACTTAATTACCAAGCATGACTCAAAAAATGAGAAGGAAATGTCATGTTCAAGCACTTGGACAAAGTTTAAGTCACACTAAAAAAACAAGGAAACCAAAAATGATATCATATGTGACACGTCAACAAAAATTTTTATCATTCGACACGAATCTCGAGACGACATTTTAAGCAGAAAATATTCAAATCTTGATAAAAAGTTATCCAGAACTTTGATTTCCGCAAACTTATAATCAAATTGACTGGCTTGATGAGACAGACTTAATGATATGAAAACTAATTCAATCAAAGTCAAATTAAGCCCATATCAAGTCTTTAAACCACAGTTAGAAGATTTATAAATACATTTGGAAAGTCAAACGACTATCAAATATGATAAGTTTATACTCAAATCGAGCGGCTTGATAAGAAAAATCCAACGAGCCCAAGATCACTTAATTCTGACATCATTAAGGCACTCAAATGTCCATCAAACGCCATCCGATCAAAGAAAGCTTTCTAGACCGTCCGATCAAAATGGTTCATATTCCTGCATTAATGACACTCAGAACACTATAAATAGAGCCCCACCCCTCACATGGAAGAGGAGGGAGCTTAAGAGAGAACTTGAGGCTTTGAGAAGGAGCTCAAGTCCAGCATTTTCTCTGCCATCGTCGATCATCGTCGACCACCACTGGTCGTTGACGACCACTGCTGACCTCTGTTGACACCATCGACCGCCACCAATCATCATTGACCTTCGTCGACCACCGTCGACCTTCATCGACTGTCGTCAACCACCGCTGGCCTTCGTCGACCACCGTCGACCGCCGCCAATCATCGTTGATCTCATTTGACCACCGTCGAATGTCATCTACTGTCGTCAACCACCCCGCCTGTGAGAAAAGAAGGTATCTGTAATCATCAACTTATAGTGGATTTTTACAACTGAGTCAGACCCCGTGATTTATCCCCTTAACGGGTTTTCCACGTAAAAACTTCTGGAGTTATCACCGCTTGTTTTCTCTTTCATTTGTGTGTGTGTTGAACTTTCATACAACGATAATCTGTTACTCTACTGCCGCGAATTTTCTAACACCATCAAGATGGATTAGAAGAGAAATGAGCAAAGTAACTAAAACTACTTGCAAAATTTAAAATATGAAAAAAAATATTATTGTAAAAGTAGTGTTCTTGTCAAGGATCTGCATCAAAGAAAACGAACAACAATAGAATCCAGAAAAAAGAAATCCTTAATCATCTTTCAAAAAGTTCCTCGCCTGGTTTGAAAAACACAGAGAGCCCAAAATCAATTGCCTTGAGAGATAAATCATCATCCCTGTTAGCAAGCAGAAAATTCTCCGGTTTTAGGTCACGATGCATGACGCCGAGAGAATGACAAGCCTGAACGACTCCAACAACAATTTTGATCAGCTCCGCGGCTTTCCTCTCACTGTAATGCCCCCTCTGAATAATCCGATCGAACAGCTCTCCTCCACCGCAGAGCTCCATGACGATATGGACATAAAGCGGATCTTCATACGCGCCCTGGATCTGCACCACGTTCTTATGGCCGGAGAGATGATGCATTATCTGTATCTCCCGGCGAACATCCTCCACATCCTCTTTAGTAATCAACTTACGCTTGGTAATCGACTTGCAGGCGTACTCAATCCCGGTGTCGATCTCCGTGCACAAATACGTAGTTCCGAACTGCCCTTGCCCTAATTTCCGACCGAGTTTGAAGGAGTCGTAGATGTTAGGTGTTTTGTGGCCGAGCACCGAGTTAGCCAAAGGATCAACGGCCCGTTTCATGCCGCCGGAGCAGGTGGGTTCCTCGTCGGAGGAATGGGAAGGGATCGAAGGATTGAAAGAAGAGAAACTCCGTTTAGATCCGCAACGCTCCGTCGGCTCCGCGTATGCTTGAAAATACTTGCTCCCGGATGATCCCTGGCATGTATTGCCCATGAAATCGACACATCGATTGCCGAGCGGCGGATCAAAATCCTAATTTTGAACAGTAATTGTAGAATAAATCACGAATTCGGCGACTGCGATGGCTTAAAAATCCGAATTTTGGGACGGAGAAAACAGGGGTGAGAGGCAACTATGCCGATTTTGTGGAATCGAGGATCAAACAGATACTTTGGGAGTTATGTTCATTTATAGATGACGAAAATTAGATAAAAATTGATAATTTATTCGTTAAAGTTGACGGGAAGAGCAAGGACTGGGAAGGAAGGCGCTGACCAACAAACTGCGAGCTTGCTCCCAATTTTTCCATGGGGAGGTTCCGCGAATTTTCAACGGGCCAGTGCCCATCGGCCTTTAGACCTATTGCTATCTGTCCATATATCGAATACTTAGAAAAAAAAATTTTTTTTTGGGTACAATCTAAATTAGTTATATTTGTATAATGGAAAGGCATTTGGATGAATCAAACGGTCCCAAGATGGCCAGTTCAATCTCATTCAAGTTGTATAGAAATGTGTGATGAGGACCGATCGGTTAGAAACGAACCCCGGCTAGTAACCGGCCTATTCGATGACAACTCAAGGGGCCAACCGATCCAGACCTTGACCACTCAAAATGCTGTAGATGTGGAGGAGATTTGTCGAGACGTGCTGATGAAGAAGTTAACCTATGCGTCTATAATGTGCGACTTATTTTAATATATTTTCTTGTATTTTTTTTTGTTATTTATATCATACTTATACTTTTGTGTGTTTTTTATGTTAAATGCATGTTATAGATCTTGAAAAGAACAAAATAACTAAATTTGAAACTTAATACGGCGCCTCCCACTCTTTTCGACAACATATTCCTACCAAGAGGGTAGCACACCAAGGTGCCACTTTAGAGCAATTTTAGACTTCCAACCAAGAGGTTGGCGCCTAGGAGCCACTTTTAGTGGTGTCAAGGTGCCACACTAGAGCCTTATGTTAGGGAAAACTACTGTGAAAGAGCTTCCTTTTAATTTCACCACGGAATATGATCACAAGATTCGAGAAAACTTAAACAAAAATTTAAACACAAAAGCACAATCAAAGTAACCAGAAAAACATATAAGAATTTTACGTGGAAAGAACATAAAACGAGAAAAAATCAGAGTCATACCACTAGAAAATTCACTATGAAATTTAGAAAGTTTTACAAATGACTCACACAAATTTATTCTCCACACTCACACCAAGAAACTTACAAAACTTGCACCAACAATCTTCTCTCTCTGATCCGATGCAAAAAATCACGTTGAATCATTGAAGTCCACCTCTTCAACTCTCCTCACCTTCATCGGGACGATTCTCAAAGAATTCTGAAAGAAGAAAACAGCAAGCTCCCCTATCCACGTTCAAAAATTGCTTAAAAGTCAATTTTTTTGTGTAGTAATAGCATCGAGCGCTTAGGCTTCGAAACTTGGCGCCTAAGCTCTAAGTGCTCTATATCGCCTAAGCGTCAATAGAACGGCGTTTATGAACCAGTTTTTCGGGAATAAGAGCAGTGCCCGCTAAATAGCGGGCTCATATATGCCCAAAGTCGGTGTCGGTTCCTCTGTTCGAGCAACACACAAGTAGGCGCTTAACCCCGTCGCATATGTGTTGGGTGTCTTGTGCTTAAACTCCACAATCCAACAATCTTCCACTTCAAGACTATAGCACCCCAACACCAATCTTGTACCTATACATTCACCTAAATCACCTTCATAGCCATGTACTATGCTCACATACCGTGGTGTAGCTCTCCCTTGGTCTCAACCTTCATGAAACCCAAATAAAGCCAAGCATAGCTTCAGTTTCTCAATAGTCACCACCTTCGTCAACATATCCGCAAAATTCTCAGCTCTGTATTTTTTCCAGAAATAACTGCCCATCTTCTAGAAGAGATCAAATAAATGATGTCTGAGCTAGATGTGTTTCATCCTGACATTAAAAGCAGCATTCATAACATGGTGAATCACACTCATACTGCCACTATAGATTTTTCCAATTCCCTGCTCCTTGCTCAATTCTACCACAAAATTCTATAGTCAAATTATCTCCTTACTAGCATCAGTGATAGCAACATATTCAACATCCATAGTTGAAGTTGCAACAATCCTCTGCAACCATGAAACCTAACTCGCTGATGTAGTCCCCAATGTAAGGGTATATCACGTTGTACTTCTTATAGTGTCAACATCTCCTGTCAGATTTGAATCTACAAATTCCTGTAGACTAATCCCTGCACTTCCATAGCAAAGTACCTTATTGATTGTTCCCATCATACCTCAGAATCCACTTTACTATCTTCCAATGATGTCTAACTCGATTGTCATGTACTTGTTGACCACTCTCACTGCATATGCAGTATCTTGTCTGGTACAAATCATCGCATACATCAAACTTCCAACTACTGAAGCATATGAACTTCTTTCGATTTGTGTTTATTCTGGTTCACAAGTGATAGCTCCTGAGATTGTTTGAAGTGACTAAGGGAGTGCTAACTGGTTTTGCCACACTCTTATTGAACCTTTATAAGATTTTCTCAACATACTCTGCCTGAGATAACTTCAGTGTTCATACATTCCTGTCCCTTCTGATTCTTATCCCGATGATCTTCTTGGTTGAACATAAATCCTTCATCTCGAACTCATTTGATAACTATTTCTTTAAGTTCCTGATTTTCTCCATATCTTCCCCTTCAATTAGCAAGTCATCCACATACAAAAGAATCATATGATAACCATTACTGAAGTGTTTCATGAAGCAGTAGTGTCTGTTTGGCGCTTCATGTATCCATTCTCTAATATGAACATTTCAAACCTCTTATACCACTCTCTCAGAGCCTACTTCAAGCCATAAAAGCTCTTCTTCAATTTACATGCCAAAAATTTTTCGTCTAAAATCTTATAACCTTGTGGGTGCACCATGTACGGTTCCTGCTCCAGATCTCCATGTAAAGAAACTATTTTTACATCCATCTACTCCAGATGTAGATCTTCCATTGCTACCATACTCGGTGTAACCCCGAAAGTAGTCATCTTTACCATTAAGGAGAAGACCTCTGTATAATTCGCTCCTTCCTTCTACTGGAAATCCTTCAATAATAAGCCTTGTCTTGTAGCTCTTGCTACCGTCTGATTCCTCTTTCAACCTGTAGACTAACTTGTTGTGTGGCACTCTTATGTCATTTGGTAGTATCGTCAAATCCTAAGTCTAATTTAACTCAAAAGATTGCATTTTTTCATCCTCTTCGTCCATGACAAGCTCCCACTCCCTTGAATCTTCAACTTGAGTGGCTTTCTCAAAGCATTCTGGTTCATCAATATTAGTTAATAACAAATAGTGTAAGGAATGGGAATACTTTTGTATGAGTTGTTTCACTCCACTGGATCTTCTGACTTCTGTAGCAGATGACCGAGAAACTTTCAGTGCTCCTTCTAATTGAGCACTACTTCTTTTTGCATCTTCCTAATCACAAATATCTTCTATCTCCATATATCTATATTCTTCAAAAGTAGCTAACAAAATATTCTGAGTTCTGACCGTATCCTTGTACATCTTCATTTAGTAGAATGTGACATCCCTTCGTTGAGTTTTTTATTTTGATAATCTCAGAACTTGTACCCAAACTCATATGATCCTTATCCAACGAAGGTGTATTGGATAGACTTTGAGTCAAGCTTGCTCCTGGACCCTACATCAACATGCACATATTAAGAACACTCAAATACTTTTAAATAAGATAAACATACATATTTGTCACTCTATGATTCTTCAAGTAAGCCTTCATCTAAAGGTACTGATGGACTACAGTTTATCAGATAAATAGCTGTGTTTATTAATTTTGTCCTAATTTGTTTTAGCAAGTCTGCATGCAGTCTCATGCTTCTAGCAAACTCTGTGATTATTTTTTTTCATGCGCTCAATCACATCATTTTGTTGCGGTGTCCTTGGCGCAGTGAGCTCATGCCTGACCCCCTTTGTAGCAGATAAATTCATGAACTTCTAATCACGATATCATCCCAGTTATCTGATATGAGACACTTCAGCTTCAAGTCTATCTCATTTTCTATCACAGCCTTCAATTTCATAAAGGCTTCAAATACATCATATTTCTGTTTTAAGAAATTAACCCATACTTTTCTTGTGTGATCATCAATGAACGAGACAAAATATTGAGAACCTCCAATGAACTGAACTAGAGTAGGACCCCATACGTCAGTATGCACTAAGTTCAGTTTCTTTGATTTCACTACTAACTTGCTCTTAGAGAAAGAAACCTTCTTGTGTTTGCATAAATACAGTTTTCACAAAAAATCCAAATCAATTGATTTCAGACCTTGAAGCTTTATCTTTGAAAGTAAGGACTTCATACATTTCTCGTTCATGTGGTCAAACATGTGATGCCACAGAACTGCATCCACCATGGTTCCAGCCACAACAGTAAAATTAGTCATTTCAGTGATCAGATAAATAGTCCCTTCAATGTTTCCCGAGAAATCACTAATGCCCCTTGGTCACCTTCCACGAATCACTTGTCCTGACTTTTCTAACTCACTCACAGAGATAAGATTTCTCTTCAAATTAGGAACATGTCTAGCTTCAGTGAGCATCCAAACTGCTCCATTTTGTAACTAGATATCAACATCACTCTTTCTAATTATATTGCAAGCCCTGTTATCTCCCAGATAAACATTCCATAGATCACTCTGAGTGTAGTTTTTAAATAACTCTTTATTGGCACAAGCATGAAAATAGGCACCTGAATCCACTATCCAGGATTCAGTTCTGACTAGAGATAAAACCAAGGAGTCATTTTGGATTTCACAAATGGAGACATTAGTAAAGAAACTACTTTCATGTCCACCACCAGCTTTCCTTGGAGCGTTACAATCCTTCTTGAAATGCTCTTTCTTACTGCAGTTCCATTATTTTTCTCTGCTTGACTTGGGCTTTCCTTACTTGTACTTGAATCTGTCTCTGCCTATATTTCCGCCCAAATTCTTTCCCTTGTTACCAAAATTCAACCCAGAACTTAAAAATTCACCATTTTATGTTTTTCTGCGAACTTATTCATTCAGCAGCAGGCTTACGATACCATCGAAGTTTAACTTTAAAGTCCCTCAAGAATTACTCGTTGTCGTTACCAAACCATCGCAGTTTTCTGGCAATGAAGCTAGTATCACTAGTACTCTGACTTCATCATCAAATTTTATCCCCACATAACACATCTGGCTCGTCACGGTGTTAAAGTTATTGAGATGCTTTGTCACTAAACTGACTTCCACCATCTTCCTGTTAAATAATTTTTTATCAAAAAAACCTTATTGAAAGCAGAAAATTTTTCACACATCTTGGTCAGTGTCGCCATGAGATCCATCAAAGTTTTCTCATTCACAATGTTGAATGCAGCAAATGTGGAAAGTGTTAACATGATCAAACCAAGTGTCCTTCAATCCAACACTTCTCATTTATTCTTAGGCATAAACTCAAGTTTTCTTAAGATTCCTTATAGTGCCAAGTATATTTTTCTTCTGATACAACAAATCTTTCGCCTAAATATTCCAGAAAGCGAACTTCATTCCATTGAACATCTCCACTTTGAACATTGCTTCTCCATCTATTACTTCCACTTGAATTGAACTCACTCTAATACCAGTTTGTTAGTGAAAACAACTATGAAAGAGTCTCCTTTTAATTTCACCATGGAATAGAATCGCAGGATTCGAGAAAATTTGAACAAAAATTTAAACACAGCAGCAAAATCAAAGCAACCAGAAAAGTACACAAAAATTTAACGTGGAAAACCCCAATAGAAAAAAACCACGAAGCCACACCACTAGAAATTTCACTATGAAATTCATAAAGTTTTACAAAGAACTCACACAAGTTTCTTCCCCACACTCACATGAAGAAACTTACAAGACTTGCACCAACAATCTTCCCTCTCAAATCAGATGCAAAAAATCTCGCTGAATCACCAAAACCCACTTCTTCGACACTCCTCATCTTCATCGAGATGCTCGTTGAAAAATTCAAAAAGAAGAAAACAGCAAGCTACCATATCCACACTTAAAAGTTGGATTAAAACTCAATTTTTTGTATAGACTTAGCACCTTAGCTCCAAGCGCATTGTATCGGCGCCCCATAATGGGCGCCTAGGTGTCAATCAGTCAGTTGTTAGGTGCCAATAGATTAGCGCCTATGCGTCAATCTCTCGGGAATAAGAGCAGCGTCTGCTCTATGCGGGCACATATGCGCCCAAAGCCGGAGTCTAGACGTCGACTCCTTTGTTCAAGCAGCATCCAAGTGGGTGCTTAAGTGCCCACAACCCTACACAAATACGTCAGGTGTCTTGTGCTTAGGCTCCACAATCCAACACATTGGCACTAACAAAGTGGCACCTATGCAACTAGTGTATATACACATGTTTGGCATAACTACCCCATTCTAGCATGGCAACACCACTGTGTGGAGTGTACATGTCACTTCTCAGTCGTTCTTTGTCGTCTCCTACTAGTTAGTACAGAACATTAGCGCTCATTGTGAAACATCCTTGTGTCTAATCCATTGCATGAGACATAGATTGACTAGAAATATGGTGCTTCAGGGAAGAACTCTAGCATCTGGCGAACTAACTTTATAACAGTTATTGCAACTACCTTGATTTGTGGCAATGAATATATACAAAAGGAAGCAATTCGAAGTTAATTGGGTTCTTCCACCATTTTTTAAAGAAATGCTCATCTGTTGGAGTGACATCAAGAGGAAGAAGATATCGAATGAAGTCGTCGGAGAAAGCTTGCAGCCTTCACCATGCTTCGTCGACAGAATCCTGAGTGTGAGATTGTGCATGTGAGTTCTCCAAAGAGAGAACAAGTGTACGCTTTTTGTACTCCAATGGGTGGAAAATTAAGGATTGGGTTGTAAATTTGTGCACTTTGGAGAAGAGCATTAGTGTGATCGTTCTAAACTTCATTTACTTTGAATTTGTAATGAAATTTGTGTTATGTTCGCCTGTTATGTTTATGCCTTAAATTTCTTTCTCCCTTGAACTAGATTTTATGCAAATTAGAATCATCTTTGTAAGTGATTATGTAATTTCGATCTTAGGTTGATAGTTTTTATTTTAATTTACTCCTAAATTGATTACTTAGAAAGTTAAAATGGTTTGAGATCAAATATGACACCACTGATAGAATAGGAATATTGGTTTTAAAATGGTGCATTTGCGTAAAAAAATTTGCAAACATTGGAGTTTTTGCATGATTAGGCGACTAACTGTAAAATAAAACACTAAGTTTATTATGACTGTTACGATGGACTAAAGAAAACTTTTATTGTTGATTGTCAACTTCATTAGAATCACTTAGATCTGCTTTATATATGACCAATTCAAGGGAGACATCTAATACTTGTTCAAACTCAAAATTAGTGATAGGTTTTACTTTTTGAACAAATAAATAAATAAATATATAAAAACTTTAAAATCACCAACTTTCGAACATTCAAACTAGACTCAAAACTTACAGATTTTACCTTTTCCAGACTTTTGGAGTTCACTCTTTCCTCATGCGAACGATACATAGACTCAATTCCTTGTACCACTTGAACGCATACTTGTACAAATCGTCATTGCTTCATAACATTTCGGTCATATCATGAATCAACCAAGACCGACATTTCGGTCATATCATGAATCAACCAAGACTGACCGGTGAAGGTCAGCCGACAACCAAAATCTTCATAGCATAATCTCATTTTACAAAATGATTATAGATTTCCATAAATACAGGAACAATAAAGGGAAGGACCCAATACAAAAAATAGACTTTTGTTCAAATCTTTCTTTCTCCTTTCTGCACTCTATTCATTAGGTGTATGCAATTCAAGGACAAATACAAGTTCAAAAAAGTAATATCAAAAACATCAATTTTTTTTTTTCTTAAAAAAATAAAATACACCATTTATAATGCTCGAGTGTTGCATATCCCAACCTATTGGTTGGCATTCACCGTATAAGACCCCCTCATGTCGGAAGTTCGAATCCCCTCTGGCACAACTGATCTTAAGAAGGTGGTACTCAATTTATTAGAGACATTAGAAGTAATTGAATGCTCGTATAATAGCCTCTAACCATTCCTAGTTTAACGTACAACGTAACCTTCTATATTTACATTCACACCACAATATTTATAGAAGTGATTTTTCATACATACAAAACTTTATGTTAGATGTGCAAACACATGAATTGCCGGGTAATCTCTGTACATTTTTCCTTATAATTATGACATGACCTTAATGACCACTCCCCATTATTCTACATACTTTTTAAAAATTGTGATCATAAATCTTTATAATCACAACATAATTTATAGCAACGAAAATGGTAAGTAGCCATCAATTAGACGAGCATACATGAAATTCTTATATTTTTTTTATTTGAGCATTTACATACATACCATCTAATTCCTGTGTATTACATATCCAACACTTAAACATTGATTAGAAGTAATATAAATATATATATATAACCCATTTCTTAAATACTGAGTGAAGAAAAAAGATATTTACAGACATACTACGATAGACCTATGCATTTACATATCTAACATCTAAACTTTGATGCTCCATGATCTATTTGGTAATGCTTGTTCGAAAAAACAATTATAAAATTGCTGAAGAAGCAGTTCAGAAGTCAAACCGCAACTTTCTAAAAAACAATTCTAAGCAGCTAAGTGTCTGTTTGGGGCAGTTTATTTGGTGCGGTGGCATTTTAAAAACGCACCTGACCCGTTTGGATAAACTACGTTTTGACAGCTTATGCATTTTCAAAACGTTGAAAACAACATTTTCACACAGCATCTATCTAGGTGCAGTGGCACTGGCTTTTCCAAAAAAATAAAAATTTTTAATAGTCACGGCACCTAACTTATCAGTATATTATTTTTAATCAGCTTATCACCAGATTATTCAATAAACTACAGCTGCCCCAAACAGACCCTGTCTAATACAAAAACATAACTTTCAACAACTTTTTGAGTACACAAAGAAAGCACAATTTTGCCAAACTAAAAAAAAATGAGATGCAACAACGCACTGCCACCATACCGTACTCGCATTGCCACCCCAAACACGCCATATGATTAAAACCAATTCGTGCCATAAATCAATAAATTTAAATAAACGTTTCATTTAAAAAAAATCGAAATAATAATATTTTTTACATGCAGTAAAAACTACCGTTCCATTTAAATACAAAATTTGAAGTGTTAGATAGTGTAAACACATGACACTAAATAGGACGCAATGGAGAAAAAGGATTCATGTAGTGGGATTAAGGCTTTGTTGTTATTGTTGTAGATAGTGTAAACACATAATTAAGTGGTATGTATGCAAATGACTAATAGAAAACGCTGTGTAAATACATAAAAATAGTATGCTATCAAGTAAATGCCAACCAAAAGAAAAATCTGAAGGCCAACAAAAGAATAAACTCCAGAAAAAAGGAAAATTAGGTGCGGAGCTTGACAAAAGTTTTGGTTTCATTTACATGTCATTATAAAAAAAAAAGTCAAAACTACAGTTTTATTCTAATGATCACTCCATTATCTCTAATCATAAAAAAGTGATTTACAGACATAGCATGCAATATGTATTTACATGTCTAACATCCAAATTTCGATGCATTTATAATTCTTTGGTGTCATAAACCAATGCATGCAAATATATGCTTCACTTTTAAATTTTCTTCTTTATGTAAATATGAAAGCTCAGGTATTAGATACATAAATACATAAACATAAAGTGGCCTGCATGTAACCATCTCTACAAAAAACTGTTTTCTCAATACACCCCATTGCATGAAAATGTGTTTCATTTCTAAAAATTACTAATAGTAATATTGTTGATGTCATGCAAAAACTGAGGGTTGCACATGTAAATATGAAAGTTAGCTGTTAGACTTGTAAATACATAAAAAACTCAATGTTATCTGTGCAAATGCACTATAAAAAAACTGCTGCTAAAAAAAAAAACTAAAAAACAACAACAAAAAGAAAAAACCCTCCAAAGAAAGCAAAAGATCAGTGCCCCAAACAGGAGAAAAATGTCTAGTAAACCGAATGTGCGGACGTAGTGTGAATGGCACCAGGCCTCCGGACATGATGTTGTGGATCGCATCGCGCCGTGCGTCCGGCAGCATGATGAGATCCATGCTGTCGTCCACATGTCAGGTTTACTGGACGTAATAATTTCTCCTCAAACATATCCTAAATAACACTAGAAAAAGCAAAAGATTTTCACAGAAACAATCCCAGGAGAAGAGGAAAACCATAGATAGTTTGGGTCTTACGATTTGTTTCGTGGTGCAGAAAAAAAGGGGAAAAGCAGGCGCAGAACTCAGACAAAAGCTTTGGTTTTCATTCAGATTTGAGGAGAGGGTAACACACTACTGGTGCAAGCTTTTATTGTAGAGGGCCAGGAAATATAGATCCACCAGCAGATGGCCGAACAAACAAGCTCTCCAAATCCTGTGGAAAACTCTCAACAGCTGTAGTATAATAAAGCCCACACAACACAAACATCTTCACAAAAGGATAACAGCATTTACCTCAGCTGAAGTGGATTTACAACAATACCAACTCAGTTGGGGAGAGCGGAGCCATCCAAGAAGAACTCTACACTAATGCTAATCAAACGATGGATGTTTACATTCACAGCCCCCACATTTCCTATGTATTTATATATTTCAAACCTAAACTTTCATATTTATGCATGAAAAAGGTGTATTTCACTTTTAAAAAGTGGTAACAGTAATATTTTTTATGTGAGATGTGTGTGTTATTATAAAAGTTTAGGCGTGAGACATGTAAAAACATAAGCATTGGGTGCTATATATGTAAATGCCCCATCAAATTATATAAACAAGCCTAATTACAATGTGAGTCGAGACCGAAGAAGAAGCACGACTTATTCGAAGAAGACCGAAGGGCGGAACCGCGAGTAGTAGATAAGAAGCAGAGAAGAAGAAATGCATGCCGACGCAGCAAAGTGGCGATGAAGCATGTCGATGCCTCCTCAACACAAGAAAAACAAAGAAAAAAGAGAAATGAAAATGTTACTTTAAGTCTTGATGACATTCAAAGCAAATCTTCTGGTTTAGCACACTAACAATAACAAAATAGCAAATATTAAAAACAAGACAGAACTGAATGAACCTTGTTCAGTCAAGTTTGACAACATTAAGAGAAAGCAGACATCAGACAATATTTGTACTTTCGGGTTCGCCATCCTAAGCATCAGCACCATTCCTGAAATGTAATCAATACAGTTGAAGACAGAAAAGTGGCAAATATAGTACTGCTTTAGAATATATCATAATGTGAGGTTCATGTGAAAGAAGTTGGGTAGAGCTTCTACCCATTAGCATAAGCTGGGGATCTGCTGTAGCTTCGGCCACGGGGAGCGGGGGAGCGGCTGTAACTGCGCTTTCGAGGTGGGGAACGGCTGTAGCTCCTGCCCCGAGCGGGTGATCGGCTGTAGCTCCGGCGGCGTGGTGACCTCTCCCGAGGGCTGGGGCTCCTGTCAAAAGAATTTGCTAGAAATAATAGACATATTTGCTTATTTGACCAATGAAATGTATTTGACTTCTAGAAGGTGAGTAATAGTAGTATTTTTTATATAACGTTAAAAGCTTTGAGTGATATGCATGTAAATATGAAAGTTTATAGTGTCAAAAACTATTGCATGAAAAGATGTATTTCACTTTTAGGAAGTGAGTAATAGTGTTATTTATTTATATAATGTTAAAGCTTTGAGTGATATGCATGTAAATATGAAAGTTTAGGTGTTCGATGTGTGAATATATAAGAATTGTGTGGCATGTGCATAAATGCCCCTAAATTATTTGCATGATGGAACTGTTGAACACCATAGTGACTAATGAGAACAAATGAATGAATGATGTAACTTGGAACCCCAAGCATACTTAGCATAAAAAAAGATAAATAGCATACACACCACTCAATTCCTACCTATTTACATATCTAACACCTAAACTTCAATTTTTACATAAATGCCACCTTGCCCATACATTAAAAGGTGTACACCTTTCCCATACATAAAAAGGAGTTTCACTTTTCAAATGTTAAAAAGGTGTCAGTTTTTATCCGATATGAAAAATTTGGGCGGTATAAATGAAAAAATTTAGGTGTTAGATATGTAAGTACATAGAAATTCAGCTGCAGATATGTAAATGCCTAGAAAAAATTACACAAGGAACCGCTGACAAGTGATATATTACATTACCTTTTACCATAACTTGGACTTCTACGATATCTAGGAGGGGTTCTGCTGCGGCGACGTCCACTCCCTAGTCCACCTGGGCCAATGCGCAAGCGGCACTCACGAGCAAAATGACCAGGCTCTCCACACTCGTAACATTTCAAATCAGATCCACCTTGGCGGTCACGACCACCACGGCCACCTGCTCGACCACCGCCGCCGCCGCCGCCGCCGCCCTTTGAGTTGTGAGACAACTCAACCCTCCATCCATTTTTACCTGAATAGAGAATCATAGAAGTAGAAAATTGTTAAAATAGTTAAAGCAACACAAAAAAATATCATCATACCCCATATGTGAAAAGCTGAAAATGGCTCCTCTTTATAAATGAGCACACACCTCCAAAAGAAAATATTCACACAAGAATGCAGATAAGCCAGACAAATTCAAATTATTACGAAATACAATTTGGTAAAGCAAAATGCTAGCATGACCATGTTCACTCAATTAACTGATACAAAAACATCCCCTCTAGCTAAAATGTGCAGTATACCAAAGTTGGGCACGCTCATCTGTAAAAAACAAGTGATAAAAGGAATTTTTTTTAAAAAAAAGGATCCATTTTCTCATAGGAATAACATCTCTTTTTAATTCAAATGTACTCCACAAATAAATAAAAGTGACAAGGATCCTTGCGTCTATGACACTATTAATTTAATGGAATCTTTCAACCTTTTTTTCAAAAATTTCACTCAAAATTCATAATAAAATTACCGAAAATGCTAATTTTGTAAATAGCAAAGTTTATAGTGCTATTGCATGTAACCATCCCAATTTTAATTTTTAGCTAAAACAAAACCGTTTTCAATTGTTTATCTGCATGACATTCTAGATTTGCTACAATTGGCAAAGAATTGTGCTGAGCATGCAACGTAAGATTTATGTCACCTCGCCACAAATAGTTTTGCCATTAGATGCTGCTTGCTACCTAAATTTACATACATACCACTCAATTTCTATGTAATGACAAATCTAACCCATAAATTTTAACTTTTACACATATGACAACTTAACTATGAATGAAAATGGGTATTTCACTTTCTAAAAGTCAAAATAGTGGTATTTTTTGTGATATAAAAAATTTGGTGGCATAAATGAAATGATTAAAATTTAGTTGTTAGATATGTAAATACATAAGAATTAGGCGGTATGTATGTAAATGCCCCTAATTTTTTATCCAGTTTCATTATTTGCATGATTTGCATTGTTTAAACGGTGCTTGCGCTAAATGACTCTTGAGGGCCTTCAAAAAGTGGCACAATTAAGACATGCTAATGACAGAGTCGATAAGAGTTAAATAAAATAGCAATAAAAGTAGTAAAAATTTTATATAATTGTGGTAAAAATACAACTCGTCGGAGCCCCAAAAAAAAAACAAGAAATGAGTTCTCCCAAAAAAAATATACATCAATGCAACTGACTTCAATGTAGCTTAGGTGATTCAGGCATATACAATAGAGAACAAGAAATTTAACCTTTAGAATCAAACAATAGGCACAATATAAAACCTAAATCAAATGGAAAAAACAAAGAAAACGCATGTCAGAGATTGTATTCCGACACATCGCTGTAAAAGTATATGTTATGACGGAAGATACATTAAATATGATTGTTAAAATCAGTTTGTACATGGACTTGGAAGATACATTAAATATGACTGTTAAAATCTGTTTGTACATA
Organism: Phalaenopsis aphrodite; assembly: GCA_003013225.1. Classification (NCBI taxonomy): domain Eukaryota; kingdom Viridiplantae; phylum Streptophyta; class Magnoliopsida; order Asparagales; family Orchidaceae; genus Phalaenopsis; species Phalaenopsis aphrodite. Next base: position 909,815 of record NEWO01000071.1, read on the forward strand.
GAGTTATTGTGAAAGGGGTGGAACTAAAGAATTCTATGAAGGATAATAAGTGATGTTACTATCAAATACAATATGATGATAAAAAACCTTAATTTAATAATTATTTAAGTTCTAAACTGTAAATGATTCTAAAATTGGCATTGTTCCTTCTCTCACTAATTTTCATGCTCCAATAAAAATTTATTTGTTCCGCATTATCGGAAGGATTTAACAAAAGTGTCTCAAAAGGGGTCCTGAACTATAAGAAAAAAAGAAGGCATCAAATACAAAAGTTGCATTTCTTGATGCTAACAAAACAGTAAGTGTACCAAGTCTAGGTTTATCTTAACTTTTTTTATTGCGTTTGATATATTTCAAAGTTTGTATTTTAACATTATCGTTCATTTTTCCACAAAAGCACAATGCATTAAAAAAATTATAACAATTCATATGTCATAAATATCAGCTTTTTTTTATTTCTGGAATTATATTGGTCAGTGGAAGAAAATTGGCACGCAAAACACAGGTTTTCTTTAGAAAACTCAAATTTTTCTTTAAATGCATTTACAGCGTTGGAGCAGATTAAGGCCCTTCGTTCTATAAGAAAAATAAAAGTTAAGGAAATGCCAGGTTATTCCTTTCAAAGCAAAAGAGAGATTTTCTGACGGTGACATCACAATCAGCATCATAAACTAAGGACCCTTTGGGATCATCTTTATTTCTTTATTATATTTCCTTTTGCTTATGTTTTGATTTGAAACAAAATATGTTTTTCAGAACACCTAAAATTTATTTTGTGTTTTTAAAAACATGATCATTTGTTCTTTAGAAACCAAAAAAAAATGTAAGAAACATAATAAACAAATATGTTTTAAAATAAAATAAAATTGATTACAAAGAAGTCCTAAAAGATTGCCATATGGCAAAAGATTTGCTGCTCAATGGTACAAAACAACCGAGCGTGGATAATAACTAAATGATGGCAAGTAAAAGAATGTATTTTACATAATAAATAATAAGCACAAAGCAGCATAATAATAATTTTGCATGGATATAAAAACCAAAAAAAATGTGACATGTATGACATAAAAAACATACCATAAACTGAAAATAATTTAGTAGGAGTTTGAAGCTAGCTAATCAATAAGTATTGCTCCAAAGAAAAAAATATGAAGGGCAGCTTATTTCCATACCATCCATATCACGAATTGCATCTTGAGCATCTCTATGGTCATCAAAGTCGATAAAAGCATAACCTGGTGGTCTTCTAGCAACCCAAATGCTACATTACAAATAGATTTGAGAAACAAATCATTTCATGAGATTCAATAATATAAGAAAAACAAATGGCTTACACCACATCATTTGTAACAACAGGACATAAAATAAGAATGAAGAGTAATTAAATTGATATCATTTTTTCTCCAATTGCAATAATTGATGATAGAATTGATAAATTCAATGGTAAGTGTAGAATTCTTCAAGGCAATTTATTTCTCGCAAATCATGCAGTAAACCTTGCTAAATATATATAATAAAAAAAGAAATCAAATAGGAATCCCTCCAAAAGAGAAAAAACATGAAAAAGAAATATTTAATAAAGGAAATACAATAAGTAAAATATATTATAAAGAAGAAAATAAATTTCTTCCTGATGTGGATTAGCACATTCCAAATACACTCATTTCAGGTTGGGTTGTAAATATTGTACAAACCAAGCTTGAAATTCAATTCATCATGATTGCTTCTTAGGAATGCTTTGGTGAGAATATCAGCAGTCTGAAGTCATGTAAGAACATTGTTGAGCTGAACAATTCCATGGTTAGCCTTTTCTTAGATGAATTGTTGATCAATCTTAATGTATTTTGTTTTGTAATGATATACAAGATTTTTGGCTAAAATAATAGTCGTTTGGCTAAAAATGGGCATTTTAATTGTCTTTCATCTCAACCTTAGTTTCCCTTAATAGCCTTTAGATTTTTGGCTAAAATAATAGTCGTTTGGCTAAAAATGGGCATTTTAATTGTCTTTCATCTCAACCTTAGTTTCCCTTAATAGCATTTGAATCCACATTCCCTCACATAATCATAATGCATGATATTCAAATTTTACACTACTCCAAGGGACAAATTGCTTTTGACTTCACATGAAGAAATTGCCCCAAAAGTATGAACAATATCCAATGGTTGATTTCTTATCAATTTCCTGTCTTGCCCAGCTGATATTCGTGTGTATCTCCATCTCGTGATTTCTAAATCTTCTGAAGAACAAACCATATCCAAATGTCATCCTCAAGTATCTCAGGATTCTATTCACGACTTCCAAATAATCTTCATTTGGATTATTCATATATTGGCTTACTACAATGGCCAAATAAGCAATATCAGGTACATTGTGTGATAGGTAAAACAGTTTGCCCATATGTTTTTAATATCTTTATTTGTCAACTAAATTGTTTTCTTCATTATATTCTGCCTTATGTTGGAATCCAGAGGTATGCCAGCAGGTTTGCACCAAGCATGTCAGTTTCACTTAACATATCTAATATGTACTTCCTTTGAGATATGACAATTCTGTCCTTAGACCCACCTCTATTCCCAGAAAATATTAAAGATTCTCGAGATTCTTCATCTCAAATTAGTCTGATAATTTACTGTGAATCAGCACGTCATCATAATATCATTTACCTCTAATTTGTTAAAGCAAATATTAACAAATAGTATTTGACCAACTTAACATTCATGATATACAATTGTAATCATAGTCATAGCAAAACCGTTAAACAAAGTATGAGAAAATTGTTTCAAGTCATATAATAACTTCAACTTACAAACCAACATGTTATTCGACTCATTTTCAAAACTTAGGGGTATAGTCAAGTAGACTTCATCAAGATGCCCATCAAATAACACGTATTTTAAATCAAGTTGATATACAGGATAATCATTATTTACTGCAAAAGAATAGAACTTTAACAGTGTTGCTTGGCAATAAGTGCAAAGATGACTTGATAGTCAATCCCATATGACTGTGTAAAGTCATTTGCTACCACTCTGGCTTTGAACCTCTCTACACTTCCATCTCCTTTGTATTTAATCATGAATATTTCTTTGAAGCCTACAAAATTTTTTCCACGAGATAACTCTATAAACGTACATGTGTTATTATTTTTTAGAACTCAAATCATTACTTGCTAAATTGACTGAGTAAAAAATATCATGTTTTGTTCGTGATAAATAAAGTAGTTTGGCCACAAGTCTTAGATATCTTTCATCGTCAATTGACATGCTTTCTTAATTCTACTAGGCCCTTGGTTGAAATCCACAAGTGTGTCATCATAGTTACACCCAAGCATGTCAATTTCACTTAACAGGTCTAAGGCTGCACTTCCTTTGGAATATCACAATTCCATCCTTAAACCCACCTCCATCCCCCATAAAATATCAGAGATTCCTAAGATTCTTAATCTCAAATTTTGTTGCAAGCGTCTCTTTTTGGTTTGATAATTTACTCTGAATGATCACCTATCATGATAATATCATTTACATGTGTTGTGAAAAATAACAATTTGTCTCTAGTATTGAATTTAACAAATGGTGTATATCAGCTTAACACAAATGATATATATTTGTAATCACAATCTTAGCAAACATGTCAAACCAATTATGAAGAGATTGCTTTTATATAATAACTTCTTCAACTAGCAAACCAAATTGTTGTTAAACCAATTTTCCAAACTTAAAGATATAGTCATGTGGACTTCTATTCAATAAGACATTTTTTAACGTCCAGTTGATATAAATGACAATCACGGTATACTACAAGAGAGTGGAATCTAGACCATGTTTAGTTGGGCAATAGGTGCAAAGCCTTCCTGATAGCCAAACCCATATGGCTGTGAGGAACCCTTTGCCACCAATCAGGCTTTAAACCTCTCTACAGTTCCATCTCCATTGTACTTAATCATGAATATTTATTTGCAGCCTACAAAATTTTTTCCATAAGGTAAGTTTGTATGCGTCTATGTGTTATTATTTCTAGAGCTCGAATTTCTTCCTCAACTGCTTGTTTCCAAGCAGAAACTTTTAGAGCCCCTTGAATAGAGTTGGGAATCAGCACACTATCAAGGTTTGTCACAAAAGGTCTATAAAATGCTAGCATTTCATAAGTTACATGTTTTTCGATTGGATGATCGGTACACCTTTGGGCGTGAGATAAAAAGTTTATGTCATTATGATTATCAAATGGAGGGCTTGGTTCAAGTCGTTGTTTGTTCCTAATCTGCATGGTATCTTCTACGTGCTCAGTGGTTTTTTTCCTTCTAATATAGACAAGAAGTTCCAAATCAATGGTGTCAAGTTGAGGAAGAGTGGAGACATTTGGGACAGCTTCAATGGCGAAGTTTGATTCTTCAAGTTGAGCTGGTTGGGTGGTAGGATGCGGTTCAATTGTTTGAGTGGCAGGGTTTGAACCAGTTTGAGTGCCTTGGAGAAGATCCCAATTTCAATATTTCATCGAGTTCTACCCCTGAATTTCAAAATTTGGAAAAGTAAAATTGATTATCAAAAAATGTAATATCCAAGGAGTTGTATACATTTCAAGTGATTCGAGAGTTTATATCCATTTGGTTGGAGGAGTAACCGATGGAGACACATTTAAAAGATCTAGATTCTAGTTTGGCGCGATATTGTTAGTGGATGCGAAAAAGACGGAACAACCAAAAGACTTTCAATGGAAAGTCAAAGGAAAAAATAAAGTGAATATGTGAATAAGATTCCATGAGAATGTTACGAGAGATCTGAAATTTTAGAACAAAACATGGCATTCTATTGATAAGATATGTGACTGAAGTATAGCTTTCCCCAAAAAGATTTTAGGCGCATGATTAAATATCATAATGGCACAAGCCGCCTCAAATAAATATTTGTTATTCCTTTTAGCGACCCAATTTTGTTTAGTATCCACGCAAGAACTTGATGATATCATGTTTTAAAAAACAAGGACCACAAGTGGAATTAAAATATTTTTTAGCATTATCAATTTTAAGAATTTGAATTTTATTTTAGAATAGAGTATCATGGAGTAAATAATTGAAGTATGGTGACAGTTTTATGTTTTCCTTTCATAAGAAATGCCAAGTCATTTTAATATAATCATCTATAGATGATAGAAACCACCGTGCCCCGTTATAATTTTTACTTGTGAGGGTCCCCAAATATTAGTGAGAATGACAACAATAGAATGATAGACAGATATGGAAACGTTTTTTCAATACAAGCAAAATTTGGATGAAAAAAGCGACAATGACTTAATATGTCTTACCTTTCAACTAAAATAGAATTGGAATTAAAAACTAGACCAACAAAACTAGATTAGAAAATACAACTTGACTGGTGAACTTGTCTACGAATGAGATTATTCCCTTTAAGCAGATATAGACCACTAGTATCTCAACATTGTTAATCATCTTCTTCGAACCCACCACCTGAAAATCACAAAAACTTTAAAAAAAAAAATTAGTCGCACATTTTAAGTCAAGAGCGAGTTTGATGATTGAGAATGGATTGTGGTTTAACTTGGAACTTAAAGTACATAGTAGAGATGAAAATCGTTTGTCAATTCGACTTTTCCAGATCCAGCTACAAGAGAGAAAGTACTATCAGTTGTTTGAACTGTAGAGTGGTTGTCAAGAAGCGTTAAAATTTTTGAAGATATTGATATCTCTTATCATATGATCTGAAATTCTGAAGTCAAGTATCCAATATTTTAGTTTATTGCTTTGAATAACAAGTTCATGGGGTAAGATACCTTGGTGTGCTAGTAGATTTATCAGTTGCTCGATGCTTATCCAAACTTGTAACAATGACCTAACATTTTTTGCAGCGACTCAATTTGTTCCCTGGTGAATGGACAAACTTCTGCATGACAGTATTTGCATCGTTCTCCCTATCATAGCTTCCATTAGGCGGCTTTAAATTTGCAGTTTTACCATGTAATTTCCAACATTTTTTTTTCTTATACTAGTCACAACATGGTTGTCCCTTCTTAGTCTTGTTAATCTTAAAAGAATTTCGAGTGCCATGTAGATCCTTCAACAGATGGTGGGGTGTGATTGTTGGCATCATCAACTTCTTTCTACTCTCCTCCCTTCTAAGCTCTGTAAAGGATTCTACCTTATTTAAGTATAAGGAGGAATTTGATGGTTCTTTTTTGTTCTCCTATAGAAGACAAGGTCATCCGGACATTTCCAAGATATAATCTCGTATGTGTCTAGTTGTAGCCAACATCAAGTGATAATGTTGAAATATTCAATAACACTAAATCTCTTTGTCGTGGATTATGTAATTTGGTCTCAATCTCAAATTGCTTTGAGGAGTATTCAATACAATAGTAAGTTTCCCACACAACTTCAATATCTATTTGATTATCCTATAGAGTAGAAAATTTTCATTGGTCTCTGTGGTCATGAAATTTATTAACCATGTGGTTGTTAGTTTTCCAGACTCAATATTTTGAATCATTCATTTTTTGAGCTAAAATTTCACGTGTGAGATGTCATTTCCCTCTGCCATAGATATCCTTGAAGACGAACTACGACCATTGAAGAAAATTATCGCCATGTAGTTTATGGTTTGTGACAACGTGAGATGAGCTTTCAAATACGGTAGGAGATTGAAGATGTAGACTCAGATTTGGCTCGGATTTGGACGCAACTTCTAAGAAAGAATATTGTGATGTCATACCGTGTGCTTGACCATGATAAGATTGTGAAGTTCAAATCAAGAAGATCAGTTGCGGGACAACTAAACAAGACATAGAAGAAGATGCACAACTCTCATTTTCCAAGCATTTGGCACTCAGTAAAGAGGCCAAGCCATTTGCAAGTTGACGACTCGTGAGGTGGGGGCTATGACAAACTGAATCGTTGGCAAATTGAAACAGTAGTTGTAATATGAGAGGATGAGACAACGAGTCAATTAGTTGAAATCTAATAATTCAAATAGATCAGTGACGCACAAACAGAAGTATTTAAATGACAGCAGTGTCATGGAAAGACAACAACCAGAAGAACTTCATCTCAGAGGGCAGCTACCGACGCATGCTTACAAGAGCATACGCTTATGCAATCCAATTTGAACATAAAGATCAGAAGAGTGAGATGTTCGAACGGAGTGAACAATCTATTGAGGTGTTTGAACATAATGTATTAAAGGGGACGACCAATGCAATATCATCTGAGAGGCAAAACAAAATACGTTGAAAAACCAGATAACGCACCATAGTGGAAACAACGACCTTGAGTGTGCGTGTGTGAAGATGGCATCAAATGTTGGCTTTGGATGTCTCTATGAGTCCACCCTCGTCGACGGGATGGTATGGAAATAGATTACGGCCCAACGAAATTGATTTTGAAGCTCTGATGCCAAGTAGAATTCTTGAAGGACTTTATTTTCTCAAATCATTTATTACAACTTGCAACATATATTTAATAAGGAAAGGAAACCAAATAGGAATTCATCCAAATAAGAAAATCAAGAAAATAAAATATATAATAAATAAAGCACAAATAGTGAAATATATTCTGAAGCAAGAAAATAAATTCCTTCCTAATGTGAATTGCCACTTTTCAATAATAAAAGAGTTTCCATGTTCACAAACATAATCATAAACAGCCATTGCAAAAAAATATTATCAAGTTCAAACATCAAAAACCCCTCATAGCTATAAATTTAGCAAATCCAACATATTCAGTCAGTAGTAGACAGATGCATAGAATTAAGAGAGGAATTGATTTATTGTTAAGGAAGATTTACATATCTAACACCTAAACACCCATTTTTACATACATGCCACCTTGCCTATGCATGATTAGGTATATTACACTTTTTCAATATTAAAATGTTGGTATTTTGACGTGATATGAATAATTTGGATGGTCTAAATGTAAACGCTAAAGTTTAGGTGTTAGATAAGAAAATGCATACAAATGAGCGTTACATTTACAGCTGTTTTGACTGCTATTATGAAAACTTTCAAAATTTTAGTAATCCTAGCTGTAAAGCTTAAAGCTCTAGCAAATTATTTGACCACAATAATTACATAAATATGAAGATTATTAATGCATCTCAAACATTCCCAGTCTGTCTGACTGATAGATTACAACATTGATAATTTACTTTTCATTTTATTGTTATAATCAACACAATCAAGAGATTTAATCCAAACCATGACAAGAAGGATTGTGTTTAATTATTTTTAGCATAAAAAGGTATCAGAATCCAAATATTATATGAAGCCAGGAATCTAGATTCAAATGTGAAGTAAAGCTCAGTGGAAACAATAATTATATCGCATCTACTACATTGGTATAAAATTGAAAAAAAAAATCATTAAAATAAACAATGCTTCACATTCAAAATGGTTGGTCAGACAAGAAATTCAAAGGAAATAAAATTCATATTATCACATCATGCATATATGTTTGCATATAAAATGACAGGGACGATACACTAAATCAAATATATAATATACTAAGATTAGAATTTGCATTATCCAACATAGTTTACTAAAGAAAAATGAGTTTTAGAAGTATGATAACACGAGTTCAAACATGCTTTAATTTTCAGCTCAACTCTGCCTCGAACCATCTGATTTACATTCATTATATAAGATTTCCTGAGAAATAAATTTTGAGACATTTATAAACATAGCAAGCTATTCATATGTTTTTACATGTCTCGCACCAAAACTTTCATATTTACACAAATTGCACTCAAATCTTTAAAGTCGTGTCAAAAATAACACTATTAGCTTTTTTAAAAGTAAATACACTTGCTCAAGCATAGGTTTACTACACCAAAGTGCTATGTATGTAAATATGAAAGTTTAGGTGTGAGATATATGAATACATAAGAATTGTGTGCTGCGTATGTAAATTTCCCATAAACTTTACCTAGTTAACATGTTATGACAAAATGCTGCATTCGTGTATAAAGACAACCCAATGGTCAAAACATCGCTAAAAATGATGATGATGATGAACATTGCAATATGAATAAAGTGAAGTAAATCGCCTTTCCCAAAAGTACCTTCTTATAACTCCATATACTCGAAATTCATCCTCCAAATCTCTCTCATTCACTCGTGGATCTAAATTTCCCACATAAACACGAGACATTTTGTTTAAACACAACCTGGCCATAGAAAAACATCACTTAAGACAAGAAAACAGAAAACATTGTATAACATTTGCAGAGGGATGAGAAGCATATTGAACCCTTTGTTAAAAAAAAGGGCATTTACATACATACCACCCAATTCCTCTGTATATACATATATAATATCTAAAGTTTGTTTTATACATTTATACACCCAAATCATTCATGTCATATCAAAAATACATTTCTTTTAACTTTTAAAAGGTGAAATACACCTTTGCATGTATAGATAGTGGCATAAATGAAAATTTTCAGGTTTAGGGGTTAGATATGTAAATACATAAGGTTTGAGTGGTACGCACGTAAATCTTACAAAAAATAAATACTAAAACTAAAAAGATGCTCCAATAGAACAGTATAAATTGCAGCAAAAAATAAGTGTATCAAAAGCAAAGCACCCAACCATTGGCAAGATATTCCTTGCTTGGAGCAATGCCTAAGTGCCTAAAGCACAGAATTAACTTCAATTGGATCGTAAGACCAGGAACAAAGGAAAATGAAATCTTATCAGATGACAATGAATATGCAACCATTGATTTAAGTTTTCATTTTTCTTTTTTCTTTTTGCAAAGACACTGAATATAACACTGTAATCGGATGGTTTGAATGTAATAATTAATGTTTTAGGTGGTTAAAATATTTCATTTAAAGTTTGGATTGTTAGAATGTTAAATTCAATATTTTGAATGGTTAGTATGTAAAAACCCTTTTTTTTTTTCATTTTACTTGTTCTAGCATCAAGACAGAATCCATCACTAATGTGTCAAAGAAAGTTATCTTAATTATTTTCCAGTAAAGAACAATGAAGGAAGACATGCTGCAGCCATAAATGGCAGTCTTATACAACTAATTGCATACTAAGAAAATTAACCATGAACTTTCATGGATTCAACGAAGAGAAAACGACCTAACAAGTAAAATCCCATATAAAATGTACAGGTCTGTTGCTTCAAATTTATACAAGTAAAAGTTTCAACTCAAAAAACGAAATTTTATAGCCAACATCTCATGTTTTTAAGATTTATTGGTATTATTTAGGGTTTCGCGCAAGGAAAGAAGCCGATTCTAAAAGGAATGCATCATTAGCACAAATCCCAGCGTAGAAGTGTAGAAGGGGAAGCAGAGGAAACCAGTTCATACCTATCCGAATTCGCGGCCTTCGCTGATCGAAGGAGAGCGCGCTCGAGAAAATAGAAAGAAAGGGCAGCCGAGTAAAACCCTAGCGACCTCTCCAAAGCGACCACGAAGAGCAATTTAAAGAAAGATTTTTTTTTATTAATATTTACAATCACCACCCCAAACTCAAAACATAACATTTTAATACCCTAAACTTAGAATTTACATTTTAACCCCTCAAAATTTTATTTCTATCTTGAAATATGAGTGATCAATCATTTTTTATTTTTTTTATCATTAAAGTGTAAAAATTTGTCCCTTTTCTTTATTTTTTATAATTTATATAAATAACACATAATTCATATGTATTTACATTTATAAACCCTAAAACTATACTTCTATACTTATAACACTTTAAAGTCATAAAACTATGCATAAAAATATATATTTTATGATAAAAATTTTATTTTTATGATATTTTTTTATGTGACTTTAAAGGGTTTGTTTGGGGCAGTTGGTTGTTTCGAAAAAATGAAGTGTGATATCTGTACGATAGATGTTACGTGTTTTTTTGTATAGTATAGTTGTGTTTGTTTTTATTTAATAACTCATATATGAAAATTTAATTTACATTCAAAATTATAATGTCTCGGTGAATAACACAACAATCAAAATTAAAAATAAATATATTAATGACAATTAATATTATAAAAATATTAATTTTGAAATGCAGTCGGCCAATCATGTGAGTTAATTTACTATTATCTGAGGCAGAATCATCTAACTTATTTGGCCAAATAAAAGTTGGATCTTGGTTTCATATATATATTGAATGGTATTATTAATCTCAAATTCTATATTAGTTAACTGATTGTTGTATAAGGCATTATTTTATATGTTATTAATGAAATATATATTGTTATATTAAATGAAATATTTCCTGTCACTTAAATATATATAACACTATATATGTTATTAATGAAATGGGGATACGGAAGGGCTATGAAAATTGAAGAAATGTTTTTTTTTTAATTTTATTATTATTATTTGATTTAAGTGCATCAAATTGCATGTGATTTCCCCCGCTCAGAATCATATCAATGTGAGTGCCCTCCCTATGTAAAGTTGACGCCCCATACGCACTCAGGCTGTTTGTTTCGTCATTCGGGGTCGTCCGGGCAAGCTCGTTGATGATTGGGTCAATTTAGGTCTGACTCGTGCGCGATGCGATGAACAATATTCGTTGATCTGATCAGAGTATTCCAACATGCAAAATGTCGACCGGACCTCGCCTAAACGAGAGCTGAAGTCTGACATGACAATCCTGACAACGTGTTTCTCAGCACGCACCGAGAGGTCTTAAAATTGTGCCACGAGAGCTTTTCATTTTATTTTAATTTATATTTTGATATTGGTTAGTAAATTGTATGTAAATTGTGGTGTTTATGTGCATCGTGTATGTGGATGTGTTTGTATATATATTTGAAGGATCAAAACCCCTAAGTTTCAAAGGGTATCCCTATGTCATTCCCTAATTCTTATAGGAACTCAATTTAAGTTTTAATAAACCGATTCTAGTCGACTAAACCAAATGCGGGTTCCAATTTTTTTAAGTTTTAATAAGTATATATATTTGAAGGATCTAAAACCACACCTGTGAAACTACCGGGAGTCAAGAAGTTGTTCAAAGTTTTTAAAGTGATGCGGGTTCCAATACTAGTTCTCTATAAGAGCCGGTAGGGAAGTTTAATGAGTAGATTCTAGGCTCTAGAGAAAGAAACGAACCTCACCAACAAAGAGGTCCACAATGCATTGAAACTGTGTGCAAGTCGTGATGTAATAAAAGATAATAACAAACATTGAGGTAGTATTTTCAATTATTATCTTCATTTCAGGTTTGGTGCATGATTTTTCCCTCTGAATCATTAAGCTTGAAGGTTTCAGGCTTGATCATGGCAGCGACGATATTTAGGCTTTCCCAAAGGGGGGACAGTTTGTTGCATTGTGAATCACGGCTGACAACTTTAATACTATGCAAGACCAGGTCACCTGTGGAGATAAGTAAAAGTCGACTCTCTAGTTGAAGTAGCGAGCAACTATTTAGTTGTAGGAAGTAGCTCTAAGGTGGGGCCACACACGTGTTTATTGGAGGAGATCCAAATGTTGTCGGATTTTTTCCTCGTTGCTATCCAATTTGAAAGTCTTAACTCGTGGATGTGTAATTTCAATAACAACTAGAATGATAGTCTAGGTGTTGAAGCAGAAGTTATATGGAGTCTTCCCGATTGGAGTTTGAAAGGTGGTGTTATGGGCCCAGAGGACGTTGTGGAGCTCTTCCAACCACCTCCTCCTAGCCTTCTAAAGATGAGTCTTCAACCCCTTGAACACTATCTGATTTGTCGCCTCTGTTTATTCGTTTGTTTGAAGATATGCCACAACAGTGTGCACCAGCTGGATGTGAAGATCCTTACTGAATGACGAGAAGACATTTCAAGAGAATTGAATCACATTATCAGTAATATTTTTCGTAGGGAGCCCAAAGTGACATACAATGTTTTTCCAGATGAACTGGTTGAAATTGGCTTCATTGATCTTGGCAAGTAGCTCCACATCTACCCACTTGGTGAAGAATTTGACAACTAAGATAATGAATTTCATTGTTCATTAACTATTGGAAATGGTCTCATGATATCTACCTCCATCGGGCGAAAGCCCAATGACTAAATGACATGAATTCTACTGGCAGTACATGAGTAAGATTGAAGTGCAGTTGTCAACTCTTGCACTTTTGCACAAAGTCCAAAGCATCTTACTTGATCATGGGTAAGTAGAAACCTTCTCTCATTATTTTAAGGGCAAGGGTTCTACCACTGAGATGCTCCCCACATATTCCAAAATGAACCTCTCGCAAAACATAATTAGCTCATATGCGGCAATAAACTTGAGTTATAGACCTACAAATGTTTTTTTATATAGTTCATCCCCAATAAGAATGAAGTTGACAGCCATGCGCTGGAGGCGAGTTGATATAATAGCATCATTGGGAAACGTTCCATCTCTGAGGAAGGAAATGATGGGATCCATAAAAAATGACACATTTGGTCGTCTATGACAGTATCACTCAAGGTCCATGGTTGTTGGGAAAATGTATCTCCTCGATAAACTTTTTTTTAAAAAGTATATTCAGTTGTCGAACTAGCAAGCTTGGAAAGGGCCTTAGTGTAGTCGACATGCATTCTCCTTGCACTGATGGCTTTTTTGACACTCAGTCCTACGGGGTAGTGTACTTCCTATATAAACTTTGCCTACAAAAGTTTGTTGACTTCCTGCTTGATGGCGATGTGAGATAAAGTTGTGCTTCTTCAGGATGATTGGTTTAGAGGTTGGATTTACTTTTAAAGAGTACATGATTATTGTTTTGTTGACTCTGAGTGTGTTGGTAGGAGTCAATGTGAAAATTTATTGGTTCCTCTGTAAAAGATCTACATATTCAAACATGTGCTCATCGAAAAGTAGGGAACCAAGATGCACCATTCGTGAGGGGTGTTCATCAGAGAGCGGAACATAGATTATGTAAAACCTGTTGAGATACACCTTCACCTTAATGATCAAAGTTCTCAATGCAAAGTGTCACTGATGGGCATGATTTAGCTTGCTTGAGATAACATGATTGTGTTATATGTTGATCTCCTCATATGACGATGATCCCTACTACGGTTGGGAACTTGAGCTCAGGTGTGACACAAATGTCCCGATGCTAAAAACAGATTGAAGGGGTCTTCTGAAGATGGCATTGCATGTTGATTCTGACTTAACAACGATGAACTATATTGAGTGGGTTGTTTGTCAAGGAAACATCACATGATAATGAAGAGATTTATTGTTCCCTTGACCCTTATCGATAGATCTTTACAAAGCTCTCATTGCCGATCATGATTCTTTTTACGCTGTAACGGGCTTCGAAAATTCCTGTGCCAATGACGAGAGGGTTTTGGTGGGGGGCCATAACTCCTCCTAAATTAGAATAATCAAAATTGATAAGCTCAAGGCACAATTTCTTCTACGCTAGTTCACCAGGTGAAGTGACAAGGACTTGATTGATCAGCAATATACCTCCATCAATTGTCTGAATTTAACATGCGACTGGGGGACCCCCATGTTGTTGTTTTTGTATATGTTGCCCTCAATGGGACCATTATCGATACTAGTTGGTTTGTTTTGCATAAATTGTCCAATATATCCCTACGGAATCAACCTTTTAATCACTTCCTTGTGTTTCTTGCATGCCTTGGTGGTGTGGCCTTGAATTTAGTGAGATGAAAATATTGCTCTTGATTCATCAAGTTAGGTTTTAGGGGGTGAAGGCACTTAATAGTTTCCTCATCTTCAATGATCATCATTACGTTAACACGCTATGTGTTGAATGGTGTATACTCTTTCTTAGATTGATGATCACTTTGTTGACCAATAGGTTGGGAAGGGAGGTCACGATTTCTCTATTGTTCGGACTTTCACCGTTGCAAATATTGATTATTATATTCATCGTAACTCTTGCGCTTTCTCCAAAGTTTCTTAAATTGCTCCTTACGTGCACTGATGGCCTCATCCGCAATGATTTGAGCCTTAACATGGTGGATAAGGTTAGCATAAAATTGAAATTTCTCTTGCATTAATGATAAGTTGAAGGATCTTAGGTGGAGCACCCAATGGATGAATCCTCTCAGTAACTCCGGGTCCACTCCTATAATCTGACAGAATTAAAAAAAAAAACCTACGGAAGTAGTCCTTGACTGATTCTCCTTCAACTTGGCAAATTCCTAAGAGAAGGGGTGAATCTCAAATGAACCGTCGGTTTATCAGAAGTTGTTATGCTAATAGTCTGACAAGCTTGTTTAAGGTGTTTTTAGTGCCCCCTAACAGAAAGTAGAATTGGATGCAAGCTTGTCCTTTAAGAGTAGTCGAGAATACTTGACACAAAAGCGTATCAGATGCACGCTGAATGTGCATGATGGTTCAATAATGATTGATATGCTCATATGGGTCAGTTATCCCTTTGTAGGTGTAGATGTTCATAAGCTTGAAGCTTGTTGGGATGGGGTGTTGGAGAATCATGTTCGTTAAGGGATAAGATTCATTGACATTATGGCGGGTGGGGAAGTGATCCTTTTTCTTTAGGGGAAAGTCTTCTCAGATGAAACGTTGTAGCTCGTTACGAATGACATCATGTGGAATGACGATAATGCATGACGGTTCCCGGTTAGCTCAGCGAGATAGACGAGTATAACTTATCTATGAGTTCAACATCACAACCTGACAGGGGAAGTGGGAAGTGTTCTTCTTTGGTGAGGGTGCCAGTACGAGTATAGCAGTGGTTTCTTGTAGGCCACTGAAGTGGTAAACGGACTTCATCCAATGGTGTGGACGACAGTTGTTGAGCCCCGCGTAGGAAGTGCATGATCATTAGTTGTGACTCCTTCATTATGCACATTCGTTCTTCCATAGAAGGACTTAACACACCTTCATTAGTAGGATAACATCTCTCACAGCGGGAAGATGAAGAGGCATGACGCCTTAGCTTCATGATTACTCACTGGAATGATGGGTGTTGAAACGGGATACTCTGTTGTAACAAATATTGTGTCTGACGATCATGGAGTAAGGAAGTGTAAGATCATTAGTTGAGACTCCTCTTATGCGCATTGGGTCATCCATATAAGGACTTTACACACCTTCATCAATAGGATAACATCTCTCACAGTGGGAAGATTAAGAGGCGTGTCGCCTTAGCTTCATGACTGCTCACTAGAATGATGGGTGTTGGAACGAGATGCTCCGTTGCAACGAATATTGTGTCCGACGACGATTGTTGAGCCCCGCATAGGAAGTGTAAGATCACTAGTTGAGACTCCTCCATTACGCACATTCGATATTCCATAAAAGGACTTAACACACCTTCATCAGTAGGATAACATCTCTCACAACAGGAAGATGAAGAGGCATGCCACCTTAGCTTCATGACTGCTCACTGGAATGATGGGTGTTGGAACAGGATGCTCCATTGTAACGAATATGTGTTAGATGGCCATAGAGTAAGGATGTGTAAGATCATTAGTTGAGACTCCTCCATTATGTGCATTGGGTCTTCCATAGAAGGACTTTACACACCTTCATCAATAAGATAACATCTCTCACAATGGAAAGATGAAGAGGCATGTCGCCTGATCCCGGAAAATATAGTGGTGTAAAATTTATAAAGCCGACTTCGCTTTACAACAGTGCCAAAATTTTAACGTGGTATTTTCTAAATAATAATGTTAAACACTTAATGTTGGGATTCTACGCAAGTATATGTATCGTTATCAAGTAATATAAGACTTTTTATTTAAATCCCAAATATCGATCCTACGAGAAAAAAAAATAAATTTGAAATGATAAATTAACTAGGAAATTCACAGAAATAAAATGAAATTACTATCACTAATTTCTAATGTTTGAGATACTATCAAAACTAAATTATTAACTACTAGCAAAATTTAAATGCAAAGTTTAAAACAATAACTACTATATTATGTTTATGTGATTAAGTTTTCTAATATGAAAAACATCTTTCTCACTATAATGAGTTTTTGATGAAATTAGTGAGATAAATAGTTTAAATTTGTATTGTGTCGAATAGGAACAATTTTAATTATATAACCTGATTCAGTGTTATAGAAAATCATCGGCTAATCTCAGATTTAGTCCATAAATCCATGGCTAGGCTAGAAGGATACTAGCTCCCACTCTAGAGCTCCAACTTCCCTTCCCCTGAAGGCTAACTCTCGTTTTAGTTCTTAAACACTAAAATCAAACTGGAGATTTTAGTCTGTCACCCTAAAATCTCAAATTTTACACCTAACAATGTATATTTCTCTATTTATTTGTACTCAATTCCATGAACGAAATACTCCTTCATGAAATTAAATGTGATTCTCTCTGTTGTAGAACTCATACTCAAATTCCCGGATCACATCTTTCAGAACATGTTTTAACAATTTAATTGGTCAGATCGAAAATTAAATTAAGAACGGAGTTGAAAAATCATCACTATTTATTTTATATTTTAACATTAGCACATCCAAATTATCTATTCATTTCACCATATCTCAGAGTAGGGAGAAAGATAAAGGAAATTACTCAGATTTCATGAGAAAAATACAACAAAACACAAATTTCATATATAAAAGAAAGTTTATACAACAATAATAAACAAACAACACTTAATTGAAACTCTTTCTCAAAGAAAATCCATCGTAGCCTCTCTTAGGAAATGTAGGAAGAAGAAATCTCTCACTTCTCTCCCTCTCCAACACTCTCAGAGAAGAATTCACACTTAAACTCACCACAAAAACTCAAAACTATAAAGGAAATAAATGACTAATGGTGTGGAATGACGTGAAAGAAAGTAAAAAGTGGTTGAAGGTTGCGAAGGGGGGTCTTTTTTGGTCAATTTCGACTCTAAATAAAGCCTAAGGTCGATTTTCCAATTGATGCATTCAAAAACTCTTTAAAAAGCATCTAAATTCGTCGAATCTTCTGGAAATAGGGCCTGCACCGACACTGGCGCCGTCACCATTTAATTAGACCACGCTTACTTTCAAACGGCGCCGTCGACGCCCATTTTGTCGCTGTC
The DNA here is from genome assembly GCA_003013225.1 of Phalaenopsis aphrodite. NCBI lineage: Eukaryota > Viridiplantae > Streptophyta > Magnoliopsida > Asparagales > Orchidaceae > Phalaenopsis > Phalaenopsis aphrodite. Next base: position 927,800 of record NEWO01000071.1, read on the forward strand.
GGCGCTGAACAATTTTTTCAAAAACTCCATTTTGACTTTAAATTCCATCATTTTTGCTCCAAGTCCTAAAAATCAACAACCTGCAATAAAACAAAAAAAATTCCTTACTTTAAAGTGTAATATCACAAAAAATGAGTATAAAGTATGGGTCTAAAAATACATATATTTTTGGTGTATCACCGCCTTAGCTTCATGACTGCTCACTGGAATGATGGGTGTTGAAACGCGATGCTCCGTTGTAACGAATATTGTGTCCGACCATGGAGTAAGGCTCATAAGTACTTCAGTGATGGGATTGAAGTTTCCTATAGACTATACCAAGTTGATGTGTGTTTGAAAATTCGTGAGTAGTATAGTAGTTGGTTATTGTCTTATCGTAGTACAAAGATTGAACACACTCATAAAAAAAGAGAGGGATTGGCGACATCTTATCGGTGGTGGTCAATGATGGTTGTTGGTGATTGCCAGATGTCGGCGGTGGTTGGCGGTGAATGATGACAACTAACGATGGTTGACGAAGAACGACGGTGATCAACGACAGTCTACGGTGGTCAACGAAGGTCAGTGGTGGCCGACAACGAGCAAAGGTGGTCATCAACGATTGAAGAAAGTCGACGAAGGTTAGTAGTGGATGAATGTTGGTGGTGATCGAAGACGGTCGACTGTGGTCGACGGAGGTCAATGGCGGTCGACGACAATGGACAATGGCGGTGCTAAATTTTAGTTCATTCTCAAAGCTTTTAGATATTCCTTACATCTAAAACTCTCATTCCTCTCATGAAATGAGTGAGTTCTATTTATAGTGTTATGTGTGCAATTAATATAAAAATATGCACTGCTTTGATCAGACAATTCAGAGAGCTTCATTCGATCAGACAGCGTTTCATGGATATTTAAGTGCCTTAATGATGTTAGAATCGAGTAATATTGGGCTCGCTAGGTTTGTCTTGTCGAGACTATTAATTCGACTATAGGCTTGCTAAATTCGACATCCATCTGATCTTTGAGTCCGTTTCGTTGAGCCGATTAGTTTAATTGTAAGCTTGCTGAAATCAAACTTCCGAACAATTTTTTTATCAAAGTTTGAATATTTTTGCTTTAAAAGCTGTATCGAGATAATGTCATGCTTCAAGATCCGTGTCATGTGTCGAGATACATGCCAGATAATGAAAATTTGTTGATTACATATCAAAGCTGTTTCTATTTTTCCACTATAATTATTTTGAAAGCCACAAGTCAACCAATTTACATTCATACGAGCATAATCTTTTATATCATAAACAACTGCCACACAACTTATTATCCAAACAGACTACAACAACAACTTTCTGACAATAATGACCTACACCCTAAACAAACCCTAAATCTCCCCACAAATATACAAGAATTCACTAATATATATGTAAATCTTCATTTTCAAATTGACTCAAACTAGTACCTATCGGCAACCTTAGGCGGTGTTTGACTACAATACAGATTACATTAAATAAAATTTATCAAATCCACTACATCTTAGGATGGAGAGGGAGCTCACGATAGAGATATCGTTGAAGCAATAACGAAACAAATCTTCTCTACAATCAGATTTATTAAATTCAATTTTACATTATAAAAGATAAAAGAGAAGAAACACGAGTAAAAGAGACTTAAATAATTTGACCCGATTTAGCCTAAACCCAATCCAGAATACTACTTTAATTGTACTACAAAACACCCGCTTAGGTAAGCCTCCAAAATTTATTTGTCCATACATAAAATGGCAATGACAGTTTGTTAGCCATATCCGTTGCCCTATCGGTCCCTCTTTCTTGCTTCATCGACGAGAGCCATAGTTGCTCCATTTTTTCGCCGCTGGTTCCTTCTGGTCGAAGCAGAGCTCTCTTTTACAGGGTCGAACAGCCATAACCGACCTTCTAAGGTCGAGGATTCCTAAACTTCTTCCCTAAGAATCTGGCAATTTACATGAACAAATGGCCTCTGAATCGAATCCGAATAAGACTCCGAGTCCCAAAGTCGATCCATGCAAAACCCTAGGTCGCAAGCTCCTCATCAACCATTCCGAGTTTGTAAGACTCGTCATCTCCTCTCTTTACTCCCTCGGCTGCCGCAGGGCCGCCTCAACGCTAGAGCGCGAGTCTGGGATTCCTCTTGACTGTCCGGAGTACACCGCTATTTCTTTCCACGTCCTTTCTGGAAGATGGAACGACTGCATTTTTGATATCAACTCTATCAGCGATCTTGATGTCAGGATCCGATCCGACGCTGCCTTTCTTGTTTGGCGCGAGAACTTCCTGGAGCTCCTCGGCTCCGGCGACGGTTTGTTGCCGGCTATTGATGTTCTACGGAAGCGTATCTCTCCGTTGGAGTTGGGGAGAAGGAGGGTTCATGGGCTGGCGCGTGCAATGGTTTCGCTGGAAGGCGTGGTGACTGCGGAGAACATGGTTCGGAGGAGGATTGGGTTGCTACTGGATCTGGCGGAGGTGCTGCCTCCTTGGGTTCGGATTCCCTGTGGGAGGCTAGAGCATTTGGTGGAAACGGCATTGGCAAAGCAGATAGAGTCTTGCATGTATCATAATTCGCCAGATGAGGTCTCCTTGTACGAGGATCATGAATGCAGCCGGGACAATATTCCTTGTAAGTGCAGCCAGGTCAGTTTTATTTTCTTAGCTTTTAATTCGATGGTTGGGGTTGTTTTGTTTGGGGGAATCTGATTTATAGCTGATTTAAGAAGATATAACATGTTGTCATATTCATGTTCATTCTGTTCCCCTGAAAACTTGAGACTGAGGGTCTGTTTTCCAGTTTATTCTGATAATCTGCTGATGAGCAGCTGATCCGGATAAGCTTGCCAGCTGTTTGGTTTGAATGTTTAAAAAACAATTGATTCTGGATAAATGACCATTCTGACTCTGTTTTGGATAAGCTGTTTAACTGTTTGGTTTGTGCTTTTGGAAAACAACTGATTTACAGATTTTTGTATTATAAATTTTAATTTTCAAATTTATTTTTTAAGTTATGTGTAACATAAATTATAATAAATAATTTATATTTTACACTAATTATATAATAAATTAATTTAAATTTAATTAGTGAACAAATTTACATGTCCCCACAAATAACACAAAGTACCGACACATATTCTCTTTGATCTGATTTGTCTTCCAATATAGATTATGATGGTGAACATGTTGCATATAACACCTTATGTGCAATGCTTGAATCCAAATTCTCTTCTATGTTAAATATTTCTACTTTATTTTTATTATCAGGTGTAGTTCACTGAGAAAATTCAAGCAGATCTTCCTCATTTGGTTTACTACAAATATTAGAATCTGAACCTGACTCTTCAAAAAAACCATTGTAAGCTCACTGTAGCAGTGCACTGCAGATTAGATTTGTGAGCAGGGGAAGCATTACTTAGAGAGCATGTTTTGTATAGAAACGATCCATTGAGTTCATCAAAATCGGTATCCCGTTAGCTTCACATTGAGACATGGCAGATTCGCCATCCGAATTGTCTGAGCCATCTTGCTTTTGAAGAAGCTTACATGGCAATATATTAGAAACCACGAGGGCACAAAAAAATCCCATTTTTTGGCTTCGACAAACTTTCCTCAGCACAATAATCGCACCAAATCACTAGAATCATGAATTATTGATGCAAAATTCTAAAAATAGTACGAAAATAGTACAAAGCTCTATCTTCTCTCGCCGGATGGAGCAGTAATCCACACATGAATCCTCATCCAACCTCCAGGTCACCAGAGAGATTCACCTTCCCCTCCAAAAATTAATCCTAAAAAGTAAACACAAAGCAATAAATCAAGTTGAATCCGACGAAGAAGAATGGAGATTTGGGGAGTGAAGATAAACCCTGAAAGGACGACGGATCCGCTGCACTGCTTCGTTCCCAAAGGTGGGAAGCAACCTGTTGCACTGCTTCGTTCCCAAAGATTTGGGGAGCGAAGATAAGCCCTCCGCTTCTTCCTCTTCTCTAGACCACCGAAGGGTTTGCTGTTTTGTGTAAAATCACGATCAAAAGAGGTGATCTTGAAGGCTTATGGCGAGGGCAACAGAGGAATAAGGGAGTAAACGCAACGAAGAAGCAGCTCGCGGGGATATACACGCGCCCTGCATCTAATACAAAATAGAAAATCCCGTTTTTTGAAACGTTCCTCAAACGCTAGAAACAAACATTGAGACGGCGTTTTCAAAACGACGCCGCACTTTTAAACTGCCCCAAACGGGCCCTGAGTTAATGTAATTTAGGTTTGCCTTCATTATTGATTCCATTTACTAAGAATGGATCAGCACTCTTTTGTATACTGTAATTTGAGATGTGCCTGAATTCGAACAAGTTTATAATATCCTATTTATACTGAATAAAAATTGAAAAAATTGGGAAATTTGACTTTATATGCCTCATAATCAGATGAAATAGAAATATGCGAGTTTTTTTATTTTAGGGAATTTATTTGAAAGTTTGATTCGAGCTAAAATACCCCTGTTTAATGAACCACATATCTTTTTATAGTTTGATGCTAAAGGCATTAGTTCAAATCATATTCTAGCACACATTGGGTCTATGTTCCGACCATATTTTAGCTTTATTCAAAATTTATTCGAATCTTCTTAGAACTATATTAAAATTGAAAATGTGTGAATATGGTTTGAATATGGATCTGAAAAGACTCGAACATGATTTGATCATAGTTTGAAAATGACTTGAACAGATTGTAAACATTGATTATACTTTAGATTTAAGGTTTGTAAAACAAAATGTGCTCACACGCAATGGGAGATTATGAGAGGCACAACACGACAAAAGTAACACAATAAACTGCATTTTAAGTGATATGATCAATCTAGCGTGCTTCTTTATTATTATATTTTCATTAAGCTATGATTAATTTTATCAATGGTATTTTGATCTAAAATCCAAAATGCAAGTGTGTATTGATATATGGCTTTAAATCTCAAGAATATTTAACTTTATCAACATTGTTGCTAGCAAACTTTATGAGCATTTCTCTAAAAATTAACTAATATATTATACATATCTATTTGATTTTTTTTCACCTTTAATTGTTTTTTTTTTGCATTGCATATGAGTATAAAATCCTTTTAAACCATCTTTACCCTAAAAAAGTCATCCAACTTCTGATTGAACAATGGGCGGACTAGAGCACAAGGCCATTATGTCTTAAAAAATTGAATTAGAAGTATTATCCGGACCCTAATTTTGTGGAATAAAGTTATCTATATGTTTTCCATGCCTTAAATTATTGCTTTTGGCCTTAAGGTACATGAAGAAATTGAAAACCTCACTCATTTACAAATTTTAGGTATTAAAAAAATTGGGGTTATAATCTTTGTTGGACGGTTTGGTATGGAAGTATCAATGGAGCTATTATATTTTCAGCATGCATGTATACAATTTCATTTGCTTCTACATGTTATTTCTCAATATCTTTTTTCTCTGCATGTGCAATGGCCACATCATCACCTCCACATGCACTAGATGGTGAATTGATAGATTATACATCACCCTCATTTTACAAAAAATTGCAAATGAAATGTCTTGGAAGCAATAGACGCATACATGGGAGATCATTGTCAAGTGAATATTTATATCTTTTTCAAGAAATAAATCGATATCATAATTTGTCAAAAGCTCAGTTGGAGAAATTGAGATTGCCTCCGCTGCTCTTTCAAAGTGGTACATACTCTGTTGTTTGAGATCATAACGAATCTTATCAATATATGTTGCATATAAGAGAAATGTTTCTTCGTGCTATCAATTTTTTGTTTTATTTCCCAATGAATATCCAATTGGCTTCACTACCTTTGTTTTATTCTCCTCCACACATCACAATAATACTAACACTTGATTCACTATTACTAATATCTTCATTGTTGTTGGAATCATGTTTGAAGCTTGTTCAAACCTCATAGGAATATTGCTTGAACATGACTCGAACGATGTTTCAACCTGACTCAAATATTCTTATTCGATCATTATTCTAGCCATGTTAGATCATGGTTCAATCATTGTTTGAATATTGATCGAACAATATTTGGATATGATGCAACCCATAATTGAACAAGACGATTCAAATAAATGTGTTCGATAATGTTCAGTCAATGTTCGATCATTATTCGAATTGGGTTCTAGCATTGGTTGGACACTTGTTCTAACAAGGTTCAAATATTTCTGAGAAATCTATCTTTATGTTATATCTTCATGTACATTGATCTAATCCATGATTCAAACATAAAAAAAAATACTCATGGTAGTCAAAGTTGCCAATGAACAAAGAAATCTTGAACTTTACCCAGACCACATAGGACTGTAATAAAACTAACGCACTTGTTGAACAACTAGAACTCAACTCGATTACTATACTTGTTCTTGTTTGTTCAAATTAATAAATAAACAAGTTTCAGTATTTTTCTTAAAACTTGAAAGTGAAATGGACTAAATTTGAACATGCTCGAACTTGTTTATTAATGTTCACGAATAAATTTGTTTATTCAACAAATAGTTGTTAAATGCTTTATACTTATATGATATATTATTTAAATAAAATTTAATTAACTAGAGCCTATTTAATTATAACATATTATAATTTAATAACAATACAAATGTAAATTTAATGCAATTTTCATTATTTTTTTATTACATTTAACTAATTTGTTATTACTTATTTATGTTATTTAATTACAAGAAAACTTACAATTTATATATTATTTTATTTACTTTATATAAACTTGTTATATGCTAATTTAAAAATCATTTAATTTTTTATTTATTTAGTTTTATATAATAATTTGTTAATAACTTTAAATAAAAACAAGTACTCATTCAAACTTTTAGTTTGTTTACAGTTTTATATGAAAAACCAAGTATAAATATATGGAAATTAAGTACTAATTCAATATTTTTGTTTGTTCAATTAATATAAACAAATCAAATATTTATCAAGTACGATCAAAATGATAAGCAAACAAAGTTTGAACATTTATGTGAAAGCTCCACTGAAGTTTGAAATGAACATTAAAAACTCATGATTCAACCATGCATAGTCCAATTTATGACATACTTCACTCGACTCGGCTTGATTATAACCCTGCCTTCTTCTCATTATCCCGAGTGGAAAAAGTTGAATGAGATTAAGTCAATGAAAAAAGTGGAAAAAAACAATTGGAGGGTCGGATATCTTTCTTCGTATTGGGCACGAAAAAAAAAACATGGGGGGTTTTGGATGGAACAAAATTTTGGCATATTTATTCAGAAATACAAACATCGCCCATATTTCTCCAATTTTCAATATTATGAGGCATATGATGTCAAATTTTTTAAAAAATATAGCAAATAAAATGATGTATCTTTGTAATGAATTAAAAGGGTGGGACAAAATGAAGCAATTTTGCTTTCTAAAGATGTAAATATTGACCTTTCATTGAGATATCTCACAATATTATGCAGACATTGTATGAACATAGAAATGAAGTCTGGTTCGTGCAATTCTCAAATAGTGGGGAGTACCTTGCATCTTCGTCCAGTGATTGCACTGCCATCGTTTGGAAGGTATGGAATAGGAAGTATTTTTTTGTCCATCATGCTATATTTTTCTTGAAAGTAAGTAAGTTTGATTCTTGTAATAAGTTGGTGGAAAGTTATGGTGCTTTAGATTTGATGAAAGGTTTTTGACGGGTTGATGTTTTCTCTGAGAAGCTATCCAGAAATACTTTGAGGTTCGTTATAAATGCTATACTAATGAAGATATTATTTAATATGTAGAGTTTTATTTGAGATGGCGGCAGCTAGACGTAGCAGCTTGCTTTTAGATTGACAGAAAAGAATTTATGAGTTTGTGATTGTTGCTAGAATGTTTACATTTGTTTTCAACCAAATTAAGATGTAGTTCTTTCTTTCATTCCTTTAAAATTAATCTAAACCTTGGGACTATGACATTAATTTTGATGAGTTTCTCTAAATTCGAAATTCATTGGAACGTGTATCTGATATTCATATATGCTGATCCAAGTAGGAGATTGAGAACTGAAACTTACAAAATTTAAACGGTATTTTTTTTATGAAAAGACAATATAGTAGAGTACTCTGTATTTTAATTTGAAGGAAAATTATAAGGTTACTGAGTTGAAGATTGCTAACATTGACTTGAAAATTTCTTTCAAAGCTTTCTTATGAACATAATTTGGGCCCAATTTTATTTGCTAAAGTTCTAATGAAGGAGAATTTTGAATAAAAATCTTAAGTAATTTTTTAATCAAACTCTACATAGATTGATAAATTGATTGGTGAGTATCACTCATACACATAATTAATAACTGAGTAAAGTTTTTTATGGATAATAGAAATAGTTGCTTAAAAAATATATCTCAATCACTTCAAAATTTTTTAGAAATTTCTAACTTAAATTAGACTGATATAATTTTTAAGTATAATTATATCAATTGGAAAGGGACCAGTATATGCACTTAAATTCTTAAGCTCACTTGATCAATTTAATTCTCTTTAATCTAACTTTTGAAAAATTCTATAAGAAGCAGATTGAAAATCAATTGAGCTCAAAGAAAACTATTTAGTATTAAAAAGTGTCCGTCTCTTGTACGTACAATATTGGCATGTAGTTGTCTTCTAATTACTATTAAAAATAGAATGAATAAAAAAAGTCATAATATCTAGATTAAACCAACCTGGGATAAATTTTTAAAATTCAATTGCTTGACATTTGCAATCTCTCTTTTCTCCGTTTTACTTTTATGGCACTAACCATTATTGGAGGTTATTGCTAAAAGAACGTGTATCTGTTTTTCTCAACATGAATTTTCTGCTTTCATAATTAAATTATTTGGTCATAAATAGCATTTTATCAATGATAACTATTGGACATGCAATATTCAGTGTCAATGCGCTTTCGAAGAAATTGTAATGTTTTAGAAAAAAGTACATTCAATAACTTTTTGTGTAATAGAAAGTTGAAATCTGTTTTTATCATTTGTATTGTCTCTGGCTAATGTGCATATAAGAAAATGCTCACTTCATAATGCAAGAGCTCTCTTGTTATCCTTTATAATTTTTACCATAGCCAGAGTGTTACTAAATATGCCACCCTTGGTCCCCTACCTCTGCTATTAATCATAATGCAATTGCTCCAATTGTTACACCCAACACATTGTTTACGTTTTTATTATTTTTTATTTTATTTTTAATAATGCCATCAACAATAGAGGAGGAATGTGGTATATTTGTAAGTGAATATTGCATCTTTAAACACATTAGAGAGGGAGGGAAAATAGATAGTTTTTGAGTTGCGAATAATGTAGAAGATTGCATTAGCGTTGCCTGGAAAAAAAATTGTGGCAACTATAGCCAAGAAACCATTTTATGTCGATGAGAAAGGAAAATTGCATTGTTATTCTTAGCAGGTAGAGAAGGCATTATTAGTTAACATGGCATCTCTGACTTTAGAAGAGTGTGCCATCTAGTTGTATGGGAGTTAGGCTGAGGAAAATCAATGAAGTTGGGGTAGAGGAAAAGGTTGACAAAGGTTACATGAGTGTTCAATGAAAGTGGGGAACTAGAGGGACAATTGTTGCAATTGTAAGGGATAGTGAGTTTCATCAATGAGAAATGAATGAGGAATAATTATTTGTGTTTTATTTGGTTGTGTCGCTCGAGTTTGGAAATGATGTGTACCTTATCAACATCTTTTGTTTTAAAAAATAGTAATTTAATCTGAATTATTATTTAAAATTTTAGAAGTTTAAGTGGCTTCTTTCTCTCCCATCCTTTAATGCTTTCTCTCTCCCCCTTTCTACGATCTTGAATTTCAACATCTCTTCTACACATCTTTAAACTCTCTCTCTTGTCATCTCAACTTATACTCTCTTCTACTCTCCAGATTCAAAAGGACTTCTTTCTCCATGTCTAATGTTCTCACACTTCCAACCCTCCAATACCAATGCTCCATTGCATCCTTAAAATTAATCATCTCACTCCTCTCTCATCTTTTTATTGATGAAATTTATTTATGCACATATCGATGTTTGTCCCGAAAAACTAAAAATTAGGAAGGAGACCCTTTTTAAAAGGAAATTTTCTTTTTAAATTTTAGTTTTAAAGTTTAGATGAGATTCATCTGTTCTTTTCAATTAATTAATACCATTCAAGTGATGGAATAAATAAGACTATTCCCATAATTTAATTCTTGAGAAATATTTGAACTGTTTTAGCATCAATTATATGAAACAATTTGTTGTTGAATGACCTATTGACACATTGATGTACTCTTGTAATCCACATGCAAGAGTTTATTGGTGTTAACCAGGGTCTACTTACTATAACTAAAAGCTAAATCAAGTTAATAGAAAAATTTTAAAATACTAATGATTATAAAATAGCTATTATCTTCCTGTGTAGTATTTTGTATGCACATCTCTGTGTGTAATATAAGACTTCATCTCAAACTGTTCATATGAAGGAGATCAAAACTTTTTTTTTGAACTGCTGAACTCAATACACTTGGAGATATTTGAAATATATTAAGGAAGATTGAATCTCAGTGGGTTTGGAGCCTAAGATGGTATGATATAAATTGGTTGTGGGTAAAAGAATACATAGAAGAAAAAAATGAGTAAGACTATTGAGTACCTTTTATTATGTTAACTTGACGGCTAGTTGCAAATATAGGTGGGGGCATTTTAGCTGTTATGGGTGATATAAAAGAAATATAAAAAAATAATTTTTAATTTTTTTAATAGATAAAAATAAGAATTTTTACCCATTCAATTTCAAAATAAATCTTCTAGGACTAAAATCTTCAAGATATTGGCAACTCACCACAAAAAAGTACAAATATATAAAAATAAGTAAATATGTTTGAGCCAAAAAATAAACTAGTCATGCTCAATTGATCTCCATCCTTGAATATTATTTATTTTTCATGTTTATCCTCATAATCATCTTCTTCTTCTTCATCAATAGTCGTGTTCAAATCACCCCTTGGGGCGCAAAATAAGTTCCCGAGCATAAAAAGTGTGTCGGGATGTACACTCCCCTCAATAGGCTGGGGTGTGAGGCCTCGCCCAGAAACGTGCCTGGGGCGCGCCCCAATAACACCCTTTAAAACAAAGGTTGCAACAGGCTAAGTTGTGAAGCTTTTTATTCCAAGTGAGTGTACGAATTTATATGATAATTCATAATTTTAAAATCTTGGGAGCCAAAAATGCCTGCAGGATTTAGGATTATATATTAGCGAGTTTAGTGAAGTTAAAATCATACTAAAAAAAAAATCATGTTCATGCTTATGCCTTGGATCTCTTACTGCGTTTCTACTATTCAAGATGCAACTCATGATCTCTCAGATATGCATATTAGACAACACAAATCTGTTTTGCTTAGCCTAAATGTGCTTGGTCTATTTTAGATGTTGAATAAATGCATGAATATACCATGCAGATTCTGGAATGTTTGAACATTACAAGAGGGTTAGAAATTGGTCATGAAGCTCTATTTTTTTCTGTTTTGCAAATCCATACATCCGTCTTAGTAAAAAATTGCTTATTCCATTTCAGTTACTTTAATTACTTGCCCCTGGTTGCTGTTGTTCTCAACTTAAGGAGCAGTTCCAACCATTCAAAAGAGTAAGAGGTCAGTCCCCTTACACACTACTAGTAAAGTAGATCCAAATTTAAGCGTTGCTACTTTTATCTAGTGGTTGTGAGCTCTTTTAACCTTGAGGTATTGGGTTCATGGTCTTGCATATGCGATGTCTGGACAAAAAAAAAAATCCAAATTTAAGTGCACACATTGAAATGATTTAACTGAGTTGGGTGATCATATTACAACACTTTTATTGTTAACCATCTGAACATTTTTACTAATTTGAAAGTACTAAATTCACCAGAAATTTATCTTGGATAAACTTGAAAGTATCCTGATGTCACAAGATGGTAAACGGTGCTGCTATTGGAGCACAACAGAGAAATTGGAGCAATACAAATACTACATGAAAGCTATTGTGGAAATGTAGATAGAAGAAATGAACAAGCATATCATTTGTGACATAAATCTATGATTCACAACTGTGCGTAGAGTTAGTCATCATAAAAAGTGCTTCATAAAAATGTAGGAAATCAAAAGATTAATGTAGGTCCTTTGAAGGATAAACTAAAAAAGATGATTCATTATAATATGGACAAATATTTATTAGAACATCTTAGAAAATGTTGTGTTACTGACATATCGTGTGTATGTGAATGATTGGCTACAACTGGCATTTGAATGTCTAGTTTTAAGCTTAAATTCTCTTAGAACATTAGAGTATCTCTAAGTGCTACTGACAGAATGATAATTTAAGAGTGGCGTTTTTTGGTTGATGTGGCTAGGAAAATGTCAAACTAGTAGGTAAAGGATAATAAAGATTTAAGATTTGGCATGAAGCTAGGCATTGAAGATCAATTTGTTGGAAATATGGAAAGCATTTTACAACTAAGAGGTTGCTTGTTTGGATGTATTTAAAATATATGTATTATAGAAATACAAAGTAATAGAAATGTATATTATTTTGGATTTAAAAGATGCTTTGATTGGAAGAAAATTAAATATAATGATACCATTAATTTTTCTTGTGGAGATGCATATAAAATGAGAACATAGAGCATGTTTAAATGCAAGTTACACAACTATGTCTTCACAATCCTATTACTGCTAACAATCTTCTGACCACCACTGACCTCACTATATCCTATAACCTTCTCCTTTACCATGTCAGCGTCCCATGTTTTGCCTTCTACCTCCTAGTTGCGAAATGTTGACCTTGTCCCCCACTAATACCTCACCCTCCTTCAAATCCCTTAACCTATTTTCCATCTCACCAAACACTAACTACCCTTAGCTCCAACTTGTATCATGGTTAACTTATATTGGTCTTGTTAATTATCTCACTCTTCTCTTGTATTGATGAAATTGGTTATGCACCTCCAGATGTTTGTCTCAATATGTACGCATTGAAAAAAAAATAAAAAATTAGGAGAGAGGCTTATTTTGAAATGGAACTTTCTTTCCTAACTTTAGTTTTGAAATTTAGATGGGATTTATCTCTATTTGTGAATTAAATTATACCATATAAATGATGAAAGAAATAGGATTATTCCCATAATTTAAGTCTTGATACTGAAAATAGTTATTTGAACTTTGTCAGTGTTCAATTATAAAGCAATTTGTTGTTGAATGACCTATTGACATATTGATGTACTCTTGTAATCCACTTAAGAGTTTATTGGTGTTAATGGGGTTACTTACCATAACTAAAAGCAAAATAAAGTTAATATATATTTTTCAAAATAATAATGATTATAAAGAGTTACCATCTTCTTGTGTAGTACTTTGTATGTGCTTCTCAATGTGTAATATAGGACCCAGTCTCACACCATTCATATGAAGAAGATCAAAACTCTTCATTTTTAAACTCGATGCACATGGATATATTTGAAACATATTGAGGGAGATTGAATCTCAGTAGGTTTGGAGCTTATGATGATATGGTATAAATAATTTGCGGGCAAAAGAATAAATAGAAGAAAAATTGGATAAGGTTCTATTGAGTATGTTATCTCGAAAGCTAGCTTCAACAAGTTGTCAAATGTTTTATTCCAAGTGAGTGCAGGAATTTATGTGAGAATTCATAATCTTAAAATCTAGGGAGTCAAAAATGTCGGTGAGATTTAGGAATATATATAAGTGAGTTTAGTGAAGTTAAAAACACACTAAAAATAATAAAGTTTCGTGTTCAGGAGATTAGTCTTTGAAAGAGTAAGAGGTCAGTCTTTTTTACATACTACTCGTAAGATAAATCCAAACTTAAGTATCACATATCTGAATAATTTGAATGAGTTGGGGTGGTTAGAGTTGGATGATAATATTACAACATTTTTATAGTTAACCATCTGAACAAATTTACATGATTTCAAAGTACTAAATTTAGCAGAAATTTATCTTGGATAAACTTGAAAGTATCCCGATGTCACAAAATGGGTAACAATGCTGCTATTGGAGCACAAAAGAGATGTGCATATCATAGAAGCTGTTGTGGAGTATAGATTGAAGAAACGAATGTGCGCATTGTTTGTTACATAAGTCCATGATGCATTACTGCACGTAGCGTTAGTCGCCATAAAAGGTGCTTCTTACAAATGCAAGAAATTGAAAGATTGATACAGGTTCTTGGAAGGATAAAGTAAAAAGATAATTCATTATAATATGGATCAAAATTCTGTATAGTATTTTTGAAAATGTTGTGTTACTTACATGTATTTATAGAAATACTTGGTTACAACTAGCAATTGAATATCTAGTTTTGATCTCAACTTCTTTTACAACATTAGAGTATCTCGAAGTGTTATCTACAAAAAAGACAATTTAAGGGTGCGTATTTTGGTTGATGTGGCCAGGAAAATGTCAAACTAGTAGGTAAATGAAAATAAAGGCTTAAGATCTGTCGTGAAGCTAGGTAGTGAAGTTCAAATTGTTGGAAATATGGCAAGAATTCTTTAACTAAGAGGTTGCTTGATTTGATTTATATGTTAATTTTATTTTCAAGAAGGTTTTGATTGGATGAAAATTAAATAAAATGAGGCTTTTTTTTGTAGAAATGTGTTTAAATGAAAATATATAACATGTTTTAAATGCAAAGCACATACCTATCTCTTCACAACTTTATTAATGCTAGCCACCTTACCACCACTGATCTCACCACATCATGTAGCCTTCACTTGTCGCTGTCTTATGTTTTGCCTCCTACCTCCTTTTATTTGCAAAAATAATGACCTTGTCCCCCACCAAAACTTCAACCTTCCTTCAAATTGTTCCACGTAATTCCCATCTCATCGAACATTAACTACTCTTAGCTCCAACTTATATTCTTGTCAACAAGTCCATGCCATGGATGATAGAACTCACCAATGAATTTGACATCCCTTCTCCAGTCTTCACAACCAATCTTCTTTCTTCCTTCTCTACACGCTTAGCCCGCCCAAAACAATTTCTATGAACTAGCGGTCGACAAACTCAAAGCATTTATGATATAAAAGCGGATTCAAGATTGCTATTGGGGACAAGGATGATGACTAGTAGTTGTGGGCTCGGTATCACTAGTGAACAGAGCTTTGGTCACAAACGAATGAGATTGAGTGGATCAATACATTTTAAATTTGTCCAATTTAGGGGAATTTGGAGTTCATAGTAATTGAGTCTTTTTAGTAGTCCGAATTCTTTAAAATTTTTCTTTCCATTTTACAACATGCCAAATATTTAAAATGTCAAAACTCATGCATTTTTTTTCACTTTACCCCTTTAATACTTGCAACCAAACTTGCGCTACATCATTCACTTGTAATGTAGCCAATTTTTTCTACTTCGGTCCGAAAATTTGGTAATGAGCTGATCATAAAATGTCGTGGCCTATTAATGGCAATGAACTCTTTAGGTTGATTGGTGTTGTAGTGAGCCTTGTATGATTTTTGTTTCTTGTATTTTGATCATAAGGATTACATCCAAACTTGGTACTCAAGCTAAAAGAATTTTCCATAATTTCATGGGCTTGGGATATTAGAGCAACATATGCTTGATGTTTTTAGAATGGGTTTGATGTTTCTTTTTTCTTTTTAAATGTGCCCAAGACGTGTGCATTCATGCTAATGATTCCATAGCAAAGTGATTTTAAAAAACAAAATTATTGAATGAGGTGCTACCCTACCCCATTTATAATCCCAAGAAGACTCGATATGTTTAACATTCAATGATTATTACACGTGGGCATGATTTTGATATTGAAGCCCTATAACTTGTTTTTGAACCAATGGATGTGACTTGTGCTTGAACTTTTAGAAGTGATGCATGTCTTTGAATTTTTAGAGTTTGAGGAATTGGCTTATGATATGATATCCGTTATGATATTATACATAAAACTATCATAAGATTTACCGTGGATTTTCACATTCTTCATGAGAGTCATATGTTAGAGGAATACTTGTAATGATAATATGCATCAATATTGATTTCTGAAGATGATTTATGATATCTATGAGATAGTTGATGATTGGATGATTTGCTCAATTATGATCGCTCACATTGGTAGGGTTAGGACTTGTTTGGGATCAATTTTATTATTATTATTATTATTTTCATTTTTAAGGACTTATTTGTTTAGTGTATCATGTTTTTACTTTATGTTTCTAAAAATAAATCAAAATGTTTTTGAAAATACTCTAAACAACTTTTTTATGTTTTAAGTGTTTTTGAAAATAATCATACTTTATGGGGTCATTTGAGATCTTTTTTGTTATTTGTTTTTTTAATTTTATTTATGTTTTGATTAAAAAAAAGTGTGTTTCTATTTGATTAAAGCATGATTATTTTTAAAAAAAGTCAAAATACCTAAATGTTGTTTTATGTATTTTCAAATAATATGTTTATTTGTTTTTATAAACAAGAAATAGAAAACATATAAAAAAACACATTAAACAAAGTTGTTTTAAAAAATAAAAATAAAAGCAAAAGAAAAAAGAGGTGATCCCAAGCGGCCCATAATCAAATAGTCAAAACGTATTTTGCTTCAAATCAAAACATAAAGAAAATAAAATAGAAAACAAATGTGATCCCAAACGGCTCCTTAAAATCTATGATAATATATGTATGATTTTGTGTTCTATGAGCTATTCAGTTTGTTAGCTTGAAGCAATAACCACTCTCCCGTTCATTTTGAGGGCATATGTTTGTTGATGCCATTTGGTATAATATGTGATTTATGAAATCTATTGACATACTGAGCTGGAGCATATCTATTAGAAAAACTTTTATAACTGTAGAAAATAAAATAATAAAAGAAACTCGAAAAAGTATTCAATTTTCTTTGTGCAAGAGTGACATATACATTTCCCATAGCAGGAATACAAGCAAAAAATGAGGGAAAAGTAATAGGGGCTGACGAACCTTTAGGAAAATGCATAAATTATAATTTGATGGTTGTAGAGAGATATATTTAATTGTATGGATCTTCTATCTGTGTGTCTTAAGTTTTTTGCTATCTAAGAGTTATATTTAAACAAATCCAACAGTACAAAGTTTTGATTTGTGTGCCTTAAATTCTTTGCTATAATTGGAGCATAATTCAACACTTCCCAACAAATTAGATGATATAGATCAACCATTTCAAGTTTTCTTATAATATTTTTAAATATTGAGGTGCAGAATCCTTTGGTGAATATGTTGACCAGTTGATTTCTTTGGATATCGTTTTGTTTTTACATTAGTTCTTTCATCAAAGACTAACTTTTGTATTATTTTAGTTGGAGTTTCACACGATTTGCCTTATGTTATCTTGATTTCTTTTAGTTTGTCCATAACATATTTTGTTGGGAGAAAAAATTAAAAGGCCCGTTGATTTCCAATAGCATGGTGTTCCACAACCATTTCATAATTGTGCAATCAATTTCTTCCCAAATAATTTTGATTTTTTGGTCTCTAGATGTAGATTTAAAAGGTGTTGGATCTTTTCTTTTCTCTTTAGAAATGTCTTCACAATTTGGGACAATTTAAGGTAATTTTTTTCTTTTCAAACGATAATATGCTTGAAATACTAGGAATTCATCTTTGGTCTGATTTCACAATTAATCACAATCGTTTCTTTTGAAGGGAAGTCAAAGAACCCGACATAGTGAATAAAAGGAGAATTCAATAATAAATATAGGTTAGATGTGAAAATTCTAAAGTTAGATACTAAGAACAAATGTTGCAAGTGAAAACCCTAATCTTAGAGAATAAGAATACAGGTTGGATGAAAATTAACTTTAAAGAATAAGAACAAATGACACAAAGCTTTGATCCATGTGCCTTAAGCTCTTTGCTATGATTGGTGCAGAAATTCAACACTGCTCCTCAAACTAGATAGTAAAGATTAACCATTTCAATTTTGCTTATGATATTTTTAAATGTTGGGTTGCATAATCCTTTAGTGAATATTTCGGCTGATTGATTTCCGTTGATATTGTCCTGTCCTGTATTTACATCAACTCTTTTATCTTAGTTCAATTGAAGTTTCACCCGACTTGCATTTTGTTATCTTTATTTCTTTCAGTATGTCCATAACATATTTTTGTTGAGAGAAAAAAAATAAAAGGCTCACTGATTTTCGGTTGCATGGTGTTCCATAACCATGTTATGATCATGTAATCAATTTCTTCTTAAAGTAATAACTTGGATTTTCTAGGCTCTGGAGGTAGATCCACAAGGTGTAGGATCTTTTCTTTTCTCTTTAGAAAGATCTTCACAATTTTGGACAATTTAAAGTAGCTTTTCAATGTCATGCGATAATATGCTTGAAATGCTTGGAATTCTCCTTTGATTTGATTTTCACCATCAATCATAGTCGGCTCTTATGAAGGAAAGTCAGAGAACCCCGATATAGTGAATAAAAGTAGAATTTAGCAAGAAAGATAAGGTTAAAAGTGAAAACTCCCACCTTCTAGAATAAGAACAAAGGTTGCAAGTAAAAAGCCAAATCTTAGATAATAAGAAGTAGTGTTGGAAATCAAAACTCTAACCATAGAGAATAAGAACAAAGGTTGGAAGTGGAACCTTAACCTTAGAGAATAAGGATAAAGGTTGGAAGCAATACCCTAACTTTTATCTGATAACATGTTAAAAATAAAATAACGAAAGAAACTTTCAAGAGCCCCTTCACTCTTCTCTGTACAATAGGTGACATATACATCTTCCATTGGCATTATAAAATAGGAATAAAACCAAAAAATGAGTGAAAAATAATAGAGGTCGACGATCCTTACAATCTTAGGGTTATAGAGAGACAGATCTAGCGGTATAGAGTCTCGATATGTTCTTAAATTCTTTGTTATCTAAGAGTCATACAACAGTACAAAAGCCTACATTCGTGTGCCTTAATTTTTTTCTATGATTGCAGTAAAAATTCAACTCTTAGCCTCAAACTAGATATTGATCAACCATTCCAAATTTGCTTATGATATTTTTAAATGATGGGCTTCATAATATTTTGGTGAATATGCGGACCAACTGATTTCCTTTGATATTACCCTGTATTTAGGTCAATTCTTTTGTCTTAGTTTAGTTGAAGTTTCACATGGCTTGCATCTTGTTATCTTGATTTCTTTCAGTATGTCCATAAAATATTTTTGTTGGGAGAAAAAAAAAAAAGACCCACTGATTTCCAATATCAAGGTGTTCCACAATCATGTCTATCAATTTCTTCCCAAAATAACAACTTTGATTTTTAGGGCCATGGAGGTAGATCCACAAGTGTTAGATCTTTTCCTTTTCTTTAGAAAAGTCTTCACAATTTGGGGTAATTTAAAGTAGTTTTTTCCATTCAAGCGATAATATGCTTGAAATACCTGAAATTTTCATTTGGTCTAATTTTAACCATATAGTTGGTTCTTTTGAAGGGATGTTGAAAAACCCTGAAATAGTGAATAAATGGAGAATTCAACAAGAATTATAAGGTTGGAAGTGAAAACCATTACGTTAGACAATAGGAACAAATGTTGGAAGTGAAAAATTTAACCTTAGATAATAAGAACAACTGTTGGAAATGGAAAACCTAACTTTAGAGAATAAACACAAATGTTGAAAATGAAAACCCAACTTTATAGAATAAGAATAAAGGTTGGAAACAACGACCTTACCTTTCTCTTATATCAAGTATAAACAAAAAATAATGGAAAAAACTATCAAGAGTCTTCACTTTTCTTTGTACAAGAAGGGAGATATATAGATATATATATACATCTCCCATAGGTATTATAAAATAAGAATAAATCAAAAAATGAGGAAAAAATAATAGGGGCCGACGATTCTTTAGGAAAGCCCACACTTTACAATATGAGGATTATGGAGAGACTTATTTGACGATGTAGAGCTTTGATCTGTGTATTTTAAGTTTTTGTTATCTTAGAGTCATAAGTAAATAAATCTAACGGTACAAAACATTAATCCGTGTGCCTTAAATTCTTTGATATTATTGGAGCAAAAATTCAACAATAAATACAATAATTTATTGAATTTAAATGTTGGTTAGATTTATGAAGCTTTTAATAATATTTGATGTTTTCAAATATTCCTAATATATCTTTTGGGCACAATATTTTTCTTGTTTTGCATATCAAACTTTTTTTGTTAAAACTTATGTTATAATGCATGAAAAAATTTATACACTTAAGGCTACAACTAGGGTTAGGATTAAGGTTTTGAATTTTTTTCTCACTTGTTTCAGAAATCGGAGTTGTGGGACATGTAAGGGGAAAGGGAAGGGCATGAGAGGCATGGTTTAGATGCAGTCATCTTTCATAACTTCTACTCTTAACATCAATTGTCGTGGAAGAATTCATTCTCATTGCTAATTGATGGTTACTTGATGTTCTTCTTATTATTTTTTCACACAAATAAGCATTATAATGAACTAATCTCTTATTTCAATTCAATTCCTTAAATTAAAGAGT
>NEWO01000071.1:948602-958891 GCA_003013225.1 Phalaenopsis aphrodite
ATGTGAAGATTTGGAGAACTCGATTACTTGCAAATCATAATAGAAGTAGGAATTTTTTTGTTTTTTTAAATTGGTACATGAACATAACCTTGAAATGAAATGCATTAAAACTTAATAAAAAATATCAGAAATAATTCAAAAACATTAGAATAATCTTGATGCATGCCTTGCACTCTATCACCAAGGTTAAAATTTCCTATCGCTTCAATCAACCTGAATCACATTTACTACGTTGTACTTCATGAATCAGTTTCCTACTCTGCAAGATTCATTTTTGATGCTCCTAGCTTAAACTCAAACCTCTCTCTATTACAATTTCAGGTCAAAGAAGATGACTCCTTGTCTCTGAAATACACTCTGGAGGGCCACACAAAGCCAGTCTCCATCATAGCATGGAGTCCAGATGACTCGATGCTACTCACATGCGGCAACGAAGAACTCCTAAAACTGTGGGACGTCGATACCGGAAAGTGCAAACACACATTTAATAGTTCCACGAATCGTATAATCAATTCTTGTGCTTGGTTTCCTGACTCCCTAAAAATAGTATGTGGCAGCATTAATCCCGATAATCGGATATTTACGTGTGATCTCGAAGGCAATGAGCTCGAAGTCTGGGAAGGGGAGAGAATGCCGAAGATATCCGATCTCGCCGTGACGCCTGACGGTCATCTTCTAATAAGCATATGCTCCAATAGAGAGATATGGATACGGGAGTTCCCAAGGGGGAAAGAGTGGGTCATTTCAGAGGAGCATTCAATCACATCACTTTCTCTTTCGAGGGATGGAAGGTTTTTGATCGTCAACTTGAATAGCGAGGAGATCCATCTATGGAATGTTGTGGATGTTTCGAGCACGCCGGATATGTTTAGAGGCCACAAGCAGAAGAAGTATGTGATACGGTCGTGTTTTGGTGGATCAAATTGCTTGTTCATTGCCAGTGGAAGCGAGGATTCACAGGTATTTTCTAAAAAGTATTTTATTATTTTTAAAAATGTGAAAATGACCAAAATGATTCCTGACTATTTGTAGGTGATTTAGTCTGGTGTTTTTATTTAATATCTGGACTCTTAAAATAACAGCTAAATTGATCTTGCCATTAAAGTTAACAAAAGTGTTAAAAATAAAGTTATTTTAGGAATTTGTAGTCGAAATTTTAATAAAATTTAAATGCCAATTTATCTTGTTTGGGATAAATTTTATTGGTAATATTCACAATGTTTATTTCATTTTAAGATAAGCAATGATGAAATTAATATACATTAAAATTCTATATTATTGTAATTATCATTCATAAAATTTCTTAAAAATATAAAAAAATTTAAAGCCTTTTACTAGATTTCATAAAAATCTTTAGTCATAAAATTATAAAATACTCTCATTTTTTAATGTTTTCTGTAAACTTCAACCTCAAACTCAATTACTTTTAATGGCAAGAGCATTTTAGCTTTTATTTCAAGTGTCCAGGAATGAAATTTGGCCTTCTGTAACGCCTTAAAGACTAAAATGCACCTCCCCCTCACAACAAAAAATCAGGGGATCATTTTGATCCATTCTCCTTTCCTTATTATTAGTATTATTTTACTTTGTAACAAAAGTCACCATCAGCAGTGTCATCACAATTCAGTTATTTACATGCATACCACTCAATTCTTATGTATTTACGTATCCAACTGCAAAATTTACTTGTTAGATTTATACCAACCAAAAATTTGCATATCTAATTAAAAAAAAAACCACTATTTTGACCTTAAAAAAGCTAAATACAACTTTTTCAAGCATTTACATGCATATCACCCAATTTTCATGTATTTACTTATCCCACCCGAGATCTTAATATCACATAAAAAATACCACTATTTTAACTTTTAGAAAAGTGAAATACACTTTTTCATGCACAAGTAAATACATAGGAAATGGCCGCTACGCATGTAAATCTTCATCTTTCTCTTATTGTCTTCTTTCCGGCAATTAGAAAACAAACCTTACAACTAATTTCTCAGCTCATTGACATGGGCGGAATGCAATGCCTAACATCACAAATAATTTTGCAGATTTACATTTGGCAGCGACACAACTCAATGCCCATACAAGTTCTGTCCGGCCATTCCATGACCGTGAATTGCGTGAGTTGGAATCCCATGCGACCTCATATGTTAGCTTCTGCAAGCGACGACCGCACCGTCCGGATATGGATGGCCAACAGAAGGCCGAGACAAAAATGACTGATTCTCTCATAGGTATGTTTCCATTCTGTAAATGTTTTGTAATCATGCAATATAGCTTCATAAAATGTTACTACTGCTGAATGCAAATCGTCAAATGGCAAAAATTATCAAAATAGTCCCTATATTTTTCAGTCATGTCCATTTGAACCCGAGTTCTTTTTTTCATGAATACAATACTTGAAAATATTATGCATTAAAATGAACAGGCCTAAAAAGTCTAGGGTCCATTTTGTAAATTTTTTCGTGTGGTCGAAATTTTGAATGTATATAACATTTTAAGTATTGCGTGATATGATATATTTGTAATTTTGTAACTGTCTTTAGATGTTGTTTATTATATTCTTTGATCATAATGCATAATTGTAATGTTGATCATATTACTAAAGTTGAACTTTGCCAATATAAACATAATTCTTATATTTTTGCATATCTAACCACCAAACTTTTAAGGTTTACATGTCTACCTTTAAAAAATATCGCTATGACTTGTGTTTTGATGTGTAGGTTTTATCAGCAAGGCTTATGAATGTAAATATGATAGCTTAGATATTCAATATGTAAATACATAAGAATTGTAAGTATTCCTTTTATATGGCTCTTCTTTTAGTCATCTACAACTTCTTTCAAGCTTTTCAACATTTCTTTCTTAGAAAGTAAAATATAAGATTGCATGTCATCATTTTTTACTTATAAAAAATCATTTATAAAGTTAGCACCTTCTTTCATCAAATTTTCATTCAAATATCAAATTCTAAACAATGTTTGTCATTTTAAATATGGCACGAATAAATGCATCGATTTGATGAGTCAAAAAAATCATCGGAGTGCTAGTTTTGTAAATGTCAATGTTTTAAGTGTTATGTATGCAATTATGACGTTTTTGAGAAAATTTTTCAATTTAATTTTTTGTTTTTCTAGCTATAAACTGTGGGAAGTTGTGAACATAATAATAGCTAATATAAATAATATTTTTAACTCTCATAAATTAATAGTTTATTTACCTAAATATAATAATCTCTATTTGATTGTTTACTCATAAATAATGCATTTTATTGAATAATTAATATTAATATTTATTTTTAAATTTGCAATAATATGTCTAATATTTTTATTGATTATTATTAATTTTAACTAGTAATTTCCTAGAATATAACATTGTAATTAATTATTAATCAGAAGTTTTCTTGAATCGATTGTATGCACTAATTTTCTTTTTTTAAATCAAACTTATTAAAAAATATTGATGTTAATATTACTAACATTTACTTTTTTAGAGACATTTACATTCACACCACCCAATTCTTACATATTTACACATCCAACATTTGTGAACATTGTTTTTTATGTTTGCATTCCCTAAAGTTTTCACATTTTTTAACTTAAAAGAAACAAAAAATAAATAGTTTACATATATAGCACAAGAAATATTGCTATTTACAAATCAAGCCATCCTCTTTCATCCATTTTTCAAATTCTCTCTCAAATATCAAAATTCATGATAAAACTCCAACACAAATTTCTCATTTTTTTTATAAAAATTTTCAATAATTCGATCATGACAAGAATAAATATATCAATTAACTAATCAAAAAATATCTATTTCAGAACTATGCAAGTAATAGTTCGTAAAAATTAACACATTTTCATACATAATTAAGGTGATATATACATGTAAAATATTAAAATTTAGAAGGTAGACTATAAAAACATAGGATTGACCAGTATATAAAAACATGGTAAGCAATGCAAAAACCACCATCTTCACAGAATACTAGTTCTGACATTGGTGAGAAACCAAGACTAAGGGTCCGGTTATGACGGCTTATTTGGTGCGACGGCATTTTGAAAACGCACCTGTCATGTTTGGGCAAAATATGTTTTGGCAACTTATGTGTTTTCAAAACATCGAAAACAACATTTTCACATCACATCTATCTAGGTGAGGTGACAGTTTTCTGACAACGGTCTGACTTTTCCAAAAAAAATTAAAAATTGTAATAGCCACCGCACCTAGCTTATCAACAGATTATTAAATAAGCTGCAGCTACCTCAAACAGACCCTAAAGATCAATGATGATTTTGGGTAATTTTACTTCAGTAAAAACAAAACAAACAATCTAAGGCAATCATTTAAAAAGTATCCGAATGATTAGATCCAGACCGAAACCGAAAAAATAACCAGTTCCTTCATAAAGACAAAAATAACTCATCAAAATATCCAACAAATACAAACAGAAACACACCTGAAAAACTGCATAAAAAAAAGGCACGTAGTGTTGTTACTACCAGATAAGAAATGTTTGATTTCAAATTCAGCAGCAGAAGAAGTTGAAAAAGCTCAGACCCGGAAACCTCGGCTATTTCTTCGGCCCCTAGCCTTTTCGAATTTTCTTCCCTTCGAACGAACGTAAGGTTTCGTGTGGCTGTGCGGAACACCAGGTGCAGGCCCAAAGTGTTTCACAGCTTCCCTAGCATTCTTAGGGCCCCTTAAAAGAACCTGTTAACCATAATAACGACATTTATGATCTCAGTAATTATGATGAACAGTAGAAACATTTATATGAAATATCCAACACAGTGCTATCTATGACATTCCGACCATCAAAATAAATGGAGAATTTTACATACATCACCCAATTCATATGCATTTACATATCTAACCCCTAAACTTTAATTTTTTGCATTAACACCATCCAAATCATCCATAGGTAAAGTGAAATACACCTTTTCATGCATAGGTAAGGAGGCATATATAGAAGAAATAGAAATTTAGGTTTGAATATGTAATTAAATAGGAAATGAGTGTTATGTATGTAAATTTTCCAAAAAAATATGTGCAGGACAGTAAAATACGTGTTTTTATGAATAAATAAAGAATATACTGCTTTAGTAGATTGAGCTTTGCAGTTTGTTAACAATATAGAGATGTGTACTCAGATCAAAAATGATGAAAATCAGGCAAATATAATAATGTAAAAAAGTGTGCTTCACAAGATATCTTCATCCAATATGTTTTACATTTCCTATGCAGAAATGTATTCGTCCGATTATTGGTATATTTTGAGATCACAATGAACAAACTAAAATTTAAATTAATCTCTGTTTAAATCTAATTAGAAACCCTGCTTAAATACGAATTGAATTGTGCACTAGTTGTTAACAAGCAGTTAAACCACTTCACCAGTAAAGACTAATAGCCCAAACAAGTTAATAATTCTAAGCATGCTTGACTACACACTTTATGGATATTAAAATTGAATTTGGTGTACACTTTTCAATATTTAAAGATTTATTCATAAAAGCATGGAATTGCAAAGGATTCAACTTTGATTGGAGTAAATTCATTAGAAGTTAGATTTTGGAAATAAGATTTGACAATAAACCAAAAAAGGACCAAACTTTTAGTTGAACATATGACAAAATAAACATTAAAATTACTTTAATATGATCAAAATAGCTTAATAATGATATTTTCATCAATTCAATACAATATTATAATTCAAGATAATTCACCGTTCAATATTTTAAATATGAATCTAAATTAAAAATTTGGAATATAATTTTTTTAATGATTCTCTTTATTTGTATTATAAATATTGCATTTCTAGCAATCCAATCAAAATCAAAATGTCAAAAAATGATCAATATGAGAAAAAGCCAAATCATCAAAAACTTAAACGGTCCCAACCAGTTTGGACCATTCTATTTAAAAAGCAACTTTGTTCATTGACCAAATCAAATGAAAGATCAGTTCATAGGTGAACCAATCAAATCTACAAGTCCGGCCTGATTTATAAAACCATGATTACAAATAAAAGAATCGCACTTCAACAGATTATTGTTATTTACAAGTGGAAGAGATCAGTAATCAATGCATTGCATTTATCAAGCAACATAGCTCAGACAAGTAAATCACTCCCGGGACTTGAAACTATTCAAAGCCCTCATAATGAGCTGGGATTAAAACAGTGTCATCATTGCTAAGAACATCTTTATTAGAATCATGGAATCCAATACAAAAAAGATTCATAACTTCAAAAGATTAGAAGGAAAAAATATATCTAACTAATGTTCATGTAAAACATGTTGAACAAAGCAATTGACAATTGGTTTCAATCAAGGAGCATAGCTTAATTATGGAAAACAAGCAAAACAACCAGCGCAAGTAAACAAGAGACAAATAATAATAAATAAAATAGCATAAATAAATGTAGTGTAAACCAACACTTATTCCAAGGATTAACAATAACATGACAATTATGCGTCATCAAAACGGAACTTGAATAACTCTCAAAATTATAATAACAATACAAAAATGCACTCGAACTCAAATTCAAATACAGCATTATGATAGAAAAATATTTTTAAAAAAATTTGTCCTTACAACATTATGATGGAAAAAAACAATACCAAAAAGCAATCTCATTCATCTAAATACCTCAAAAAGCAGAAAGCTAATGCAGATTTTCTTTTAAACTAAAAACAAAAACAAGGAATGGTTCCCTCAGAACAATATCAAAATGATTCACCATAAGAGCTCAGAATTAGCATGGTTCAACTAAACATCATCAGGAACCAGACCATTCGACAACATGCAAAAAAAAAAAAACAAAAACAAAACCTCTCCTAGTTACCTCAAATATCATGATAAATTCAGCAAAAACTCAATTTTTAAAAAATTGGTATACCAGGTTATGCTTTAAACTGAGTTATATATTATCATGAAGATTTCTAAAAGAAAAATAATTTCATTTTGAAATGTCCTCAGTTTGGTTTTCCATTCAAGTAAGAGATAGCCAAACTCAACAAAACAAATATCAACAATTCAGCATCAAGGATTATAGATCAGCATCAAACCAGGCACATAACAAGAAATTATAAGGAGCCACATCCATAAGCATGAAATAAAAACTAGTATCGTGAAAGCAAACTAGCAGAAAGATCTGTGTTGATACATTTTACAATTTAATATTCCAAATTAAATGAAAATCTGACAATGGAAAAAGGATCGGTGCTGAAGTCAATATGAAGTATATAGTGCCTAGAAAACAAAATTAATGAGAAAATACAGGAGAAATAAACTAAAAAACATAATTTAAACGAATAACTGGGAAAGATGATGGGAGGTTAATATGCACCGTATTCTGTCCAAGAGGCGCCCTAAGAGCAAGCTGATCGAAAGTCAGGCATTCTCCTCCGGCGTTAAGAATCCTTGCCCTAGCAGTCTCTGTGAACCTCAAAGCTGTCACCTTCATGGCTGGAATTTCATGCACCCTCTTATCGTCAGTAACAGTTCCGACAATCACCGCAATATTATTTTCCTGGCCAAAGACATCATTTCATCAATAACAAAACTATCGTAACAAGAAAGAATAACGACTGAGATCATCCGATGGATCGAAAAACGAACCTTTCCCTCCATGAATTTTATAAGCCTCCTCATAGAGAGAGGAGGCTTATTGGCCTTACTCATAAAGAGCCTTTTAAGAATCACAGCATTGAACTTACTCCCCGTCCTCCTTACCAGAAACCTGTAGAGCTGAAAATATAGGAAAGTAAATGAATTAATCGACTCGGCGAATAATCAGAGACGTACGACGAGAGGAAGCATTAATATTCCTTCCCTCAGATCTGATAATTACCTTGACCAGAAGCTTGAGGTAAACATCATCGCTCTTGGGAGCGGTGCGCTTCGTCTTTTTGCTCCGTCCGCCGGCAATAAGATCGATACCCTATCCATCCAAGCGGGGCAATTAGTTTCAATCGATGTTGGATATGAAGAGTTCTTCAGTACGCTCCTGGGTGCAGAGATTATACATACCATTGATAGTCGCGGAGCTCCTCCCCTGCGGCGGCTATTGGTTTAGGGTTTACAGGAGGAGGCTGTTGCGTTTTATTGGGGGCTAGGGCACGGGAATGGGAGCTCGTGTGAAGGGGAGGCGTGCGTGTGGTTTTTTTTTAAAAAAAATTTTTAAAGAGTTTTTTTTTCCTTATTTGATTTACTTTAATTTAATATCATTATTTAACTTAAACTTATCAATTCTCACGAGATTTGGTCCGCTAGGAACACTATTACTATAAGTGGTTTTACTTAGTAAATTCGATGTTTCAGGGTCGTTTTCGTCATCTGGGGTCGTCTGGACAAGTTCGTCATCATCGTACAAATTTAACTTCGATTCACGCGCATCATGAGCCAAATGTCGATCGACCATCGCCTCAACGACGACCAGAGTCTAGCAGAATGCTCACGATAGCGAATCGCTCGTCACACGTGAAATGTTTCCTTATTGTTCTTTCAATTCCTACAGGAACTCAACTTTAGTTTCAATATGTTAATTTTAATTAACGTAACTAAACGTTGAGGATTCGAAACCATCCAGATACTAGTTCCTACAATGAGTCAAGAAATGACTCGAATTTCTAAATAGTGTGGGTCACAGTACTAGTTCTCTATCAGAGTTAAATAGAAAATACTAAGGCTAGACCTTAGTCTCTTTAGAGTCATAAGAATGAGTCATTTGTTTTTTTTTAGTTGAAGATGTTTCCATAATAAGAATGTTAGTTTAAAAGACCCATCTCTAAAGAGTGAAAAAGAAAACCTCAATGAGGTCAACAATGGTAAGAAAAAGGGGTGGGGGAAACCTATATGGAACAAAATGTTGAGCCCTCATGTTTTTTTTTAGTTGAAGATGTTTCCATAATATCCTGCCTATTAATAATATCCTAAAGCAAAAAGGTTTAAAAGACCCATCTTGTTGTCTGTTTTATAAAAGAGAGGAAGAATACCTACAACATATTTTGTTTTGTTGCTCTAGAAGCTAAAAGGTATCTAAGCCACAAAACTTACATGTTGGTCTAATTTACTGGATTGCTCAGTTGATTGGATGAGGTAAAAGCTGAGGTGATTCCTTTCATTATTTGTTGGTTTATTTGGATGACCAAAAATAAGTTTAAATATGAAGAAAAACAAAGTACTTAGAAGGAGATCCACACAAACATTATGATTCATATTCTGAAACTCATCAAATTTTGGAAGTTCAACATTAAAAGTAAAGTTCTGTTCTTCAAGCCAGCTACTGGGAATCTATCTGAAACTAAACTAATGATTCAGAAAGTCTAACTTGAGAAAGCCACAAGCACATTGGATCAAAATCAACATTGATGGAAGCTACAAAGATAGGAAGGTTGGTATGGGAGGGATCTTTAAAGACCACACTTGGAAATTTCTTCTGTACTACTTTTCTCCTATTTTAGCTGATAAAGCACTACAAGCTGAGGCACTATCTGCTCTCTGGGATCTGAAAATTGTTGTGCATCTAAGTTGGGATAAAGTGCATCTAGAACTTGATTCTAAAGCTCTAATACACTTGTTAAACAACCAAATAGGCACTCTTTGATGATAAATATTTACGTATGTAATACGCGCGCAGAGTTGTGTGCGTAATAACCCCACCATAACCTTCGTTTCGCGGTTATTAGGGGGTTATTGAGAGGTTATTGAGTATTAATTCTAATAACCTATAACTCTAATAAACTTTCAATAACATTCGCGGGCTCTATTTCGATGTTGTTCATAGGTTATTATGAAGGTATTGCGGGGTTAATGAAGTCCGCACCCAGAATTACGTGCGTATTACGTACGCAAATATTTCCCCTACTTGGCACATCCTTTACTAGTTAAAGCAAATTAAAAGATTAGCTTCCAAACTTCACATTCTATACATCTTTATATCTAGGGAGGGAAACCAATGTGCTGACCGGCTTGCCAAAGAATGTCTTCTCTCTTATGGTCTTGTTGTTAATGCTTTTCCCATGTTTAAGCTTAGCATTTTGATACATGGAGATAATCTTCCTATGGCTTATGTAAGATGTAAAGCTACTTTTGGTCATCAATGGAACCTCCTACTTTTCGTTATAAATGTAAATATATATATAAGGATTCGGTGGTATGCATGTAAATGACCAGTTTTTTTTATAAATTTAAAATATTAATTTGAAAATTATATATATATATATATATATATATATATATATATATATATATATATATATATATATATA
>NEWO01000071.1:958932-982778 GCA_003013225.1 Phalaenopsis aphrodite
ATATATGTCAATAACAATACAATAATATCATAATAACATCTTTATAATACCGTAATAACACCGCAAAAACAACGCAAAATAGAGGTGTCATTGGTGTGATTTTTATGAGGCGTTTGTCATTGACGTTTTTTTGCAAAATTAAAACTGTAAAGCTGTCCCAATAATATAGCTTTTTTATTCGGCGGTGTTATTGTGATATTATTTTATGTAGTTTTGCGGTGTTATTGGAATGAAGTTTTGGTGTTATCAGCATGAAATTTATGCGGTGTGTTATCGGCTTGTTTTTTGGCATTGCTCCGGTGTTTTTCGGGTATTATTTATGCAATTTTTCGGTATTATTTGAGAGTTTCAACGACATTGTTGTTATGTTATTAGGATATATCAGCACGGTATTCCAGTGTTATTGAAGGGGAACATAAGTGTTATTGTGGTGTTTTTCTTCTGCGGTATTATTAAGAAAGTTATTTGTGACATTATTTGTGAGTTACCGACGTGTTATTGGCGAAGAAGCCGAGGTGTCATTATAACTTTTTTAAAATGGGGTGGTGTTATTAGAAGGAAATGAATGTATTATTATAGTGTTATTGAAACAATACTTGAATAAGTAATAATTTATATTTTTATTAACTATTTTTTTTCCTCATTTTGTTAATAATTCTACCCAAAATTAATATAATTTTTTCGCTTATGCAATAAACAAGCCGACCTAAACTCGTATACTTAATTAAGCTCAAGTTCATACTCAAGCTCGAACTAATTGTCGGAGGCTCGAATCGACTCATTTACACCTCTAGGCACGTGATAGTTTAAATCACTTGGTTTAAGAAGATATTATATAATATATGAAGGTTTTATCTTAATTTTACTTTAAAAATGTTGAAATAATATTAATATTAGTTAACAAGGTGTTAATCGAATTTTATTAGGTTAGATATTCAAATGTATATGTTATTTTTACAATTTAGGTGTACATAATATATTTAAGTATATTTAAATATATATAAGAATTGGGTGGTATGTGTTAATTTGATTATGTGTATTTATATATTTAGCTAAAGGCTATTATATAAGGAATATTTGAGAAGTTTATAAGTATAAAATCATTAAAAATTATACAAGTGGTGTTTCTTTTTATTAAATTGTTATAGAGGTATTAAAATGCATTTTTAATGTTATTTAAGATACATTTATATATTTAAACAATAAATGTTTCAACATTTTATTCAAGATTTATTTTAATGTTATTTTGGGTCTTTAAATTATTTTTAAAAATAATTGGTTAATATATTAAAATTGGAAAATATAATTAACACTGGTATTATTTAACGTGGTTTTGCGGTATTATTGGTGAGTTGCTTCGGTGTTATTTACGCATCTTTTGTGGCGGTGTTTATGACATTATTTGCGGTGTTATTCTGATGTTATTTGGGGTTATTGTGGTGTTATTTGAGTGAACTTTTGGTGTTATTGGAGAGATCCCACGGTATTATTGGCGCATTTTGGTTTGAGCCGGTGTTATATGTGTTATTTTGCGATATTATTTACGTGTTACTGCAGTGTTATTGGTGTGTTTTTTGGGTGTTATTGGTGAGTTGCGACCATGTTATTATGACATTATTGACGGATGTGTTCATGGTGTTATTTGGCAGTGATTTCAATGTTATTGAGGTCATTTTGTGATGTATTATTATTGGCGTGTTTTGTGATGTTAGTGGATTATTTTTGCAATTATTTGTTTTTTTATGTTTTTGACGTATTTTTTAAAATAACATCAAAAAATTGCAGTAATAATATAATAAAACTAGTCGAGAATAACAAAACAAAACGGTGTCAATACCGTTCATATAAAACAAAAATAAGATCTCAATAATACATAAATAACACAACAATAATACTGAAATAACATCATTCGAAAAAATCACAACAAACTTCACAATACCAGTTAAATAACATCATAATAAACCTCAATAATATCTCAATAATGCAAAATTTTATTGTGCTCCGGTAGCTTTCCATTCCTTGTCCGGACTTAAGGTTTAGCGGTGAATCACGGCGGGAGATCGCCGGCGAAGGCATCGACCGGATCGCGAAGCGCTTGTCTTCCTCCTCCAACGTTCTTCGCGATCTCCTACTCGCTGTTTTGGCACGCCAAACTCTTGGATTTACTAAAACCGGGATTTAACAAGCCTGGTAAAATGGGGTTTTAAAAAATCCCTAGGATTTTACTTGGATTTTTTTACCATTTGGTAGGATCCAAGATAAATCCTGCTTAAATCCAGCTTATTCATAGAAACCTTATCGCGGGGCGATGAGGCCAAGGCTTTTTTACTTGAGTTGCGGGGTCACTCGGCCATTACACTCGTCAACAGAAATAAGCGATTCAGTTACGTGGTAGAGGAGAAGAATACTCAAATTCAAGCTGTAGAGCGTGGTTTAAGCTTCAATCTCCCTTCGCCCCCCTGTTCTCAAGGTTAGGCCTTGTTTTTACTGTTCAGATAATCATATTTTCTTACTTCCAAAGTCAAATATTTTTTTTTTCTGTTCAAGTGAAATAACAGAAAATTTTCTGTTAGAAAATTTAGGTATTCATCAAGTTGCTAAGATTTTCTTTTATTCAATCTGGTATAAATCATTGTTCAACCATCTGTGCTGTTGGTTTCATTCATAATGTTCTTCTCAATGAATTGCTGTTTTTTTTATTGTACTGAAGTGTAATGGAGATTTCCTTCGTTACAGTGAACTTTCTTCGAGAGTTTAGTAGGTGACGATGATTTTAGGGCTGTTCCTTTTAATTAGTTTTCATAAAGATGCCTTCTTTGATTTCCATTTGCATAGAGTTGTAATGATGTGTGGCGAATTACTGTTGTCAAAGTACGCAGTTTGGAAAAGGCTTTGGAAAAATTACACGCATCACCACTCAATGATTAATGCATTCACATATCTAACACATAAACTTCAACTTTTACAGATATGCTTCCTTATCTATGCATGAAAAGGTGTATTTCATTTTCTTGAAGTTAAAATAGTGGTACTTTTGATGTGATATGAAAGATTTGGATGGTATAAATGTAAAAAGCAGATGTCTCTTGGATCATTTTTACTTTTGACCATGTCATTGCTCATCAATGGAAGGGTTTTTCAGTGTATCTTCGACGCGCCTAAAACTTACTTTAAGGTTGACATTTGTTGGTGATCAAGGAGTGACATCAACTTGATCTCTTTTGTCTTGTTTTATTTTGATGTCTCGTTTTGTGTACTTTTATATGTTGGTTTCAATTAGAATTTGGAGTTTGAATATGAATTATATGGTTATGATATCTGTTTTGTTTTTGGATTTCTTGTATTTGTTTCTTCAATTCTATTTTCTAGTTATGAAATACTAAAAATATTAAATTCACGGGTTTAAACTCCCCGGTTGTACCCGCAACTTTGAACTCTTTTGGCTCCGAGATCTCCATTTATAGATCCGTCTACATAGTGATCAACCGGCTTACTTATGTTACCTTTGCTTTAGAGAACACCATCCTTGAATCCCTCCATCTCCTATTGCATGGTGTCCACTAAAGCTCGAAGGTCCCGCTTCATAAGCTCACAAACTTTACCATTCATAATATATTGCATCTTCACACGAAGCTCCTACAGCTCAAGTTCAAGTCCCTACATGCATTCAAATGTGCGCTCGACCTCTTTTTGGAATTATCACTCTCTCTGACAAGAATAGGAGATATATGACAACTCAAGGACTCTATTTGCTCTTTAACATTGAATAAGGATAAATTAATATAAAAAATTCTTTAATTGCTCATAAATTAATAGTTTACTAACCTAATATAATATAATACACTCTAATTGATTATTAAACCATAAATAATGCATTTTATTTAATAATTAATATTAATTTTTAATTTGCATAAATATATCTAATATTTTTGTTGATTACTATTAATATTGATTAGTAATTTCCTACAAAACCTTTCAGACTAAGCTGTACTTTTCTATCACGCAATAGACCCGATGCATTCCTTCACTTCAACCGACCAACTTGAATTCTGCTAATAACATCCCCATCTATATTATCATCACTTTGAGCAACAAACCCCAGATATCTAAAATGTTCATACCTTTTAATGATTTAATCACTCATAGTTACAAATCTGACACTAGAGTTGCCACTACTATAATTACATTTCATGTATTCAATTTTAGTTCTACTCAAACGAAGGCCTTTAGACTCCAATGTTGCCCTCCATAATTCAAGTTTTTCTGAAATTTTTCTCAAGTCTTATCCACAAGAAGGATAACATCAATGAAAGCATACACCAAGGTAAATCCCTCTGTAAATGTCCAGTAAGAGCATCCATAACCATAGCAAAAGGATATGGGCAAAGCCGATCCCCGATGTTATCCAAACTGAAATAGGAAAATAATTGGTCAATCCTCATTCTGTTTGAACACAAGTAACAACTCTAGTGTACATCTCTTCAATGACTTAAATGTAAGTCATATCAACACATTTCTTCATCCAAATTGATTTTCATATTCTAAGTTATTTTTTGAACATTTTTTGTTTTACCCAGAATAAAGGTAGCAGCTTATCATCGACATTTGGAGCTTAATCATGGCTTCCATTTTCTTCCAAGGGATAAGAAGCAACCACTTCATGTTATACCAATTATCTCACCTTAGCAGAATACAAACTTCTGTTTACTGCACATTACAAAGGTCACAAAATCAGACAAAGCTACAGAAAGGGAGCTTCCAAGTACAACAAAAAGTCGAACAAACATCTTCTCAAACCATTTCAAGAAAACCACTCAAACAAAATACGAAAGAATATGAAGCAATAATCGGCATAGAGACGCACGTTCAGTTATCGACAATCACGAAAGCGTTTTGCAGCTGTGCTTATCTTTATGGTTCTCTGCCTAACACCGCAATTTGCCCAGTTTGCATGGGTCTCCCTGGAACTTTACCTGTTTTAAATTCAAAGGTTGTGGATTTTGCTGTAAAATTAGCTCTTGCACTTAACTGTGAGTTATCTGTGACCTCCAAGTTTGACAGGAAACAATACTTCTATCCTGACCTGCCTAAAGGCTACCAAATATCGCAATTTGACATTCCCATCGCAACCAAAGGATTTATTGATTTGGATCTTCCTGTAGAGTTTGGCGGCGGGCACAAGACATTTGGAATAACGAGGGTTCATATGGAAGAAGATGCTGGAAAGTTGATCCACTCTGATAATGGGAATTCCCAGGTATGGTTAAAATTTGAGAAAAGTGTAAAAATGGTCCACTAACTCTTTGTAGGGGATCATTTTAATCCCATAATCTAAAAAAGTGCCAATTTAGTCCCCAAAGTCTCTTAAGAGGGGTTGAAATAGTCCTCTCTAGGGATTAGTTTAGCCTATTTTAAAGAGTTTGGGGACTAATTTGACACTTCTATATGGAAAAAGATGCAGGAAAGTTGATCCACTCTGATAGTCTGATAGTGGTAGTTATTCCTAGGTAAGGCTAAAATTAGAGAAATGTGTCAAAATGGTCTTGTGATTTATTGTAGGGTGTAATTTTAATCCTAGAATTTAAAAAAAGTGCTAAACTAGTCCCCAAAATATTATAAGGAGGGACTATTTCAGCTCATATTGAAAGTGTCTGGCGACTAATTTGATACTTTTATAGATTATGGGACTAAAAGGGCCCCTTGTAAACAGTTAGGGGACTAGTTCAACACTTTACTCATTAAAATTGTTATTATTATTATGTCAACATTTTAAAATGTAACAACTTTAACAATTTTATGATGTATGTTAATGTATGCTGCTCTTAAAATTGTTTTATCAATTACTGCTGTCTAGGTGGACCTTAATAGAGCAGGAGTACCTTTGCTAGAGATTGTTTCAGAACCTGATATGAGAAGTGGTTTGGAAGCCGCGGAGTATGCAGCTGAGTTACAGAGGCTTGTTAGATATCTTGGGGTGAGCAATGGAAATATGCAGGAAGGTTCCCTTCGTTGTGATGTAAACGTTTCGGTTAGACCGAAAGGTCAATTAGAATTCGGGACGAAGGTATTTAATGTTTTATCTTGTTTGTTTGTTTATATGAAAAAAATATATATATAAAAATTAGTGGCATTTACATACATTCCACCCAATTCTTATGTATTTACATATCTAACTTTTAAACTTTGCTTTTTTGCATTTATACTAACCAAATCTTTCTTATCACATAAAGATATTACTATTTTAACTTTTAAAATGTGAAATACATCTTCTCATTCATAGGTAAGGCGACATATGTAATAATTGAAATTGAGGTGTCAGATATATAAATACATAAGAACTGAGTGATACGTATGTGAATCATCCTAAAAATTATTCTATTTGCTTATAATGTTAGTGTTGAATCTAAATTTGTATGCGAGATCCAAGGAATATAACGTAAAAGAAGGGGAAAGAACAAAAAGAGCACAATATTGAACGGTTGAATTGTGCAACCTTTACTCATGAAATGAACCTTTTATTTATAGATTTGAGAGTGGTTACATTGCACTCTGTACCTCTAGTAAAGTAGGATCAACAAGGGTATTTTGGATAGTATACATGAATAAAATCGGGAGCTTGAGAAGACGACCGACTTGGTATATGACCAGGGCGGCTGTTATTTGTGAGTTGATATACTAATCCAAACAGATTTTCTTATCCGGGCGGGTTGTTTTATCTGCCTGGTTTGTCAGGTGAACCCTTGGCATGATCCATGTGGAGGGTTAGATCGAGGTACCTTTTGGATGGGTTGGTGACAGTCATCCCGCGGGGCTGGATGTCGCTTATGTCGAGCGAATAAGTGCAAGCTCATGGGCTACTCCTGGTGGGCCCTTGTTTGCCACACAACTGGATTTCTTTGAGATCCGTGTTGATATATTTTTAACGTACAATTAGGTTTTGGTTATGAACATATGCAAAACATCATTAAATATCTTTATTATATCATATGTTGTTGTTGCTGAAATATGAAAAATCTCATCTGAATAAAATAGCACTGATGATAAATTTTCATTTTAATATTTTTTTTCGAGGGTTTGGTGTATAGATTTGTACTCGGGGCTCGACTAGCCAAACCTTGGGGCCATTTGACATCACTCTTATTTTTTATTTTTATTTTTATTTTATTTATATTTTAATTTAAACACAACATATGTTTCATCGAGCTACTTATTTATAAAAAATACTTAAAATGTCTTTTACGTGATTTGACTATTTTAAAAAATAAGTTTATTCATTCTTTTAAAATAAGAACATATAAAAGTTATACTAATAAAACATATTTCTAAAAATAAAAGGAAATTAAAAACAAAAATAGGAAACAAAAACGATTCCAAACGGACGATTAGTTTTCAACAGTTTTTGGGTTTAATCGTGGTCTTCTCTTCAAGCTCTGCAATATTGGAAAATACTTCAATTTCCTTGTATAATTCTCTTTATCTGATTGGTTTATTTTTTAAATAATGCTGTGGCAACTCCTTCCCACAAGTAATACATTACAAGTTTACCTATTTTGACAGGTTGAGATCAAGAACATGAACTCATTTTCTGCAATGAACAAAGCAATTGATTATGAGATATCCAGACAAGTTCTTCTCCATAGTCAAGGTCAAAGTGATCAGATTGTACAGGAAACTCGACTTTGGGAAGAGGGGTATCAGGTCTAAAAAACTAATTTTTTGTTTGATTTAGGTTAGGCTGGCAAAGTTTCCAATATCTGTGCTAATCTCTGGGCTGCTCTTCTTATTCTTTGTAGAAAACAGTAACAATGCGCAAAAAAGAAGGGCTTGCCGATTATAGGTATTTCCCCGAGCCTGATCTTCCTGAAGTCATCCTTGCCGATGATTATATAGAAAATATTCGCCGTTCACTTCCTGAACTTCCAGAAGCGAAGCGTAGGCGCTACGAGAAGATGGGCTTAAGCATGCAAGACGTGCTCTTTCTTGTTAATGATGTCACTGTAAGTACACTTTTCCCACTTAAACTTGAAGATTTTGATAGGAGCGAGCATTTGGTCGGTTTGGATGTATCGGGTTTCAAATTGGTTTAGCCGATTGCAACCGAAACCCTAAAAAATTAAACTAATCAAAAGCCTAACCAAATTTTAATTATGTTTAAATTGTTCAGGTATGAGCAAACTGAAATTTAATTATTAGTTGGTTTGGTTATTAACGAACATCAAGGATTACATAACTTATCTGTATAATATTAATTTAATTTTATGAATCTTTCATTTAATTTTGATTTTTTGAATAGTTGGTTTGTTTTGTTATATTGTTATATGAAAATTAAATTGAGCCAATAACGGAAAGTGAATATTGTAAAACCAAAAACCAAAATGCTTCCTTGAAAATGAATCAAATTAATCAAACTTATTTAGTTTGATTTGGTTTTTCGGTTTTAATGCGCAGTTGTAGATCTTGATAATAGATTGTGATTTTAAGTTTTCACAATAATTTTTTTGAGTCTAGGTGGCGAAATTTTTTGATTCTACTCTTCAAAATGGAGCTGAAGCCAAGTTGGCGGCGAATTGGATAATGGGTGATATCTCGGCTTATCTCAAAAACGAGCATCTTTCAATTGACGAGGTTAAATTGAAACCACAGGAGCTTGCCATGCTTATCGCTTCAATAAAAGATGGAATAACAAGTGGCAAGATTGGAAAAGAGGTATGTTTTCTACTCTTTTTTGGGACAATTCAAGTACTTTGTTGTTGTTGTTGTTGTTGTTGTTGTTTATCTTGCTTGCCTTGGCTATTTGTTTATTTGTCATTTTCATGCGAATTAGCTTTCTTTTTCTTTTTTTTTGCCCTCATTGGAGAAATAGTTATAGCTTTTAAGTAAACTATAATAAACAAAGTTATGTTTCTTATTGAGTCTCATATTTTCTATTAATTTTAATAAATTAATATTATTTTTTATACAATACCCCAAGTTTTTTTAGGTCTGCCTCTGTCTATCTTAACATAAGTCAAATCTAAAACATCTCCTTTCCTAGCCGAATCATGAGACTGTTGACTTTTAATGTGACCAAACCATCTAAGACGACTCTCTCTAATCTTGTCCGTCATTGGAGCTACACTAATCCTTTCATGGATAGATTGATTTTCCATTTTGTCTTTAAGTGTCAAGCCACTCATCCACCTAAACATTCTCATCTCAGCAACACTTGAACTTTATTTTATGCTTCTCTTTTAAAGGCCAACATTAAGGGCCATAAAGCATTGCAGGTCTCGACATCTTATAAAATTTTCCTTTCAAGTCTAAATGATACTTTTCTATCACACAATAGGCCCGATGCATTCCTCCACTTCAACCAACCAACTTGAATTCTACTAATTACTTATCCGACTATTGAAAAAAATAATCAAATTGGGCAATTATATTAGTTGTCCTCAAGGTCGTTGGTATGAAACAATTCTAAAGCAGACACTACATACCAGCTGGAAAAAGTGGTGGATAAAAATTTCTGAATCCTTACATTTGGACCTTTTAAGTATTATTAGTGCCACTCAAATTAAATGCATTTTAAAATACATTCACCTGAATTACAAAGAAAACTTGAAGTTTCGAGAATTCATTAATGCAAGCAATTACATTGCTGGTATTAGCCACTAACTTCAGATTAACATATCAGGACAAACTAATTCCTACCTAAGGATGCAGTTCAGATCTTTCATATGATCTTTTTTTTTTTGGAACTTTCCTATGATTTTGAGGCAACGCTACCTTGTTTGATTTTGATTTTCATAACAGATACTTTTTGAGCTCATATCCAAAGGAGGAACTGTCAAAAAAATAATCGAAGAAAAGGATCTTGTGCAGGTAAAAGCTAATTTCAGCCATGTTTCGGAACTTAATTACATCTGTTTGCAGAACGTACCAGTGCTGAGAATTTCAAAAAAAGGGACATTTACATACATGCACTCAATTCTTATGTATTTACATTATCTAACACCTAAATTTTACTTTTTTTTACATTTATACCGCCCAAATCTTTCATATCACATCAAAAATACCATTCATTTTAACTTTAGAACCGTGAAATACAACTTTTCATTCATGGGGGTGAGGTGGTATGTTCGTAAAAATTACAGTTTAGGTTACATTGGAATGGAGTGGGTAAGTATGTAAATCTTCCTTAAAAAACTTGAAGTAAATTCTGATAGATTTTCTTCTTTAAATTGGAAATTGTAGATAGCAGATGCAGGTGCCATTGAAGCCATGGTGGACAAAATTCTTGAGGAAAATCCCAAGCAGCTGCAACAGTATCTCGGAGGGAAAATTAAGCTGCAGGGCTTTTTTGCCGGCCAGGTTTGTTCTTTACAACTCAAATCTGGGCTGCAATTTTATATGACAATTCTTATATATTTACATATCTGACACGTAAAACATTCATATTTACATCTATACCACTAAAAAACATTTAACATCACGTCAAAAATACCATCACTACCCAAACACACTTTTTTCATGCATAAGTTTATGATAACAAAGTATGTAAATGCAAATATCAAACTTCGGATTTCGGTTATGTAAATACATGAGATTGTGTGGTATTTATGTTAATTTCCCTCTCTTTTTTTTTTTTTGTTGATTAAGCTGGATAGAACAACATTTCAGGTGATGAAGGAGTCGAAGGGCAAGGCAAATCCAGCGCTTCTGAACAAGATTCTTTCAGAAAAATTGAATGCCAAGAGTTTATGAAGATAAATGTGCATCATATATATATATATATTGGATTTTATTTATTTATATATTTATTGAAGCTTTGAGAGGGTTCATGATTCAGAAATGCAGATAACAAGCCTAGAGATGTGTCTCAGGATGGTCTAATTATTGGGTGCGGAGAGCTCACGTCGCTCTCCTCCTGCGTGCGCTCTCTGCACCCAATAATCGCTCCTCAGGATGCGATGAATGTATTTATAAAGGTGCTTTTGATAATTAATGTAAATTATTTTTCATAATTTTATTTAATAATGGGGCATTTTGCATATCCGACACTTGAACTTTATCTTTTTTACATTTATATCATTTGAATCTTTCATATCATATAAATGTCGAGCATGTCATGCGACGAGCATGGTGTCTATGTTATATATTAATTTTGTTTTGTTGATTAGAGGAAAGAAATAATGACTTAGTTTATAAAGCTCTTACAAATGCAAATTTTGGATCTTACATTAATATAATGAAAGATTTTTATAAATTCAACTCAACTTTTATGTATTTGCACATGTAATGCCTAAATGTCAATTTTTACATACATATCTATGCTTTAAAGGTTTTACTTTGCACATAACATCAATTTCTATGCATTAATGTCTAAACACCATATATATATATATATATATATATATATATATATATATATATATACATACATACATAAACAAATTTTCTATGCATGAAAGTGTAAATCACTCTGTAAATATAAAAAATGACATTTTTGGTGACAAGAAAGATTTGAGTGGTACAAATGTAAAAAAGGTTGAAGCTTATGTATTAGGTATGTAAAATACAATGGTATTGGGCTGTAGGTATGTAAATGCCCCAAATTCAAATGGTGATATTGTTTTTTACATCATGCTAAAAATTTGGTTGGTATAAATGTAAAAGGTGCAATTTAGGTGTGTGATATGTAAATACATAAGAATAGGGGTACAGTCTTA
Organism: Phalaenopsis aphrodite; assembly: GCA_003013225.1. Taxonomy (NCBI): domain Eukaryota; kingdom Viridiplantae; phylum Streptophyta; class Magnoliopsida; order Asparagales; family Orchidaceae; genus Phalaenopsis; species Phalaenopsis aphrodite. The sequence continues at coordinate 970,641 of NEWO01000071.1, forward strand.
AAAGTTAAATAAATAAATAAATACTCTCTATAGCAGGAGCACAAATAATAAGCCAATCTAACCATAATGTTGTATGTCACAACTGCATAACAAATTAAAAATAACAGCAATAAAGTTGATTAAAACACTGAAAAAGACCCCAAAAACTGTTCAAAATTGCAAATGCTTCTAAAATTGAAATAGTGATATAAAAAAGACTGGGGGAATGAAAATATAGGAAGGTTTATGACATTCAGTAGCCACCCTTGAGGTCATTGACAACATCATAAGGAATAGGTGTCACTGTTTCTAATGTGGCTCCCTCAACCATGAAACCAGGTTTAGGCCCCTCGGGTTGCCTCTTCGTGCTGATAATCTCGCCTCGAGATTTGGCCTCTGCCTTGAGCTCATCATTTTTCTTCTTTCTAAGACGAAAATCTTCAGCACACCTTGAAGGCTGCACGTGCTCGACACGAACATGGATGCGCTTCTTGATGATCCTGTTGCCCACCTGATCATAGAAAGTCGAACGAATTATTGATCCCATGAGCTTATTTAGATCATTCATGAGTATTTTAATGATTTGATGTTACTAAAATTTTAGGGGCATTTACAAGTGATATGAGACAATGATATTTTAACAATAAAAAAAAAAAAAATCACGAGGCTTGACACGGTCAAAATAATGTATTATATATTTGAAATTGTCACTTCTCCGTACCTAAAGAAGTTGGGATTACGAGATTATAAATATTTGCTTGTTAGTAATAATAGTTTGACAATCACAACTTCAGATATAATAACTAGATAACATCAGTCATAATTGGGCTACAATATATGCTTATAATGTTAAGACAATTGCTGATGATCAATACTTACAAGTTCTTTTTACGTGCTCTAACTTAGTTCACAACTCTCTCTCATTCCCTCATTCTATAAATGGAACTTAATTTATAGATTTAAAAAAGAGATTTTAATAAAATCATCCAAAATCTTAAAATATTCCATCCAACAACGATTCGTGCTGATTTTTTTTTTTTTATCACAGATAGCTCTTCTAACATTTATGTGCCATAATGCCCTTAAAATTCCGCCATCATTTAGACCTTCAATTAATACTTCAAAGATTATAATTATACTGAGTGTTTCATTTTGGTCTCATTTGCATTCAATAAGATTACCTTTGATGTCACTAGGTTTATCTTGTCGAGGTATTTAATTTGACTATAAATTTGCTTAAATTAAAGCTCATATGAACTTGAATTTGAATATGAAAATTATTTCATTCAAGAAGAATTAAAATTTGTTCATGATCAAGTAAAGTATAAATATTTATATCGAACCTCATCCCTTCACTCTCTTCACTAACATTTTCATCATGCATCATAACAATTAGCATCATGTTTGCATAATCAACTAAATTTTGCTTCACATATTTGAGTGGTGATTAAATTAATGAATATTCAAATGCGCATTTGCCAAGTAACCTTTATACTGGTGCTCTAACTTACTCTACACTCTTAGTCATATAGCATTATAGACATATCCATCATCATTATTCATTACATATATAATGAAAACACATTGCAACTTTATAGTTAGTATAACTGACTAGATCCACCACATTGGAGCTTACTCAATTACATCATTCACACAAGCTTCATCTTAACATACATAACATTATATTGTTAATAAAAATGTTTCGTTTAACATTTCATTTATGCTCTATTGTGCACGTTAAATAGTAATTTACCTTACTCCTTTGTATGGTATATCTCTTCTGCTATTATATGGGATTGGATATGCTGATTTCAAAAAGAAATTCTAAATTTTCAAAAAAAAATGCACATCTAATTCTTTACTTAATTATGTGTGCCTTAAACTAACAAAAGAAATCAAAGTTTTAGTTAATTTATAATCAATCAAAATCTAATAAAGATCCGAATGAGCATGAAAGCATCAGCCAAAATAAATAATCTGCACAGTTTAGATGAAATTCATTTTTTATGCTTGCAATCTTCAAACTTTATAAACCAAGGGAAAAAAAATTTGGGCCATTTGCATACATGCCATCCAATTTTTATATATATTTTTTTTCAAATCTAGATGAAATTCATTTTTTATGCTTGCAATCTTCAAACTTTATAAACCAAGGGGGAAAAAATTGGGGCATTTGCATACATTCCATCCAATTCTTATATTTTTTTTCAAATCTAACGGCTAAATTTTGCATTTTTATATTTATACCACCCAAATATTTCATATCATATAAAAAAATTGCTATTTTAACTTTAAAAAAGAGAAATATACCTTTTCATGCATAATTAAGGTGGCATATATATAAAAATTCAAGTGTAGGTATGCATTAGAATTGTGAGGCAGCATGAAATCTTCCAAAAATTAACATGAAAAGAGGAACAAATGCTAGAATTATGCAAAATATGCTAGCTATGTAGCTGGAATGCTTAAATGCAAACAAGCAGGCAAGTTTGGAAAGGCAATAATTAAAAATGAAATCGTGAACCACGTTATAATTCTGAACAATGATAGTGAAGAAGAAAATCAATAAATGAGACTAGGCAGTATTAGAGATTCTCAAAACTGCAGAAAAAAATGAAAACAAAAGTGGATATGGATAGCCGCAATCAAAGAAATATATCAGTATTGGCAAATTTCTCACATCTTCTGAAATTTTAAACAAAATAATACAAAAATAATTTGCGGGTAATTCGTTCACGCATAATAATTCATTCATCTGTGGAAAAAAACTAACATAAGGAACTAATCCCATCGAGCAAGCATGCAGAAAAACCGAAAACAAAGCAAAGCAGCGTAACCACGGAGCTATCTTCAGAAAGATAAGGACAAATAATATGAAAGATATAAGATCTAGAAGATTGAGACGCATTAAACAATATTTAAATCTAAAAAACAGATCGATCATAAGTATACAAAGAAGGCGATCACCTGTTTGTTGATTTCGACTCCAATAGCCCTCTTGGTTACGTTCCACACTTTCCCAGTCCTTCCATGGTAGAACTTATGAGGCATCCCTTTGTGTATGGCGGCATTAACCTTGACATCAACGTAGTCTCCGATCTTGTAGGTTCGAAGATACGTTGTCAGAGGAATATAGCCCTTCTTCCTAAAGGGCCTCGCAAAAAGATCGCGAGTTCGCGAACGAAGACCGTGCCCCGCCGGCATCTTTCAACGCCGCCGATCCTCTGCTGCGATCTGTGACAAAAGAGACGGAATGAATGATCGCAGGGTCTAGGGTTTGGATTCTTAAATATCTTAACGGGGATGGTACAAAAAGTCGAAAAAGCCGGCAGATGCATCTCTAATTACAATTAAGGGAACATGGCCCACTGCCTTCTTGGGCCTGTCATGTCATTGAGCCAAACTGGTTAGTGAGTTTGTTTGGTTCTTGTGAGTTGAGCTCGACTCTTAATCCGGCTCGATTAAAATAAATATTAATATAAAAGTGTTAAATCTCAAAATGTCCTACGAGTCTTGCCCAAGGGATAGAGCATTGGAACTTGGACGGATGAGAGGAATAGAAAAAAACAAAAAACAGGTGCACTATAACAATGACTTTTTGTTTTTTTAATAGATTCAGTAGTTCATTCTTTAAAAATGATCCATTTATTTATAGATTATAGTGATTGTCCATCTAGTGCAGCTCCTGACTCTGATACTTGCAGCTTACCACACCCTATGTGACACACTACTCATGCAGCTCACGACTGTGGCACTTGAGTAAAGGACATGCAATCATGAAATATATAACATACATAAAGCCAAAAGATTTTCATGCACATGCAAAAGGAAAATTCAATCATGAAAGAAATGCATCCAAGTATGCAAATGATCAGTCGATCGGGTCCTGTAGGTCAGTCGAACTAAAGCTGTGAGTCGATCGATATGGGATGATTGATCGGACCCAACATATGGGTAGTCAGCCCGAGACTGCCTATCTGCCAAAAATGGGTGATCGATGTGGGGTTGTTGATCGACTCCCAAATATTGCACAGTTAAGTTGGGGTGGCCGATCCAACCCCAAAAAAATAGGTTGATCGAGCCAGGACTGTTGATCGAGTCTAAAGTGGATCATCGAACTAATGTGGTTGATTAAATCTAAAAGATTGGGCGGGCGTGGACAATTGAACGCTGGAAGTAGTTGATCGAGCCATAATGACCAGATTGGACCCAAAGTGAGTGATCAAACCAGTGCGGTCTATCAAACTAAAAAAATCGGGCGATCGGGCTGGGGTGGCCAATCAGACCCAGAAAATAGGTCGATTGAGCCATGGTAGCTGATCATACCTAAAGTGGGCGATTGAACCCGTGCTATTGATCAAATCCAAGAGATTGGGGATCAGTTCAGGGCGGTCGATCGAGCCCTGAAAATAGGTTGATCAAGCTAGGACAACCGTTTAGACCCAAACTGGGTGATCGAACAAGTATGGTCGATCAAACCCAAAAATCATGTGATCGAATCAGGACGACCGATCGAGCCTGGGAAATAGGTTGATTGAGCCAGGATGACCAATCATACCCCAAGTGGGTGATCGAACCGGTGCAGTCGATCAAACTCAAAAGATCGGTTGATTGGGTCGGGACAATAGATTTGACCCAAGGTAATCAGTCGATCACTAGTGTGGCCGATCGAACTAAAGTGACCACGCAGACAAGCAAACAAAAATGTAAAAACACCAATAAATGATCATGCACATACAATAGTCCCAAAGACACTCAACATCACCTCAAAATCGTCTTGACAACCTCGTGTAGGTTTTAGGGTTGAATTGATGACAAGCGGTGTCAATATTGTATTACGTGAAGCAATGCGAAGTTGATGTTCATTCACTCAAAATGTAGTGAAAAGTTGACTCTTGAGAGAAAATCTTCGCGATTGAGCGAATGAAGACCAAAGGGGTGCCACCATCTGCTTGATCCTTTGATCTCACTTGTCCATCCAAGTGAAACCGCTGAAGCAAATGAAGATATCCCACAAAACCTCCTATTTTGTAGGATTTTGGTGCAAGGGCTTAAGGGGAACACTCAAAATTCTTAGAGGTATGTCCTCAAATGGCTTCGTAGCCTAAAGGCTTTCTCTAAGCACAACAAAACATAATCTTTAATGCTCTGAACTTTCCGACCAAAGGGGTATAGGAAAGGAAATTATGAAAGTTGAGAGGATTATACCATCGCAGTGACTGTTCGACATTCAACATTGTCCGAAAATAAGCTCTCCAAATGGTAGGAGAGATCGAAGAAGTTTTCAAGCTTTAGTATAGGCACTTCTTCAGAGAACGATAAAGCTCTCCCTGTGAGGAGATTCCAATGACGTCATGAACTCCAACGAATGTTCTACTCCCAAAAAGGATGAAACTCTCTTCAAAAAGAAGATTCCGGCAAGGCTCTGAGCAAGAAAGCTTCTCTTCTCTCTGTTCTTTTTTTCAGTGAAATGTGGCTGAAAAAGAAGAAGATGCAGGAGAGGTGGAGAAAATGATGGAGAATGAGAAGAAGAAGAATGGAATGAGAACATACCAAATCCTCAAACTTTTCTCCAATAACTCTTCTCCAGCAACACATTGCTTTTAGGATCTCCTCCTCTCCAAGAAAATTTTCAAAATGATCTTCCTCCACTAAATCGCTGGCTCTCTCTGTTATCCCTAGCAAAAGAGGTTTATCCCATGGTTAATGGGGAATACATGACCTCTTACCCCATTGGGAATATCCCAGGTGACCAAAGGTGCAAAAAATGGCCTACGACCAGTCTACGACCAATTTGTAGAAGTCAGATGATGTCTTGTCGGAAAAATAGGATCGCGACGTGGCTACGCCATGATTACAACATGATCATGCAGCCCTATAGGCATTGCGAAAAAGCTAGTGGTGCGGCCACTCCTGTGGCATAATTACACCACCCGCTCGCTCTGGTTTGTATGACTACACTGGCTTCTGGAGCTGTCAACAAATATGAGAAGACCTAGCGTGGCCATGCCCAAAATTGGCATGACATGCCAATTTTAGGCATGTTCACGCCGGCCCCAATTGGACTGAGCCTTATGTTCGAGTGGTCTTACGTTACATTCGAACCCGAGAAAGCTCACTCTAACTAAAAACAACGTTTTGGACTCATTCGCGCTATCAGCTTCGCAAACTGCGGTCATACGAACGATGTTTTGCCAACGAGTACATGACCCGATTTGCTTGTACCGCGCTGAGCGAAATTCGTCGGTCCAATCAAAGCCGTCCGACATACGTAATGCCGACTGACCTTCGCTTTAGTGAAAGCCATACCCCAACAAAGCACCTTTGACCGCATGCCAGAGAATCAAAATCAAATGTCTTGAGCTCTAGGAGGTTGTGCACGCGTGCATCATACTCCCTAGTAATTCAAGCGGACACCCAACACTCCTAACATCAAAAGATGATGCCAGCAGTTCCATCACTTTTATGACGTAAATCCAGATTTAATATATCCATTTGTGAGGCAGAAGTATTCTATCGTCGTTCGCGATCTCTTTCATCACAGACTGAGTTTGATTACTTCGAATCTCTCTGATTTGATAAATCCTATTTGACATAAATATAAGGTGCAACCAAACACCGCCTAAAAATAACTACAACAACATCATTGAAAACATAAGTTGTGGTTATAAATTTGAATTGGCAAGTTTAGAGTCTTTGTGTTAAATGTACAAATCATTAGAAAAATAGATATTAGATTTTTCAATATTATTTTTCAACAAAACATTAATGAAAATTAAATGGGATTTTAATCTTTATCATCATACAAAAAAGTGATTCTACTTCCAATACATATACAATTCAATACATTTCTCACATATATATATATAGCATTTAAATTTTTAACATCACATAAACAATAACATAAGCTTTAAGACCCCAAAATACTATATGTATAAACATTAAAATTTGGGTATTAAGTATATAAATGCATAAGATTTATGCATTCCACCCATTTGTATGTATTAAAATATGTAACACTTAAATTTTACTTTTTTACACTTATACCACCAAAGTGTTTCACTTCACATAAAATTTATCATTATTTTATGATGGCTAATATATAAAATTGAAGTTTAGGATATATATGTAAATACATAATAATTGACTTGATATGAATGTAAGTATTTGATTAAATATTAATCATATAATTATTGTTATAAGTAGGCTTTGGTCGGCTCAAAATTAGCTCAAATAGATTGAGTGTGGCTCATAATCGACTTGTGGCTTGTAGTATTCGATTTCGAGCCAACTCTGCTTAAAATTGTATCGAGCTCGATTCAATTCAAAATTGAAATGAGCTGGCTCAAATTGAGTTATTTGAGACCGTTTTAGCTCGAAATCAACTCAAAATCAATCAAATCTGACTTAAAATTGAAACTAATTAGTTCAAATTGAGTTATTTGGATCCGTTTTAAATCAAAATAGTTTTATGACTCATTATATTAAATTTTATTTAGTATTATATATATAATTTTTATTAATAAAAGATATTCTGAGCAAATTTCAAAATAATTAAAGCCTTTGCATCTATAAATGAAAATCAATTTGAAAAAAATAGGATACTAAGTGGCTCATAAATCTAATTTAGAATTATTTATAATCTTTGAAAAAAATATTCCGTTCCGATGTCCAGACGATTAACCACCGTAATATTTTTGAGAAATATTTGACAGAAAATATAAGTAAAGTTACGTATATTTTAGGTTATTCGGAGGGTACTACTAGTTTAGACATAAGTTATAACTTTTATAATTTTTCCTGTAACCTAAATATAACCTAGCTGTATCATCTGAATAACCTAAAATATATACAACTCTGCGTACACCCTAAGTACTCAAATACTACTCAATATTTTCTCATACTCTTTCAGCTAAATTAACATCGCTAACTACAAAACTGCTTTTTGCAGCGCCCCGCAGAATGCGACAAAGCTGCTTTTTGTTTTTTTTAAACATTGTTTCCTAAAAGTTTGAAGCAGCAATTTTCTTTAAGAAAATTTCGCCCCCGATGAAAATCGATTTCTTGATTCCCACAACGCCTCCCCTGCTCCAAACCTCTGCGATTTCGCTCTACTGCGGAGAGCTCCTCCTGGTGCCGCTGGCTGCTGGCCGCAGCGCAATCTCCGGCAAACAACAGCTTCCGCCTCCATCTCGAATTGCTTCCCGCGATTTTCGGTTTCTGCAGAACTGCGATCCCGCTTTGAACCGATCAAAACCGCCGGCGAAGGCTTCTGTGTCAAGCCTTCTCTGTGGGAAATCAAGCACACACCGTCTCTCTTGACTGCTAGATCGGCCAGAAACAGTTCAGACAGCACGCGCTTGTTTGATTCGGTGTTCAAGGTTCCTTCATCTTATTCTTGTTTGCTTCTGGTTTGTTTTTTTTTTTTGTTTGTTTTGTTTTTGTTTTGTGTTGTTAGCACACCTCATTGAATCCGTCTCTGTGAAGTTTCGCCGATCCATTTCATTTATTTGATAATCTGGTTGCGTGATTTTTCTTTTGAGATTTTTTTTTTAAAATTGGAAAAGACCATGGTTGTACATATCAGAACGTGACGCATTCTTCGAATTCTGGTAAGAGTTGTGCTTATATTTTAACCAAGCAAAATCTTGAATTTAATGATGCATGTAAAGAGTTTTCGTTTGATTTTTCCTTTGTTGCTGTTGATGATGTTGGTGGTGGTAGCGAAAGTGTGGTTGGAAAAGCTAGGGATGATTGAAAACGGCGAGGGGAAGGCCTGGACGGCAGGTAGGTAGCGACGGAGAGTCATAGCGGTGTCTGGAACGGCTGCGGCAGCGAGGGAGGCGAATTCTGGAAGGTGGCAGTAGAGGAGACTGCAGAAAATCAACAATGATAGCTGTTTGGGGGCGGCTGCAGCAATGGAGGGTGTCTAAGAGTGAGGTGGGGAGAATGTGGAAGGGGATCAGGAAGATAACCATCATCTTGGGAGAGAGATACAGTGGGAGCACCATCTAAACTCTCTGATGTTGTCCTAGAAGGGACTACACGGACGGCGGTGGCTGTCTTAAAAAATCTCATGCCACAAAACTCCAATTTAAACCCTAATACAACACATATTAGGAAACAACAAGAAATGAATGAAAGGAAAGGAATAAACTCGTTAAAAATTAGAAAGAAATTGTCAAAGGGCCGCTCTACTTAGCTCTATGTTGTTCTTGTGAACCGGCACACGTGTTCGATTCAGCTCTTATAGTAGTACTGTAGCAGGGATCACAAAAAAGAGGCTTTTGGTAGCTATCGTATTAGTCTTCCGGGGTTGGTGAGCTTCAACCTCATATGTCGAAGCATATCTTTCTTCATATTAGTTAGGTCATCCCCATTAAAGGTAGCAACAATCTTGCAAGCTCTAGGTAAGTCAATCATGCAAGCATTATCATTCCTAAGTACATTCTGATAGAATACATATTTATCCACCTTTGGCACCACTTAAGTTAGAGCTGCATATCGCAATATATTCCACAAGCCAAATCTCATGCAAGTAAATCTATAATCTACTTCTCCCACTGCTCGTTCTTGGCTAGATGCATCTGATAAACAAGTATGTCAGGAAGAATCAACTCTAGGATGAAAGCTAAGGTAAGTTGGATCACATTAAAGTATATTCACTCAAGAGGGACATCTTTTTCTCTGGTAGGACCTAGATCCTATTGTAGAAATTTCTTCTTTACCAAGTTCTTAAGATAATTTCTAAAGTTGTGTTTCATATCTCATGTATGACGATTTATTAGTGGGTGCATTGTTGAATTGAATCTAATACCCAAATAACTTTATATAATCTTCTAGAAGTGGCATAAAAGTGCCTCATCTTTGACATGTTGTCCTCCTTCAGTAGAGGCAACTCAGGAAGGTGTCTATATATCTTAAAAGTTTGAATTATCTGAGATTAACATGTCTTTGGTGTCGATTTGTCGAGCTCAAGACTTTCTAGGACAACCATGATTAATTTGGTTGGAGTCTCTCTCATGGGCTTTGCTGGAACTACGTGCTTCTTTCCCTCATCACTTGGAAGCTAATATTCCTCGTTTGTGCGCTCAACTTCTTCAGTGTATCCTGTGTTATCGCCCATCTCTTCAATAACACCCTACTCAGTGAAGTGGATCATTCCCGTGGTTGTGCGATCTAATTTAATATGCCCAAATTTGGGACACTTGAAATACTTTCTGGCTGGGATAAATTTATGAATATTGTTTCACTCCACATGTTCTCTACTCTGAATCAATATCTTCTTAGGCAGGGTTGACTTGGTTGTTCCCCTGGGTGTACCTAGCTGTAAGACCTTAGTGTTAAACCTTGCTTGTAAGATGTGATGATCGCCCAGTGATATCGTCTCTCCACTTTTGAAGCTGGAGTTTGAGCATTTGTTCTGTAATGAGCTGATAGGTATTGACATTGACACATTACATCTCTCATGTCATCTTTGACTAGGCAGTGATCTTGCATTTTCTCTCATGCTAACGTATAAGCTTCAAATTTTTCTACCAAAATAACACACTTTTCTTTAACTTGTTGGCTGTTAGTTTCACCATTATGTTTGATGGGACATTTTGAAGCTCAAAGAAAAGCTCCACAGCCAGAAGCCACTTGATGAACTCGTCGGAGTCTAAGTGGCTATCAAAATGTGACAAATTCACCTTTAATTCAAAATTTTGATTTCTTAGATATTCAAATCAAGTCTTCGAGGCAAAAGTTTTCACCCTTGATATCTGTATGGTGAAAGAGATTCCATTTCTTCAATCGAGCAAGTCACCATTGTGGCTGTTGTTTTCTCTCGAAAACAACAAATCTCTATTGCAATTGGAGGATTTACCGCCTCTCATTCTGCATAGAAGGTTCCTTGACATCCCTTTTGCGGACTTCTGATAAACAATATCATGCCATTTCCTCCCATTCAGATGTTCGACAGTTTTCTCTTTGGTGGCGTGATTAAGGTTTATGAGTGGATAGGTGGAAGGAAGTGTGTAGTAATGAAATGGGGGTGGGAAAGAAAAAAGTTTTGGGGGAGATATCAAGGATGCTAGAAACCTAGGATAAGACTAAAATTTAACCAATTCTAATATCAAATGATACTGGATTTAACCCAAACAATAATAGGAAAACCAAATATTATTACTATAAAGCCAATTTGGCGGTTACAACTCGCACACTGAAAGGGAAATGCAACAATATAGATAGACAAACGCAACTAAAGTGTATCTCAAGTAGTGGAGTTCAATGAGGTGGGGTGCTGGGTAGGTTGGGTTGTTAGATGGAGTCAAATTCAGCGTGTAAAGTTTTTAGAAGGTGAATGAGTTGCGGTAAGGCATATCGGGGGCAAGAACAATAACAAGACAGCAGGGGGATGGATTTGGGTAGCTGGAACAATGAGGACAATGCAGGAAACAGTTGAGATAGCAGCTAGGCAGTGACAAAGGGTGGTAAAGGACAATTGAAAAAGTCGGGGGTGACAGCGAACGACAAAGGGGAGGGTTGGACAAGTAGGTATCAACGGAGAGTGGTAGGGGTGGCTGGAATGGTTATGACATTGAGGAATGCAAATTCTAGAAGGTGGCAGTGGAGGCGACTGCAGAAAAACAACAACGACGGCTGTTCGGGGGCAGAGGCAACAATGGAAAGCGTCCAAGAGTGAGATGGGGAGGATGTGGAAGGGGATCAGGAAGATAATCACGTCGGGAGAGAGATACAACCTGAACACCACCCAAACTCTTGGATACAACCTTGAATGAAGCAAAAAGACGTCGACGACTGTCCTAAACAAAGTAACGACAAAAAACTCTAATCCAAACGCTAATGTTACACATATATAGGAAATGACTAGAAATAAATGAAAGGAAAGAAGACAGCTCGCTAAATATTAGAAAGGAATTGAAAATGGGTTGCTTAGTTTGGCTTTTTGCTGTTCGTGTGAATTGATGCAAGCGTTCGGTTTGGTTCCTATAGTAGTATTGTAATAGGGATCTCATAAACGAGGCTCCTGATAGCTCTCACATCACCGTTTACATAGAGAGTCAAAGGATGAGTTTGAGATACTTTGATACATTTTGATCAACTCAAGTAATATTAGCTTTTATTTATAATGAAAATCTAATCAAGATTCTCATG
>NEWO01000071.1:983419-1004010 GCA_003013225.1 Phalaenopsis aphrodite
ATTTTAATATTTTTAAATTAGGAAATGTAAACACCGATCTTAAGAATATTCAATATTTATTTTTAGAACAAGTTGACACCTTGCTAGTCTTTATTAAAAAGATTTTATACTGACATATATATTTATGCACAAAATTATACAATCTCTATCATTTCATCAACAAAATTTAAGCAGATATTATATAATCAGTATGACAATTGCAAGTTTTATAACAAGACATGATTTGCATAAATATAATTTAAAAAAATTCAATAGAATCAATTTCTTGAAAGTAGTAGATATTGCTATTACATAAATCATTTTAATATTCAGGAATTTGTGTAGTAATTTATCAAAACAAAGTTATCTATGTTATCTGATATTGCAATATGAATATAAAAAGTATTTATGGGAATTTCTATAACAAATAATTGAAAATAAAGTTGGTTTGGTAACTTTCAAATATTGAGAAGCTCATTACAAAGTAATAAAAATATTATTTATAACAATGAAGGATAAATTTATCCTTTGATAAATAAGAGCTAATTATTTCTAAACGAGTTGTATAAAATTCCAAATTCAATTGAGATCTACTAAATTTCACTAAGCAATGGTACTACATGAAGTGAATCTGAACCAATTATAAGTACTTAATTAAATGCATTAAGACTAATTATTTTACTAATATATGTATATCTTAGTCAAGCTAAGTGATACCATTCTAGGGCTTCTAAAAATTGTTTAAGAAGCAGACCTAGTGGAGTGGTGATTGGAGAATAGTGAGGGAACGATAATATGCAAGGTCAATGAGATTTGGAAGAGGATGGGGGGTGAAATGTGTTGGGCAGGAGATTCAAACGGTTTAGCGACTATCCAGACTTAAAACAAGAGTCAAATGATGAAATGATAAAGAATGGGTAGCGATGAGGATCCCTAACTTTCTCATAGGTAAGTTACAAACACCATTTTCAAAAAGAAAATGATACATTGCTCATTAAGATTGAAATTAGAGATAGAATATCTAAAACATACAACCAAAGCCAAATGTCTCTCAAAACTGAAAAACCAAACATATAAATACTCTCATACTCGAAAGAAACCTTAATTAGAAATAAAGAAACAAGAAATAAGCTATAAAAGGTAAAATATATCTCTGAATTTGATAGTAAAATAAAATTAGTTGGTTCAACACTCCTGCAATGACTACATTCCCCAAATTCTTCGACATCACGGTGTCGGATCGCAGTATTCCATGATTCCACAGGATTCTGTGATCTTAGATTGCAAAATTTCTAGATCGGGAGCTCTTGCGTTATTCTCCTTGACTTGGAGAGCTTTCGTCTCTGCAACCTTCTAAAATCGATTTATCAACACATCAAAGTCATTGCATTGTTGTAATTGGGGGAGCCTCACTACAAAGCATATGCTCACATCCACCCAATATATCTTTGAAGCATGCACGTCCTTTCAAAGTCTGTCTTGAAAGAATAAATAACCATTATGCTACCAGAGTTGGAACTGTACATAGACAGTTATTCTCATGAAGTTTCGAGCAATTATATCTGTAACCTTTTTATCCAACTCTTTGTGCTCGATTGGACACATCCGATAAACAAATCTATCTGAAGGAGCTGACTCTGAAATGAAATATATGACATACTGAACCACCTCAGTGACAACAACGCAGGGGATATATATTTCTTCAGGATATCCGCATCTCAATAGGGGCCGTCCCTTTCCTCGGAGTCACTAACTTATAAGACAACCAATGTTAGTCTTATTAGAGTCTCTCTCATAAGCTCAACTTGAATCACTAGCATCTCTCTCTCATCTGCTACAAGCCATTACTCTTCTTTGACATCTTCATTCTTTCGCGTGTCATTGTTCATTATTTCAATTGCCCTGTGCTTAGTGAAAGAGATCATGCTCCTATTTGGGCAAATTGACACAATGTGACCAAAATCATGACACTTGAAGTGTTTTCTGGTTGGGATGGATTTTAGAATGCTGACGGTCTCCATTCTTTCTCTGCTTTCGATTAGTTTCCCCTTGGTTGGGGTTGGCTTGGGTGCTCCAGTGGAGTATGCTCGGTGCTCAATTTGATGAGCCCTGTTTGAAGGATAGTGTGGACTAAATAATGATGTGTTGTCTCTCCAACTCAGGGCTAAGGTTTGGACATCATGTAATATCCAATAAAGTTGTAACTGTACCAAATTACCAATTGTTATTTTAATCCCCCTATATATCGAGCAATGTTATTCTCCTCGAGCTTCATTAGCATATAAGCTGCTCAAACTTAGGGATGTACTCTTCTATTGAGAGATATTGCTGCTCTAAGTAATAAAGTCTCAAAAACATATCCTGTCTGTAATGTGTTGGTATGCACTTGCGCTGAATCTCCCTTTTCATCTTAGATTAGATAATTTTTTTTTTAAAAGCATTGTTCCTTAACTTAATGGCAGCTAACTTTATTCTTCTGTCATGTGAAATGTCCTTGTACTTAAAAGACCCGTTCTACTATTTGTACGCACACATAAAACTCGTTTAGTCCCATACAATTGACCAAATTGAGTAAACCAAATTTCTCTCAAAATCCTAATTTATTCTCTAAGATTCAAAGTCAATCGTTGGTGTATTGATTCTTCATCATTGGAAACTTTTTGGTGGATCGGTTTTACTTCCTCCACTTGATCTGATGAGTGAGCGTCGTGGCTATGCGTGATTTGTCTAGGTTGTCTTTTCTCAATGATGTCAAGTCTTTGTTGCAATTGAAGAGTTTTTCACTGCACATGCTCCATTATGATCTCCTAAACAATGCGTTGAGGGCTCCTCCTTGGCAGCATGATGTTTCATTCTTCCGATAAAAGTTTCGACGGAAAAGGAAAATGAGGTTTAAGGTTAGGGTTAGGTGGGTGATGTAGGAAATTTTTTTTGTGAGCCAAATATTGGTGTAGTTTTAGGATTTTGGTGGTAGTATTGAGTTAGATATTTTGTGGAGATAGGAAGGTTGGATTTTAAAGTTTAGAATTAGGGCTAAAAATTATGGAAGGAATGGTTAGGGCTTTAAATTTGTTGAAAATTTAGGTTATGGATTTTTTGGTAGTGTAGGAATGATAAATCTCTAAATATTTTGGGTTTGTCGAGCTCTGATACTAGATGATACCATTTTGGAGCTCCCAGAAGTTATTTAGGAAGTAGATCTAGTGAGGAGGTGATTGGGGAATAGCAAGGGAACGAGAATATGTCAGGTCGATGGGATTTGGAAGATGATTGGGGGTGAAATTTGCTATTGGGCAGCAAATTCGATTGGTTCGGTAGCTGTCCGGTCTAAATAGAATGGTCAAATGGAGAAACAATGAAGTATGTGCGATGGAGAGGATCCACGATATGTTCCTAGGCATTAGGGTAGAAATCAATGATAGAATCTCTAAAGCACGCAAACAAATCTAGAAGACCCTCAAAACAGAAAGATCAAACATATAAATAGTCTCTTATTAGAAAGAAACCCTAATTGGAAGTAAAAAAATAGGAGATAAGCTATAAAATAGAAATATATCTCTGAATTTTATAAAGGCACGAAATTAGTCGGTTCTGCATTCCCACGAATGTGCACTCCCCGATTCCACAACACCGACGTGCCGGATCGCGAGTATCCATGATTTCTTGGGATTTAGCGATCCTAGATCTCAAATTGGTTATTACAAAAATATAATCTATCTTATAAACCAAAATATGATCTCTCTAAAGTGATTTAAATAGAATTTAAACAGAATTAATCTAACGTAACCAACTAATAATAACACCAGTTAATCTACTATAAATTTAAGTAATTAAACGGCCTTTATCAAATCATGGGGAGGGATGGAACTATAGTGTATTTGAAATATAACAAAGAGGGATGAGACGATATGGAGGAAGAGTGAAATGAGAATTAGAGTCGGAGGAGAAGGGACATTGGATTAGGAGGAAAAGAAAATGACTTACATTGTGACGACTTCTGATCAAAGAATAAGGCAATGGCGATACCTCCTTGCTATTAGTGTTTGGTTGATTGTGGAGAAGAGGATGGGGGCTTGCGACTTGGGAAAAATAGATCGTGGTGAGGTCTTGCGACTTGGATCTCTCTGTCAAAGGAGGCTTGACGACTGTTAAGATAGGGCTGGGTGAGGAGTGTGATGAATTAGAGTTTGCTCCTTTTAAATCCATAGTTAAAGCGAAGGCAGACACATTATCGAATGTTAGATGATAGAGCATAGATCGGTGCTCACAAAATTTTCATTTGAGTTGATTGATTTATGGTTTAGACAAATTGGGTAAAATGAGGGGTTGATGATAGACCAGATTCGGTCTATTAAATATTATCTCGCGAAAGAATTTGGTCCTTAAATTTATATTTTAATTTTAGAATTGTTGGGGTATTTTCCAATCATCTCTTCTTTTGCTTTTTGTGTTGCTTCTCACAACATTATTTTCAGGAGTACTCTAAGAGAATAGAACAACGAAAAATCTGTCAAACTTCACAATTCAAAATATGCTTTGATACATCATAGTTCAGATATTTTTTTGACTGAATAGAGACTAAAATTAAAACTTTTGAGAATCATCATGCATATAGCGTTGTGGTAAAAATACGTGAAAAATAGTGTGCACTCATCCAAGTTTTGATGGTAAAGAACACTGCCAACTCTCTTGAACACCTTAAAGTACTAATTTAATAGGGTCGAAGCTTTCCACTTCTGCTAAATCATATAACTCTATGCTTAGGTAAAATCTTGAAAAGACATGATCCACAACCTCAAATTTGATTTTTTATTTTTATTTTTTATGCTTAGGGTTAAACTATCTCTCTAATGCTCTTAAGTTGAATGCTATCATAACTGAATCTAATGGATCTTCTTGGTAGCTTGATCAACTAATTGAGATTTTAAGAGTCTTTTCTTGCTAATTAAAACAAATATAAAAGAGACCTACAATTTCTTTCATAAAAAAGCTTGTATGATGACATGCCGATACTGGCTTGAAAATTATTATTATATGCAAGCTCCACTAGCAAAATGTAATTTTATCAATTACATTTGAAATCAATATTATTTGCTCTCATCAAATCTTCATTATCTGAATGGTATGCCCTGATTGGTAGTTTGCCTGATAATGAAATGCAATGCTCTTACTCTATCTTATATATGAAGCCTCTAGTGCTTTCTTCCATAATTTAGAAGTAAACCTTTAATCTTGATTGGGAATAATAATGATTGAGATTTCATGCAATTGAATACTTTGTAGCTCTTAAATGATCATCCAAGCTGTTTAGGTTAAATTTTTCATGAAGTTGAACTTCATGTATCTTTGCTCACAAGCAATAGACCACCTAAATTTGGTGGAATTCTCAATTAGTTTAGGAAAATACACATAAATACTAGAAAAATCTTTAAAAAATCTCTATCAATAGACAACTAGATAATAATAAAAAAAAACAATAATGTTCTTTGTGCTGCTTGGTTTCGACTGATCTATTATTACCCATTATTAGAATTATTAGTTTCATTGATATTATGCAAAACTTCTCTGTGGAGAATTTCACATAAAGCTTGTTCTCCTAAAGAATTTTCAACGTTTCTCTGAAATGTTGAACATATTTATCTTCACTCTTTGAGTAGATTAAAATATCATCAATGAATACAATTTCAAAATATTTTAAATAAGTTTGAAGACTCTTTTTATCATATCCATGAAAGCTAAATTAGCATTAATCAATCCAAATGACATTACCAAAAACTCATAATGTCATATCATAATTAAAAAATAGTCTCAGGCACATCATCATTTTTTATCTTCAACTGACAGTACACAAACTAAATGTTAATGTTAAAATACATGGATGAACTATGTAACTTATCAAACAAATCAACTTTATCAGTAGATATTTATTCTTCAAGGTCATCTTATTTAAATTTAATTAATTAAGGCGTAATTTCATCCTTTCGTCTTTTTTTTTCACAAGCAGTTACCCAAGATGAAATTTTTGGTTTCACAATCCCTTGTCTAATAATTCTTGAATGTGAATCGCGAGTTATTAGAGCTAATATTAGCCATGTGAAATGCTTGGAACTCAAAAATATTTGTCATTAGATCTTTAGTGAACTTAATGACACGATCAGGTAACACATTATTTTAAACATGAAAAAATATTTAAAAATTATAACTAAAAATATCACTAAATATGAAAAATTATTGGATTGAATGATAAATCATCATAATAGTGAAAACAACTAAACTGACACTCTGGTTTATGTATTCAATGCTTCAGTGAGTAGTTTTAGTAAATTTTTTGGAAGCTGTTCTTCAAAGTCATTTGAAATTTTGATAAGCACATTGTTAGCGTTAAATGACATTATTTATTGTCTTAATCATTTAACACTTCTAATCATTTAACATCTCAAGATTCAGAAAAAAATTAATACCTAATAGTTTATGTAGTGCTTGATCATAATTTAGAGAAAATAAAATCAAATTCCATGACCATTGTTTTATAAACAAAAAAATATTTAACCAAAAAGAACTTCTATATGAAGTTTCAAGTAAATTAGTTTAATCCCTTCAATCAAAACGCCAAATTAACATCAAAATGGAGGTGGAACAGAAATCAACTCGGAAGATCAATTCAGAGATATTTATAATCGATTATGTGTGATTTGAAATGACAGGAAAATACTCTAAAAACTTGAGCGATGCATATCATGTCAACTCAGTCAAATCACTCACATCACAAGATTCATTTAAAAATTAATTGCCAACTTTGAAAAAGAAGCCAACTTACCAAAAAAGATGGGCATAAAATAATTAAGTGCTGCATATGTTTTACAAACATAGTGACCTTTTACGGTAGAATGTAAAAG
Source organism: Phalaenopsis aphrodite (assembly GCA_003013225.1). Lineage (NCBI taxonomy): Eukaryota > Viridiplantae > Streptophyta > Magnoliopsida > Asparagales > Orchidaceae > Phalaenopsis > Phalaenopsis aphrodite. The sequence goes on from NEWO01000071.1 coordinate 990,295, forward strand.
AAAATACATAAAATGAAAGATACATATCTCATAAAAAAAAAAAATTTTGAAGGAAAAAATCTCATCTAACTTGCAGGAGGATGAACCATTTGATGATGCTGGGATGCTCCAAAAATTTTAACATAATGAAGATGTAGCTTCTCATAATAGAACTTTGAAATCAAGATTGACTTGAGAGATATAGTTCCCAGTGAATTAAGTAATACAATTACACTTTGGCACCTCAATGAACTAGCTTATTGGAGGAGATGCCACAAACTTAATAAAGCAACTTCATCCTTTAGATTATTTACTTCTCAACAAACATTCCTGATGGTTTTATTTGATGGAGTACTAGGCAACTCGACAAATTTTCAAAAATTCCCACATATATAAATTTATCAGTTTTTAAAAAATTGAAGTTCAGTAATTTGCTCTACAATCTTTATATTTTCAGATTCAACACAGACTTGAAGAGCGAGTACCATAACCTTTAGAGATTTAAAATCTATCGAGTATTAATATGCATAAGAAGATTTAAACTCAATGAATTTTTTAATTCTCTCCATTACTTTAATGCATGAGAAGATTTAAAAAGATAGTGAAAAATCTCCAATTTGCCATGGAACTTGCTGGAGAGTTCGGCAAAGGGAGTTCTTCCTTGAGGATCTGACCCTCAACTTTGGACATTCAAGGGCCACTCAAGTATTTGAACAACTAGCACTCAATAAGAATTTTAGAATAAGCATTGTTAAGTTTTGCTACATAAATTTATTTGTATTATTCAAATATAATAATCCCTTTAGCATTGCACTTGACCTATACCTATAAATGCAGGTTTAGGGTGGATTAGCCCGGGATTAAATTTGGTTACATCAACTTGTATTTCAACATCAATTTAATCTACATTCTTAGAGCTTATCCGTCTTCTTTCTCATTTAAGCCTGACCTGTACTCGCTAATAAAGTTCTGATGCTACTCATGAATAAATTGGTATCTAATCACAATCTCATTTATGATGATTCTTTGTTATTTATGATTGATAGGTGACTCTGAGATTAAAAAAGAAAAATGTGTCAAAATAATCCCCCGACTATTTATATGGAGTCATTTTAGTCACAAAGTTTATAAAGAATATCAAATTAGTCATCAGATTGGGACTATTTCCCATGATAAAATAGTCTAGAGACTAAATTGATATTTTTATAGATTTTGGGATTAAAATTACCCTTCTGCAAAGAGTAGGAGAACTATTTTGATGCTTTTCTCCCAAATCCAAATATTGTTAACTTTTAATCTTCTGATAGAATTTATTAGATTTCTTTCTAAAATAAGTGCCACTAATTGGCAGAAATGAATGCCCAACCCAAAAGGAGGGCAGCAGCAGAAAGTGGGGAAGTAAGTGGGGGGATCGACTCAGGCCTCTCAACTTTGATTGGAAATGGAGAAGATTTAGGCTCAATTGTTAGACATGCCTTTGAAGTTGGCAAACCAGAGGCGCTCTTGCACCAGCTTCGGAGCATCGTTAAGAAGAAGGAAGTTGAAATAGAAGAGCTTTGCAAACTCCACTATGAGGACTTCATACTCGCAGTCGACGAGCTTCGTGGTGTGTTGGTGGATGCTGATGAGCTCAAAAGCATGTTAGCAAATGAAAACCTCAGTCTTCAAGACGTCGCAAGTTCTCTTCTTCTAAAGCTTGAGGACCTCCTTGAACTTTACTCTATCAAAAAAAATGTCACCGAGGCCCTTAGAAAGCTGAAGATTTGCATTCAAATTTCAAATTTATGCCATAAGTGCAATAAACATATATCAGATAACAAGTTTGTCCCAGCTTTAAAAACTCTGGACATGATTGAGAATGATTATCTCTCAAATGTTCCCATAAAGTCACTTCGAAAGGTGATTGAGAAGCAAATTCCAGCAATAAAAACACACATTGAAAAGAAAGTTTGCAGTGAATTTAATGAGTGGCTTGTGCAAATAAGAAGTATTTCGAAGAATATTGGGCAATTAGCCATTGCGCAAGCTGCCTCCGCCCGCCAAAAAGATGAGGAAATGCGTGCTCGACAGCGGGAAGCTGAAGAGCAGAGCCGTTCTGGTCTTGTGGAGTGTGTGTACTCATTAGACATTGAACAGCTCGATGAAGACTCAGTTCTTGAGTTTGATCTTACTCCCGTATACCGCGCACACCATATACACACTTGTCTTGGTATCGAGGCGAGGTTCCACGAATACTATTACAAGAACAGATTAATGCAGCTCAAATTGGACTTAGAGATCTCAACTTCTCAGCCATTTCTCGAATCCCACCAACCTTTTTTCACTCAGATTGCCGGTTTTTTCATTGTGGAGGACCGTGTTCTTCGCACTGCAGGAGATTTGCTGTCTGATACTCAGGTGGAAACTCTTTGGGACACAGCTCTGGCAACCATAACATCAATTCTAGAGTACCAGTTTGCCCGCATGGATGCTGCAAGCCATCTTCTTCTCATCAAGGACTTCGTTACATTGTTATGTTCAACCCTAAAGCATTATGGTTACCGTTTGACACCATTGCTTGAGGTTCTCGATAGCACCAGAGACAAGTATCATGAACTCCTCCTCGACGAATGCCGGAAACAACTTACCAACATCCTTGCTAACGACTCTTATGAACAAATGGTGATTCGGAAGGAATACGAATACAAAATGAATGTTGTTGCATTCAATCTTCAAACTTCAGATATAACACCTGCCTTTCCATATGTGGCCTCCTTCTCCTCTTCCGTTCCCGATGTTTGCCGTATAATTCGCTCCTTCATCAACGACTCAGTGAGTTACTTATCGTTCGGAGCCCATATGAACTTCTACGATGTCGTAAAAAAGTATGTGGACAAGCTTCTGATCGACGTCCTCAACGAAACACTCCTCAACATTATTCATGGCGGCGCGTTAGGCGCGTCGCAGGCGATGCAAATCGCTGCTAACATTTCTGTTCTGGAGCGAGCTTGTGATCTCTTCCTTCGACAGGTTGCACAGCGCTGTGGCATGCCGGTTCGTCTTTTTGATCGGCCTCATGCTGGTTTCGCTGCGAAGGCCGTGTTGAAGGCCTCACAGAACGCTGCTTATAACGCGCTGCTGAACGTGGTGAACTCGAAGTTGGATGAATTCTATTTTCTCATGAATAATTTTAACTGGATTGCTGATGATCCTCCACAGAATGTGAGTGATTATATGAATGAGATTATAATCTATCTTGACACCTTGATATCTACAGCCCAGCAGATTTTACCGATGGAAGCCCTTTACAAACTTGGTATTTCTTCATTGGAACATATCTCTGACTCCATTGTTGCAGCTTTTTTAAATGATAATGTTAAGAGATTTACAGTTAGTGCTGTTATGGGGATCGATAATGACTTGAAGGCACTTGAAGTGTTTGCAGAAGAAAGATATGAGAGCACGGGAATGTGCGATTCGAACAAAAACCGGAGCTTAAAGGATTGTTTGTTGGAATCTAGACAACTGGTTAACCTTCTTTTAAGTAATCAAGCTGAGAACTTTATGAATCCTGTAATAAGACAGAAGAATTATGGTTCTCTGGACTATAAAAAGGTGGCCGGTATATGTGATAAATTTAAGGATTCTCCTGATAGAATTTTCGGAAGTTTGTCAAGCAGAAACACTAAGCCGAATGCTAGGAAGAAGTCCATGGACATGTTGAAGAAAAGGCTGAAGGACTTCAACTGAAGCTGATTGAGCTGTTTGTTTTGGTCGTTCGCTATGGTATTTTTCTTTTCTTTGAATTTTGTCGCCTTCAATCTGTATTTTTTCGTTGTATGTTGCGCGAGTTGTTCATAGCCGTGTTTTTCTTGTGCACTATTAATTTTTTTTTAATGGTTGGTTCTATGAAATTTATGGTGTTTTTTCTGCTGTTTTCATTTTAGTTTCTTTAACTGCTTCATGATTTGAAAATTTTGATTTTATTTGTTATTGGAATTGTTTGTCTCCTGATTATTTTTAATATTTTAATTTTTCTTTTCTTAATTTTTTTAATATTAATTTCTTGATTTATGTGAATATGTATAATGCATTAATATTTTGATGTTCAAAACTGAAGGAGGATTGACCAAATATTTTCCTCTTTCTGTTGGATTACACCAGGGATCGGCTTTAAGCCCATATCTTTTTGCTTTAGTTATGGATGGTCTTACTTGACATTTACAGGAGGATGTACCTTGGTGTATGCTTTTTGCTGATGATATCATTCTCGTGGATAAAACGAGAGAAAAAACCCAGGAAAAACTTGAATTATGGAGGTCTACATTGAAGTTTAAAGGCCTTTATTTAAGTAGAACTAAAACTGAATACATGAAATGTAATTTTAGTAGTAGTAGCTCTAGTGATAGAAGTGTGACTTTGGGTGATCAAATTATTAAAAGGTGTGAATGATTTAGATATTTTGGTTCCGTTGTTCAAAGCGATGGTGATATAAATGGGGATGTTAATAGTAGAATTCAAGTTGGTGGTTGAAGTGGAGGAATGCTTCGGGCCTTTTGTGTGATAGAAAAGTACCGCTTAGACTGAAAGGAAAATTTTATAAGACGGCGGTGAGACCTGCAATGCTTTATGACGCTGAATGTTGGCCTTTAAAAGAGAAGCATGATAATAAGTTAAGTGTTGCCGAGATGAGAATGATTAGGTGGATGAGTGACTTTACACTTAGAGACAAAATGTGAAATGAATATATCCGTGATAGGGTTGGTGTAGCTCCTGTGACGGACAAAATTAGAGAAAGTCGTCTTAGATGGTTTGGTCATATTAAATGTCGACTATTTGATGATCCGATTAGGAGAGTAGATGTTTTAGATTCGACTTGTGTTAAGAAAGGCAGAGGTAGACCTAGGAAGACTTGGCCTTATTGTATAAAAATGATCTTAATTTNACGTAGTGGGATTTAGGCTTTGTTGTTGTTGTTGTTGTATTTTGATGAACAAGCAAAAGTGTTGTTGAAGCTATAGTTTATCTGATAATCTAACTGGTGTAGGGGTTGATAGATTTGTATATATATTTCCTTATGAGTGAAGATATTGAAGGCTTTGAGGAGGAATTTTGTGCAAATTCTCTTGCATTAAGGTCCTGTTCATAATAGTTCCATAGTAATAATCTACCTTCTGGAGATCAGTTTACTCTAACCTCTTTGATGACAGTCATTAGCTAGCGCAGCTATTTCTAATTAATACACTAATTTGATAGTAATTTAGGGTACGTTTGGGGCGGCGGCAGCACCGCACCTTAGTTTTGTCTGTTTGGGTGAGCTACGTTTTGACAGCTTTCTCAAAAAGCCGCCGTTAAAATCTGCATTTTTCCACCACTCTTGGCTATGACAACTTACTAGCCGCGGTTTGACTTTTTTTTTTAAAAAAAAATTGTATTAGCCATCGCAGCTTTTTGAGCATCAGATTATTATTCAACAGCTTCACAACCGCTTTTTAATAAACTGTAGCTCCCGAAAGAGACCCTTAGTAATAAGTATATTCATTAATAATTAGGGAAATTTGCATACATATCATACAACTCTTATATATTTACATATCTAGCTCCTAAACTTTTTATATTTAGATTTACAATACTTTGGTATTATAAACTTTTGCATAAAAATGTGTATTTCATTTTTAGAAAGTAAAAGTGCTTCTTAAGTTATATTAAAGATTTGAGTGATATGCACCTAAACATGAAAGTTTAGGTCTTAGATACATAAATACATAAGATTTATGTGATGTATGTAAATACTCATTGAATAGCATGATTTTGAGGATTTTATAGTTAAATATAATTATTTGATTCATAGATGTATGTAAATACTCATTGAATAACAAAGTTGTCTATTTATTTCTGCAAAAAAAAGAAAAAAAAAGAAAAAAAAATAGATGTTTCACTTATCTCATGTATTCCAACACATAAAATGAATATCTATGAATTATTGAGTTGAGATTTATTTACTTAGTGGAAGAAAAAATATCATATAATAAAGAAGATTTTTTCTCACAAATGATATTTCATTTAGAAGCATTTGCATGCATCCCACCCAATTCCTTTGTATTTACATATCTAATACCTGAATTTTATCTTTTATATTAATAGACCTAATAGCAAAGCCAAATAAGGTAAAGATCAAATATGATAGAGCACACAAAGCAGTCCTAATCCAAACCGAAAACCCAACCAAAACAACAATACAACAACAAGACAAGAAAAATAAATGGTAAAAGAAAATCATCCTACAAACTGCCAACCCCAACCATCTCAACCATATCAAGTAAAAGAATTAGAAGAAGCAAACTAATCCCAAACCAGAAATAGTGAAACCAAAACTATATAAAGACTACAAAATAGTTGACAAAATTAAAAAAGAGATAAAGGGTACGTTTGGGGCAGCTTATAAGTGCGGGCGGCGCCTCATTGTTTGGAAAACACGTTTCAGCAGCTTATCCGAAAACGCAAGCCGCTTATCTGGATAAACACAAGTTGCCTCAAACACACCCAAAATTAACAGAGTACAACCTAACACAAATTCTGACACTAATAAACACGTTTCCTGTAGCGATAGAGTTAATATATTTTAATGCGCAATATGAAACTCTGATAACTTTATGTGTAACTACATCGAAATAAAATATGAAATTTATAATCCTTAAAAATAAATCTCCAAAACTCATATTGCAAGATTAAAGAAATAAAGTAGATGGAGTGCCCTTCATGAACCATTCCAAAGGTACACTCATGCAACATGCATGTGTACGTGTATATCTCATAAACATTACCATCAATTTTCTAGCAATTATAAAGCTTATGACCCAAAATCAATTGATACACAGATAACCTAAGATCCAAAAGACTATGATTTTTATATAGTTAATAGTTCCTTTGTATGCAATTATATAAAAAGCGAGGTTGTTTTTGCATTGTTTCCTAAGGAATCTTCAAAGCATACTTCCTCAAGAAAACAAACAATTTGCATATTTCACTAATTTCCACCATTATGGGGGCATATATATAAAGTCAAATTTCCCTCTCATAAACATATTTTAAACAAGTTTTACATTGAAAATAAGCCTTGTTAATCAAAATATAATTGTTGTTAGGTTCCATAAACCAAAGAGCCATCATTGTCTAACATATTTTAAGCAATCACTTTCGTCATTATGCTGAATCTGCAGGACTTATAAGCATATTTTAAACGAGGGAAAACGGCGATGGCGATAGGTAGAGGGATTCCAAGGCAAGGCAATGAGGATGTGATAAGAAATTTACATACATACCAATAAATTTTTATGTATTTACACATCTAACATCGAGGCTTTATTTTTGATATTTGTATCACCCAAATCTTTCATTTCACATAAAAGATATCATTATTTTAACTTGTCAAAAGTGACGTACGCCCTCGCATCATCCCATGCATGATAAGGGTTAAATGTGTAAATATATAAGAAATAAGTGGTATGAATACAAAACAAACAACCCCTTAAATATTATAGCTTATTAGTTTGCCTTGGAAGAAAAGAAGAGGCTTTTGAAATAAAAAAGGCTTTTTGGTATGGATTTCTATCTAAATAATATCGTTATGAGTCTTAAAATAATAATAATAATGAGGGGCATTTACATGCATACCGCATAATTCTTATATATTTATATATCTAACATCTAAACATTCATATATATTCTCAAACATATCAATGAAATCTGTTACAGCACTTCAAAAATGTTACTATCAGTATCTTCTTAATAGTGAAATACACATTTTCATACATAATTTATGACACCAAGTTATTATTAGTGTCGTTGAATCCTTTTACGAATAGTATATTATCTTTATTTATAGAGCTTGCCATATTCCGTTCTTCTGGCAGGTTACAAAGATAATATATTAAATAAATTTTCACTAAACTGACATAGATAGGGGACACATCCTTACTGGAAACTGGTACTTGACATTTGTTACTTGTCAGATGGTATTGGACATTTGATACTCGAAATATTGGGTCTAAAAAAGGGGGGAAATATTAGGTCTGGACTTTGTATGAATGGAGTGCTGCGTTCATAAGGAGTCCAGACCCAACCTAATATCACCTTTTAAAAACCTGGGTTGTTAGGGCCCCTAGCATCTTCTCTGACCCACAGTTCTTCTCAAGCATATTAGCTTCTTTTCAAACCATAATGACATTTTTGTAGTATATAGGAGCAAACATCAAACTTTGGGTGTTTGATATATAAATTCATAAGAATTGTGTGATATGTATGTAAATTTCCCAAATAATAATAGTAATAAGGGGCTTTTACATACATACCAACCTACTCTTATGTATATTTATACGTCTAATATCTACATTTTACTTTTTACCTTTATACCCTCAAAATCTTTCATATCATATAGAATACACTATTATATCTTACGTTTTAAAAGCGTAAAATACTCTTTTTCATGCATAGATAAGGCCGCATACATACTTAAAAGTTGAAGTTTTGGCGGTAGACATGTAAATACATAAAAATTGAGTTGTTGCATGAAACTCTTCCTAATAATAAAATAATAGTAATAATAAGTCTTAAAAAAGACAAAAAAAAATTTGTATTTTGCATGGCTTGCATGTTGCGTCCTTATTGCAAATCTATTTATAATATAATGCTTAGGGTGTGGGTAAGAGAAGATTAGATTCACATGTAATTATAATTTAGTTAGCTTAACAACTTGTTCAAATTAATATAAACACAAGATAACATTGACCAATAATTGATATCATACTAATTAGGGCCTCCTTGGGAAAATTTTTATTTTTTTTAATTTTTGCCTTTTATTTTTTGAAAATAAATTTTATTTAGCTTATTTTTTATGTTTTAAAATAAAAAAAAATTTATTTTTAACAATATTTAAGATGTTTTTTTTAGTGTGTTGAGTATTGTTAAAGTAATAATAAATTATTTGAATATATATGAAACTATTAAGAGGAATATATATAATTTAAGTATGGATCCATAAGAGCAAGTATGATATGAACTATGGAATGATTGATTTAAATTATTATATCCATCATCAAGAGTAATTTCTAATAAATATAAAAACAATTAGTTGTCTAATGAATGATGGACTCTTCAATGTTAGAATGTAAAAGTAGAGGATTTATAGGGGTGAATCAATAAGAATCTCTATGTTTAATGTGTCTTGAATCAAAGAGAGATTTTTCCAATGGAAGATGAAGATGCCTCATCATCATAAGAAAAGTCATTAAGAACAATCTACCTTAGAGAATCCCTGTGGCCAAGAAAGTAATGTCATTTATAAAAAAATATGTTACACTCAAAGATGACATTGTGTCAGGTTTTTTTTTGATTATTATAATCCGAAATTTCTCATCAAAGTTCTCAGTTACTTTAAATTCCACCAATACATGAGCCACAAAAAGATAAGACATGGATGCTATAAGAAAAAAAATAACACACATTGGGCTAATTTTTTTAAAAAATAATATGGTAAGAAAAAGCTAGCAAATAGATGCACTTTTAGAGAGAAAGAAGCTATCCAAATAGGGCCAAAATGGGATTCATTATTGAGGTTAAATTATGCTAGCCATTTAAGTATTTTTCATAAAGAAACTTTTCAAGGATGATGGACCATGTACAAACATTAAAGTCTATGTTTTCGTTCATTTCTATTTTTATTTTTGAAGGAGTAGCTAGTTTTCCCAGCGTCGTATACTTCTCATTTCCGAATAAGTCTCTTTCAGGATCATGCGAATGATTAGGGAAGAGAGGAACCTGAAAAACAAGATATACGACAAAGACGGGCAAAAAAGAGAGATCATGGAGAACTCCTCTATTGCAAAACTTGCTAGGATGAGTCAAGCATATGCGTATAAACGAAATTTGACTTAAATAGCTTGTGCCAAATATCTGTGAAAAAATGACCACGAAAGCTATCAATAACCAAAGATTCATGAGTGTTTACCTTTTATGGGATTTAAAGTGCTCCTAAGAGGATGCATCCCACTTAGTTAATTACATCTTTGGGGTTGCTAAAGAATGCTCTTGATCCAAGGAGTTTTGCTTATATTTAAAGTAATAACTAGCTCATGGATATCAAAGAACAGTTATTTCGCAGGGGAATGCTTCGATGCTTTCAAAGCTTCCATTAAGCCAGGGTACGGAGAGTGAGTCTCACTTGGGTAACAGAATCATCGTTATACGAAGCCTATTAAACAATCAAATCATCATGACAAGGAATCCCGATACTTAAAAGTACATCTAGATCATAAAAGTAGAGGACAAATGTCGTATCCCAAAAGGGCGGCAATCATCGATAATTAAGCCGTAAAGATGATATTAACAAAGGAAAAATGAATGACAGGGCTCAACATAGGTGGTCAAAGGAGGGGAAGACTAATCCCTAGATGGTAGATATAGATGTATTATGTTAACACCGACCCGTCATCCCAAGCTACTAGGACCTTCAGTCTACCTGATCATGAATGTTTAATTTTGACTATAAGCGGCACACTTCCCTAGGGCCACTAGGGCCAAGTTTTGAAACTAGGACGATTTGGCGTGGTCACACCGGGCTCGGTGGTGGTCACGCTGCTTTGCCTATGAGGCTAGTGTGGTCACAACGACTCCCTGGCATAGTTACGTCTGGCTCACTGTCTTGTTGTGTGGTCATGCCGCCTTTAGACTTGACTATGTTAAAGGCAGCCTCCACTCAACTACTGGGAGGTCTAACATGGAAATGCCCCATGATGTAATTAAGATGTGGCCTTTGTCTTAAGGTGTGATCACACCGCCTTTGGACATGGCTATGAGGAAGGCATCACCCCCAACTCTTATGGAGAGGGGTTATGCGTGGCCAGACCCGATTTGAGTGTGTTAACGCTAGACCCTTATGAGCCATTTTTTTCTTCGGGATTTTGTTAAGCACATTTTATGATAAAGAAAGCTCTTAATGACTGGATCTAACCATATAGGCCTCAGAATGATCTTTCAACTTGCCATAGAATGGGGGAATGTCACATATTAGTGATAATTGCTATCGGGCTCTACCAGGATGGGGTGACCCTAATTCGGAGATGGCGTGCATCTAATAACATCCCAAAAAAATTCCTTGAGCTACGAGAGGGAAAGCGTGACCACCGCACTCTCTCACAACATCACAGGGGCATCCAGTATTTGTGGCATCAAAAATTGATGCCAATGATCTAATATTTACATTGCAGCAGAGTTAACAAAGTGACTCAAGTATATCCTCTAGGACACTTTAAAAATGCTTCTATTCATATATTACTTTTCGTTGATCCAATATGAGATAGTGCATGACTTTAGGCTTTATTAGTTTACATGTATGTACCTCTAGAAGTTCTAACCACCTCTTATTGCAATACTTCTTTAAGTTCAATCTTACTTTGACATTTTCTTTTACTTTACCCTTAATATCCATCACAATATTAAAGATATTATTAAAAACGTTCTTCTCAATTTGCATGAAATCAAGATTATGTTTAATCAAATTAGTCCTCCAGTATAAATGATTCCAAAAAATACTCTGCTTTGTCAAATTATTTGTAACACCAAAATTAGAAAGACAATTAATTTGAAACTTATTATGGTCTTTCAATAATCTTTGATATTTTATTAATCATCAGTCATAAATTTTCTCCAATTATTCTTAAGGGAGAACTTGATTTTGAAAATATATTTTGAAAAAAAAAACCAAAATCTATATGAATGGGTGATTATGGGCTAAAAATCTCTAAAGAAATCAACATAGAAGTTTTTTCTTTCATGTTTTAAGATGAATGGTTTGAACATATCAATAAAATGAGGATAAACTATTTTTGCGCTAGTGCTCTAACCAGATATAATCCTATAAGCCAGATAATCAGTAATCATCCACATAATGACAAATTTAATCTAGAAAATAAATTTTGTAGAAATATCATAAGTTACAACACCAACTTCTCATAATATTTGAAGCTAATTTATTAAATGTTTTAAGTAGACATCATTTTTTTTCTTTTTGCATAATATGAATATGGTACGATCAATGTCAGAAATAAAAATAGCGTGGTTATATACATATCGGGGGACAAGTTATAAGACATAACAATCACTCATCAAGATGAATAGAGAATTGTGGGGTGACTATATGATGTGAACCCATCCACACATGAGCCAAGCATAATATTGTGTGGTTTAGCTGCAAAGTCAAGATAAGTACGATCAAAGTGTTTACAGGCTTACTCATCTGACAGATAACTCAAAGAATTAGTATCAACAGATCTTGTATTTTGTCATATCATGTGTGCAATTGTAAGCATATAAGCAACTAGTTTTTAAAATTAGGGTATGAGTAGTAAGTAGAAGAGACATTTGTATGAAATAATTTTCTAATTATTACTTATTGCCCCCTTGGTTTGAATCTCTTAGCACCAAAAAATTTATCTTTTTATCTCCACTACATTAGCCTTATATTATAACATCAACTATTAACAGAATATCTATCTCCTGAAATGGTAACTCTAACTTTGATACTAATTTTTTTTATTTTGTAAAGGTCATATAGAACTAAATTCTCCTTTAGCAATGTTGCTAATTGATTAAAGCATTCTTCGGGTATGTTATAATCAGATTTAGCGCTCAATATTTTCAACGCTACTGATAACTCTGAATGCATTGTGCAACATTTCCACAAAAGTTGTTGTACAACATTCAGTAAATTATGTAATTTTTGCACTTCACAGTTTAGTGATTGATCATCCTCAAGTACACTCCCAACACAATGAGCTCTATTCGCATCAAAAATCATTTCTTCATTTGTGTTAGGATCATATTAAGTTGGAGAAGGCATAATTTGATGAAACAACAACATGATCGTACTGAATTTCTGGTTCATACTCACCATGCGTAGTGAAATACCAATAATTGGGCTGAAATCTCTTTTGATAAAAATCCAACTTGACTTCATTGGGTATTAGGTACACTTGATTTTTGTACATCACACATGGGCCATTGAAATTTACTTTCTGAAAGGTAAATTATATGTTGTTATATCACTTGCACAAATTCAACTACACCATTCAAGAACTTATCAGTGAGTCAATTTCTTTTACTAAATTCTTATCTATTACATATCTAATGCTTAAACCTCTATTTATGACATACAAACCAAACAATTCATATATATCACACATCTAATACATAAACTTCAATTTTTAAATACAAACCACATAATTCCTATGTATTACATATCTAACTCCAAAAGTTTAATTTTTGCATAAAAATCACACAATTCGTATGTATTACATATCTAACTCATGAACTCCAATTTTTTCATACATTCCACACAATTCTTATGCATTGCATATCTAATACATAAAATTCAATTTGTTCATACAAACCACACAATTCTTATGAAGTACATATCTAACCCTTAAACTTCAATTTTTAGATGCATTCCACTCAATTCTCATGTAATACATATATCTAACACCCAAACTTCAATTTTTATATACAAACTACACCATTCTTATCTATGACATCTAACAGATAAATTTTAATTTTTACACAATTCTTATGTATTGCATATCTTACACCTAAACTTCAATTTTTACATAAAAATCAGACAAATTCATCACAATAGAAACACAAATGAGACTCATTGACGCGTGATTAGAAATTTTGGGTCTGTGTGTTGTATTTGAGTCTATGTTT
>NEWO01000071.1:1004414-1025693 GCA_003013225.1 Phalaenopsis aphrodite
TCGAAAATTTCTCGACGCAACGATCCGAATTTGAAAGGCCTTCCCTAATCAGTATCAACATATGAGAAACACAAATCAAAGTCTCTCAGTTGAACACAATTTAAAATAAAAAAGATATGAATAAATCACATTCCACAACCTTTTATTTTTTTATTTGTATTTTTCATGACACGTGTGATTATTAGGCCTAAACAAAAACTAATTAATACACATTTTTAACAGAAGTAATAATAGCTCCCATTGACGTCTCCTCTGCAGATATTCTCCCCTTCCAAATCATATAAAAACCATATAACTCTTCAGAGTATCTGCACAAAAAAAGCAGATAAGAGATTCCTCTAAATAGCCTAAGTCTTTTTCCTTCTTTCCTCCTCCTCCTCTTCATCCGCCATGGCTTCAAGCTCCAGCAAAGAAGAAGACATGGCCATCGACTCCTCAAACCTCTCCATCTGCGTTGAGAGAAAGCCGCCAGAGTCGCGCTTGGCTGAGCTCGGCATCAAATCATGGCCGAAGTAAGCTTGCTCTGTCTCTTCTTCTCCTCACATTCTTTCTCTTGTTCTGTTTCAGAGATATATTTGTTTTTGGTGGGTGGACAGATGGGGTTGTCCTCCTGGAAAATTCCCTGTCAAGTATGATGCAAAGGAGACATGTTATCTTCTGAAGGGGAAAGTGAAGGCATGCATCAAAGGATCATCAGAGTATGTGGAGTTTGGATCTGGAGATCTGGTGTTCTTTCCCAAGGGATTGAGTTGCACTTGGGATGTCTCTGTTGCTGTCGACAAGCACTATAAGTTTGATTCTAATTAGTGTTTTCTCCTCCTTTCTCCCTTCTTCTTCTTCTTCTTTTTCTTCTAATTCTTCCTCTGTCTTGATTCATGGCTGTAATATTTCTTCTGTTTGTAGTAAAAATTGCTGCTTTAAGTTATCTTTGAGGGGATGAGGTTGGGGGAGTAGTTAATGATGGGGGAAATTTTGGTTTGGAGAGTGCTTTCGGTATGATTTGTCAGTCAACAATGAGGTAATGGTCAAATGGGAAGCTGTTCAAAATATCTTATTTAATGCTTTGAAAGCTCCCATGAATGCTACTTTTGACCAATGGATTTGTTTAGAAGGAGAAAAAAGGAAAATGGTTATTTGACAATGTAATAGTCCAAAAATGTTGTCAGGATTTATGGATGGATAAATTTTGGCATGTTTTTATTTGTATTGTCATTTAAAGAATCAGAATATTTTTTTAGATGGCAAACATATGTATTTATTGATTAGTGCTAGAGAATTTGCCGTGACAGAATAATGAATTATTGGCTTAGCAGTGCACGAAAATTCAATACACGCTCAGGTAATAAAATTAAGGCTAGAAACACCAAAAAATTTACTAGGAATAATCAAGAAGAGAAAAAAACATAGGGTACAATGAACTAGTAATCACACGTATAGACCCTCGTCCCATATGTGAGAGATAATTACATAGTTCTCGAGTTACAAAGGTCATGTATAGAATAGCTCATCGCCCCACGGTAGGGAGTGGTCACAACGGGGAATAGTTGTTGGAGTTTGGTACACCGTCTTCGAGATTTGCACAACTTTCGAGATGATGAACTGCTCCGTTTGATGCTTAGTTACTCTGTTGTGTCGGTTTTTTACTTCGCACTGTGCCTCCTCGCTCCGCTACACAAGTTTTGACTATGCACTGAGCTTCGATGTAATGAGTAGATGGCGGTTGTCGATGGTCAACAATGGCTAGCAGGTGCTTGTCGACAATGATTAGCGGTTGCAGGAGTTGGGGGTATTTGTCGGATCTTCAGAGTATAAACGAAGTTGGGCTTTTGCTCCTTCTCCAAACTCTGGTCTTCTTCTGGCTAAAGATCTAGGTCCACTGGTAAGAGGAGGCATGACTCTATTTATAGAGTCTAGGTAATGCCTCTCTGCAAATAGGAAATGAAGTTGAATCACTCCATCGAACGACTCAGAGAGATTCTCTATATCTAACAACATTCGATGAATATTTGAGTGTCTTAATGATGTCACAATCAACTATCTTAGGCTTGTTGGATTCAATTCGTTGAGACGCTCAATTTGACTATAAGTTTATCATATTTGATTCTATTTGTACTTCCAATTATGCAATGAAAGCTTCTAAAATTAATTTAAAAGCTTGAGCTAGGATTGATTTGACTCGGATTAGTTTAATTTTGATATCATTTGGTCTGTCTTGTCGAGCAGATTAGTTCAATTGCTCATCAATTTTCGGGCAACTAACTTCATATTCAATAAAACCAAAATTTAGAACACTTTTTACATTTCTTATATTTGTATGTATATGTTTGTGTGTGTATTGTAAAGGAATGGCCGGTGGCTATTACACGAGCTCTGACCATCCCTAATGCGCCTAAGAGTTCGAGTATCACACCCTACACTCGAGGGGAATCGAACCCCAGACCAGAGGGGACTTACAACTGACAAGCAGATATACGACCAACTGATTTGAGTACGCGGCTTGTGCGTGTGTGTGTGTGTGTGTGTGTGTGTGTGTGTGTGTGTGTATTAATAATAATAATAATCTTAACAGAGCAGTAGGCTGTGTATTTTTGTCTCTGTCCTGTTTCCCGCATTGGAGTTCCACCTTTCACATTTATATGCCATTTTTGTCATGGGTTGAGTTCGGGTTGATGTGGGTCTTTGTTGTGTCGAGCTAGGTCTTGGCGTGTTAACGTGTAGGAACCAGGTCGTATCAGTTGATGTGACGGAACTGGGTTGTAGTGGGTTAATGTCTCAGAACGGGGTTTTATCGTGCCTTAGCAGGTCTAACTAGTCAGATTGTGTCATGTGTCCAATGGGTTGCCTAGTCAGACCCGTTTCGTTGTCTTGGACCATATCATCAATCTGAGGAGTGTGATCAGATGGTGGACAACAGTTGGGTAGGTCGTAGCATCAAGCCATGGATCACAATTTGCGGGATGCTGATCGGACGGTGGCTGAAGATCATGGGGTTGTCGATCCAATAATGGGTATTAGATCGAGCGGTATCAAGCATGAAGATGCATCAGTGTCGCGGATCGCATGGGCAGGTCGTTGGTTCCACAAGTGCATGCGCAAATTGACTTCAATCGGGTGGTAGACACGAGTCGTGCGCCGGTGTCACGAATTGCGTGGTCAGGCCATTGGATCTTCTTGGGCGTGCACGGATCAGTTATGATTGGCCGACAAACATTATCCTGGCAGAATCCAAGTGTGCTTACCTGAAAATTGATCTTTTTTTTTTTTCATTTTCTAGTTTTTGAGCCTATAAATAAGCCAAAAACAGGAGACAGAATGTGGAGAATGTTAACTTATTTTTGTGAGATCAACAGACATTCAAAAAGAAAAAAAGGTGGAGTCTCCTAGCCTATTTTTGTGCAATTAACAGAGCTCCTAATGGCTTTGCAGCTGCCTACGTCAGAGCCTAACCAGTTTTTGTGCTAACAATAGTGCTCCTATTTTTATGTTTCGAAATGCTAACGTTCGAGGAACCTTGCTCTACTGAAAATCAGAGGATGTGTAAAAATCTTGAAGACGAACTATCAAATCTAACGAATCGTGACCTATTTCGTTCTTGTAGAAATATTATTTCCCAAGCGATATAGTGGTGAAGTTACCAAACCAACTGACTAAGTATATTCTTCTCTTCCAGGATACATTGCTATTTAAGAGGGAAAAAATATTACATCAGTACTACGCACGTTGAAGTAACGTGCGTACCCAATAAAATCACGCCACGACACCCCGCGCGACAGAGAAAAAAAACGGCGGAGTAACACGGGGAATATTCCCTCCTGTGTTATTCATGTGTTATTGCGTGTTATTCATGTGTTATTGCGTGTTATTCATGTGTTATTGATGTGTTATTGTGTTATTATAACACCAAAAATATTCTCATGACACAATAACACATGAATAACACACAATAACACCCGAATAACACAGGGAATATTCCCGACAGAAAAAGGCGGCGCAGTAACACGGGGGAATATTCTCCTCCGTGTTATTCATGTGTTATTGTGTGTTATTCATGTGTTATTCATGTGTTATTGATGTGTTATTGTGTTATTATAACACCAGGAATATTCCCAGGAGACAATAACACATGAATAACACACAATAACACATGAATAACACATGAGAGAATATTCTCCGTGTTACTCCGCCGTTTTTTTTCTTGTCGCGCGGGGTGGCGTGGCGTGATTTCATTGGGTACGCACGTTACTCTACGTGCGTAGTACTGATGTAATATTTTTTCATTTAAGAGGCGACCTTATGAGTCAGCCTACAATTTCTGTCGGTGCTCGATTTGATGGATATTTTGAAGGTGGTGGAGTTTGTATTGCACAGCTCTCTTGTCGGGTAGCGACAATCATCATCTGGTTGACCATCTTTTTAAGGAAACATGGATCAAAGTTCATGCCAAAGATTATAGCCCAATTGGATGAATTTGCTAGCAACACAATTGGCTGCATGTCATTCACGAACAGATGCTGGATCTTTGCAAGAAGGATCCTGTGAGATAGTGGTTCATAAGATTTTTCTTTGCGCCAAATGACTCAGGGTTGTTTGATGGCTGAATTTAATATAGGTTTATACTAGGTTTAAAGCTATGTTAAGTTATGGGTTTTGGTGCTGAATTAGGTAAGTTCAAGTGTTAGTTTTGATATATTCTATAACAAATTTTGATTTTTAGATTAAGATTAGATTTGGCGTTCATCCTAAGTTAACTTAAGATAAACTTATTGTTGTGTTAAGTGTGGAGTAGGGGTGTAAACGAACCGAACACGAACTAACAGAGTTTGTGTTCATGTTCGGTTGGTTTGAAATTTAGTTTGTTTGAAATAAGCTTGTGTTCGAAATTGTTCGTGAAGTCATTGTTCGTGTTCGTTTCTTAACGAACGAGCCGAACACGAGCTATTCGCGAACGACGAGTCATTTGACATCCCTAATATTAAGATATATAAATAATATATTATATTAATTAAATAACTTATACTATATAAATATATAATATATATATTAGTATATTACTAATATAGTATATTAATATATTATTTTTATTAACTTATTATATATTATAATTTACAAAATTTAATTTTAAAATATAATTTTTTTATGTATAATTATTTTAAATTATTTTATATTTCGAACATGAACGAACGTATCACTGTTCGTGTTTGGTTCATTTAACTAATCGAACGAAAAAAATTTGTTCACGTTCGTCTCGTTTACTTATCGAACGAATCGAGCACGAACTCATTGACGAACCAAACACGAACTGTTCACTAACCACAAACTTTTTTGACAGGCCTAGTGTGGAGTTGAAGGTTGGGTTTAATTGGGGAGTTGTGATGATTTAAATGGTTAAGCAAGAGTTGATTTCAGTAGAATTTGAATTGGATTTGGTGTAGATGTATTTAATGAAAGTCTTTGAAAGAAAGAAAAAGACTTTTTGTTTAAATTTGATTGAATTTTGGATTAGATTTAGATTTGATTATCTAATTGAGTATGTGTTATTGGTATTTCGATTTAAGTTTATATATGCATTTATTTTATATTGGTTTATATGATTTTTTTTTTTTAAGATTAGCTCAAGTATGATCCAATATGAACATTAAATAAATTATAGTCTTGTTAAACCAAAAGAAATAGTTAGAAGAGTGATTCAAAGTGCTATGTGGGCCATAAAGAGTCTTCCTAAGGTTGACTAAGCAAAAGAGTAGGTCTAAACAACTTAGTCCATGAGATGAGCCAAGAGTCCAAAGGTGGCTAAATCATGAAGTCAAGTCTCTAGGATCAACGAGTCACTTAAAAGCATGCTCAAAAGATCTATAGGGTACTCAGCCCTTGGCAATAATAATTTGGTTATGATCAACTCAACACCAAGCAATGTGTTAAGGATTAAGGCCAGGTGTATTTCAAACTGAGGGGGAATGATGATTTGATTCTAGTTTTAATTTTGGGTCTCAACCATCCATCAGTTCTTTAGGGTAGCCTCTAAAAAATCATAAGACTAATTCTAAGGCTTTAAGGAAGAGTTGAGCATGAAAGATGGACCTCATCCAAAAATGAGCTCAGCAGGCATCAATGACCAAGTGATTGTATTCAAGCGGCAATGATTGAGAGTTGTTGTTTAATGATGTTATTTTGGAGATGATGGTTAGACAATGAATATATATCCTCTCATAAAGAGAATAATATGTTATTTATAATTTCTTACAGTTGCATTCTGCCTAAATCGACCACATTTCAAAAACAATTCATCTAATGACTCGTGTTTATTCATTCAATCATTTTATCATCATCTTGTATCCTACGAACTTTATTGACTCGAGTATTAAGAGATCTTGAGCTCATCTAGTTGCTCTATTTAATTGTAAGAATATCATACTTAAAGTTCTTTTATGGTTCTTAAACTAACATCTCAAAGTTTCTAATAACAATTTAATTCTTTCATTTGGGATTTATTTTGTTGAAATATTCAATTAATTATAAGTTTGTTGAGATTAAAATGTAAATCAAATGATCCTAAATTTAATTTGAAAGTCTAAAATCCAAAGATTACATTGATATATGTTTTTGATGGGATTATTTTTTGGGTGATGTATCAATCATTATTTCTTTATTTATTATTTGAATTTTTGACTCAATTAAAAAAACAATTATTTAATTAAATAATTACATCATTATAATATTGAAACCTTAAATTATATTGGCCAATAAATTTTAAAATTAACTTACAATAACTTTGATGTTGATGTTGAAGACATTAAAACAACATCAACTATATTTTATTAAGATTTGTGCATGATCTGCGCATTTACATAAACATCCCCCAATTTCCATAGATTTATATTTTTAACTCTTAAATTTTACTTATTTAAATCATGTTACATATCACAAAAAGAGTATCATTATTGTAATTCAAAAACAAAGAAAATACACATTTTCATGAATTGATAAGAACATATATGTAAAAATTGAGTAAAGTGTTTTAATAGTTCCCGACTTTTAACATAAGGTCGTTTTAGTCTCAAAGTTTATAGAAGTGTCAAAATAGTCCACAATTTTTTTAAAGTTGAGCTATTATAGCCCTCTGTTAGGTTTGTCTCATATACCATATAAGAGACAAATGTTGGAGTGAAATAAAGCGAGTGGAAGCATATGTCTAATCGGGGGAAGTTTCGTTATGTGGGTTGGGGGTGCAGAGCCAACACCCCCGCGGTACGCTACAAAGTTTATTTTGTAATTACATATTGTACGCTAGGACTATATATATATGATGTACTGTAACCCTAAGGAACATATTGTACTTTTTTTCTGAATTGAAGGAAAAACTACCACTCTGCTTTCAATGACGCACGAAAATTGCCGGACCTCGTTAAATCTCTGTGTTTCTTTCTGAATTTGCGTCGATTCTTGCGATTTCTTTGCCTTAAAACTCTCAACACTCTCCGTAGGGATTCTTTCAGCTCAATTTAAAGTGTCAGTGGACTATTTTGACACTTCTATAAATCCCAGAACTACAACGGTCTAACGTAAATAATCGAGACCTATTTTGACACTTTTGTAAAAATTGTAAGTTTGGGTGTTAGATATCTAAATACATAAGAATAAAACGGTATGTATGTAAATCTTCCTCATTTTTTTTACCATAAGACATTTTGTCACTAATATATGTTAATGAGGGTAATTTCGTAATTGATTGCGTCATTTGAAGTAATTGATTACTTGTTTATAAGATGGTTGAATGATAAACGTTGGGAACCTACGCAATATGTGAATATTCTATGCAATTGGGACTCTATGATATTGGATGAATGAGATTATTTCAAATTTAGTTTAAAAAAAAATTAAATACTCTTAATAAATTTAATTGCATGTGCTTAAATATATTTTGATGAGTGCATCAATAACTTGAATATAGGCATGGTCAATTTACAAAATATGACATATATAATACTTGTTATCGTCATGAAAGATGATGTTCGTCATTGCCAACCAAGCCAATGCTATCAATCGCCAACAAGTCGTCGATTGAAAGTCGTCAACATAAATGAAAATGCTCGTTATTATGAACAACCCAATGCTCGCCATCATCAATTGGCCTTAAAATCCACCATCAACAATGAGGTTGATGTTCGCCATCTCTTTAAGGCAATGATAACTCCCAATATTTCCATCGAAAGATGACACTTAACGACGTTCTGTTGATATGATCACGAAAAACAACAGTATTCATGAAAGATAATATGGCCGCTAGTCTAGCCCCCCAAAGGTTCAACATATTCATCGTTATTGATAATCATGATGTCGGCTGTCTCCAGTCACACAAACATCAAGCAGTAAAACTAAGACGTTCGCCCGTCTTAACTATCAAGGTTAATGTAGACCGATACCTACCATCCTCATCACCACTCCTCATCTTTTATAAGAAGAATAAACGACCTAATCATTAAGTGTCTCTTTACGACAAATTTGACCCTAAGAGCTCTCTATACTTTTGTCATGATAGCTATCATCAACAGTTCATCACTATCATCTTGTAATAATGTAATTCCAATTACAAAGAGGGGCATTTTTGTAATATACAATTTACATTAGTGAAATTTTTTCATTAAGATAAAAATCATTTACTTTAACAAGTCAATATCATGTGTGTATTATTTTGATCAGTTGTTAAAATAATAAACTCTCTATTTTAAGAACTAGTATTATTAATAATTTAAAAAATCATGAAAAATTATGTACATAGCACACAAATTTTAATGTATCTACACATCTCACACCTAAACTTTGATAATTACATACATAACATTTTGGTGCTTTAAACATATGCATGAAATGTGGTTCAATTTTAAATAGTGATAATAATGTTATTTTTGATATGTTATTAAGGATTTGAGTGCTATGTGTGCAGATATAAATGTTTAGGTGTGAGATAAGTAAACATGTGGATTGTGTGTTATGTATGTAAA
This sequence comes from Phalaenopsis aphrodite, assembly GCA_003013225.1. Taxonomy (NCBI): domain Eukaryota; kingdom Viridiplantae; phylum Streptophyta; class Magnoliopsida; order Asparagales; family Orchidaceae; genus Phalaenopsis; species Phalaenopsis aphrodite. Next base: position 1,013,414 of record NEWO01000071.1, read on the forward strand.
TGCCTCGATCGAATTCGAAATTGTCCGAAAGACGTATCCAAAGGAGAAATTATTATGTGCAGAGCCCGAACACAGTTTTTTGTCCAAACTCCAATGATATTGGGACAGCTGTCTGTACGACTGACCCATATTGCAATATTAATCTAAAAGAGAAAAATGTCTCTATTGGAGGTGAATGAACCCGACTCTCTATTTAAAAACTCGAAACTCGTGCTTGTATTTTTATTACTCGTGTAGGTCTAGTGTTCCATTTCATTCTCGATTACCCTCTCCTCTCTATGTCGCCCGCTCCTCTCTGTCACCTTCTCCTCTCTGCGCAGCTTCTTCTCTCTATGTCAACGGTGTCTTCTCCTCTTTGCATCATCGATGTTTGCATCATTGTTGTCTTCGTCGCCATTTCTCCTCTTAGTCGCTAAGGTAATATCATTCCGTGTTTTCGATTTCGTCTATCTACGTCGTCAAACTCTCACTTAAACTCATTACTCATTGTTTAGGATTTTCATGGGATGCCGAATCATGAAATGGAAGAAAAAAGAGGCAAAAGCAGGAGCGATAGAGTTTCAAGGTAAAGGTTTTCTGATTTATCAAGTTATGGATTAGGGTTGATTATGTTTATTTGTCGGTGTTTAATTTGCAGTTATATAACTATAAAATCAAAATTTAAAATTTGAGCTTATATATCATTCTATTATATAAAATCTTACATATGTGCCATTAACCCTAATACCACCTTAATATCACCCCTAAACACCACATCTCAACACTACCACTAACCCACCACAATATCATATTAATATTGTCCTAATATCACCTCAATATTATCCCAATACTACCCCATTACTGTAAATCAATTCATATACTTGTCTGCATTGGCTTATATATACTGGTTTTTCATGTGATATTAAAGATTTGAATGCTGCATGTGTTATTTATATTTTCTTTACACTTCTGTCTTTTAGCAGATGACTTTGTACTTAATTTATTTTCATTAAACTATTTTGTAGGGATTTAAGTGTGAGGATGCTTACATGTTGGTGCAGGCTTTTCACTATCAAAGTAGTATGTGACCACATACGTAGAAGCTTGAACGACAAAGCTGTAATTGTTTTGTGAGATCTTAATTTATTCTAATTCCTTGAGATGCCTCCATAACAACAAGAAACTACACTGATCCTATAAGTTCAGAAATATTGGGATGTTTATAAGAAGGTTTTCAAGAGTGTTGGAAAATCCTTGGGCTAATGTCCAATAGAGGGGAACCCGTAATTTGGACAAGTCCATACTATCAAGCATAACTTATTACAAATAAAGAACGAATGAACTCATGATCATTGTTACAGGGGAGTATCTCGGTCCTGTTGTTGAGTTGGTTATCAAGTTTTTTTTTTGTCGGACTCATTTTTTTCTCTCGAGCAACTACAACGTGCCAAGCGGACTGTATTATTATTCTTTTTAATTTTATTCATAAAATTCATAAAATATTTATCCCTGAGTACTCTATGTATGGAAAAGTCAGCATCAAGGTTGATGCATATGCCTTTGGTGCAGTCTCACTTGAACTCCTCGCTGGTAGAAAGCCAACCAATGATGTTTGTTGTATCATGCTGTGCACTATCCCTTTCATTTTTGCATTCATAGTTTGAGAATTTCCTTAGTTTTAAAGTTACCTTTTTGTCTCCCATTTTTTTTTTCTGATAGAACAAGTATCCTAATGGAAATGTGGCGCATGTTTCATTTCTGGCGAAAGCTGGCTTTAATGCTGATGAGAATGCTTCCTCATCTGACAGGGCTTGTTGAGAAAATAAGGGCGAAGAAAAATAGTAATCGACACAAATCCAGAAGAACATAAAGATTTAACGAGGTTCGGCAAAGATGCCTACATCCTCGGGAGCAGAGCGGCGAGTTCCTTTCACTATTCAGAAAAGGGTTTACAGAAATCAGGGATACCTCCTGGGTTTACTAACAGGCCTATTTATAACCCCATGAGTAAACCTTATGCACAATATGTAATTACAACATTACCCCTGTATCATACCGCGGGGCTTTTCCCCCGCTCCCTAACCCACGTAACTTCTCAATTTGGACAGATTCTTCCGCTCCGCTCCGCTCCGCTCCGCTCCGCTTCGATCCAATGTCTGTCCCTATATGGTATATGAGTTATACCATAACAGAAAGCCTGTAAAATAACTGATCTATAAAATCAATGAACAGATCATACAACAATCGTATATCCGATAATACCATCCAAGCTTCTTATTTTTTTGCATGATGAGGAAGGGAGCAACTGCACAATGAGAATTTTCTATGCTAATATGGGAACTTTTGAATTACATTTTCTTCCTGAGCCAAGAAGCTGGAGATTTATTAGTCATTTTACTGCATTTCTAGCTGGTTTATGGTTTATACTTGATGTTTCTGTATGTTTTCTTTTATGTGGTTGTGTTTTGGTGCGTGGAAAAAACGGTTTATAGTTTGAGGTTGAAATGGATGTCTTGTGCTATGAGAATCAATGTGTGCATCAAGCAATGCTTCATAATGGTCAAGCAGATATACTGTACTCGTGACATCAAAAATTGATACCGATGAACACACTATTTTCAATCTACTACAGACCAAACAAAAAAATATCAAGTAATGCATTTATTTTACAGTGAAGAAAAAAACTTGAACGTATTTGAAATACATTGTAATCACAGTACTCTGTAAATCTTTGATATTTTATTTCTTTTTTAGCAAACGAAACAATCTCTAAAATTATTGTGATTAGGGTTGTAAACGAGCCGAGCATGAGCGAGCTCAGGGTTGGCTCGTGTTCGGCTCGTTTGAAATAGCTCGTGTTCGAAATTGGCTCGTGAACAATGTGTTCGTGTTCGGCTCAATTTAAATATTTGTGTTCGTGTTCGGCTCGAGATTGACTTGTTAAAATTAAACTTAAAAAAATAGATTTAAAGTATGAGATTCGAAGCTAGACCAAATATATACAAAATAAGGGATTAATCACATTACCACAAGAGATTTTATGATTTAAATTTAAATATAAATATATATAATATATTACTATATAAATAATATATGTAATAATAACAATTATATATATATTTTTTATTTTGAGCTAAAACGAGTCAAACACAAGTGAACAAAGAACTGTTCGTGTTCTGCTCGTTTATAATTCAAGCTTTAAAAATTTGTTAATGTTCGGCTCGTTTACTTAACGAACGAGCCAAATACGATCTACTGAAAGAGCCGAACACAAGCTGTTCGCGAACAACAAGCTTTTTTTAACAGCTCTAATGTGATAAAAGAAAGACCAATGGCACAAGACAAAACAATATAAATGATTTAAAAACTCACCTCCATTTTATTCCTATCATTATTTTGAGAACTCTCGATCTCCAAAATTAATCTGTGTGGATTTATTCTAGCCTCATCTCATCAATATATCGCAGCAATTCTTAAATGAGAACCCTAAAACGTCGTGAAAAAATAATGTCAGGTTGTCTAACGGGAAATCTTAAGTCGAGAAATGATGATGAGATTGAGCACTCGTATTTGAATGTACTCTTTTTCTTCTTTTGGTTTGGATTGGGTCAATTTTTCAGGTTCGGGTTCGGGTTCGGATTGGATCAATTTTTTATGTTAAATTAATATCACATGTGGGTCAGCCATACATACAGCTGATACAGGAGAGAGATGGAGAGATAGAGAAAGAGCATGGAATAAGATTTAAAAAATAAACCACATTTTTTACCGTACGATTGGTATCAACGTTGAATACCGAATCCACGCAGAACCGTACGATTGGTATCTAAGTTGAATACCGAATCCACGCGAACTGAGATTCCGATGATCCGCAATCCCGATACAGTACACCGCGCGCAATCTTTGCTCCCGAAGATTCCCTTATCCATCCGACTCATCTGACCGTTCATTGAAAAAAAAAGGGCAGCCCAATTCTCGGCAACCATTTTTCTCATGAATCACTGCGGAGTATCAAACCGTTATGGGAGTCGTACTTTCGTCACTCCCTACTTTTCCCGCCTATAAAAGTTCGCGAGCTGTGTCTTGGCCTTCTGCACCTTCTCTATTCTAACAATGGCGGATCAAACATGCTCGGTCTCTAACCTCTCAGCTCTTCTCTCCACTGGCGGATTGACGAACTCCACGGTGGCGGCGCAGTACATCTGCTCGCAGTTACAGACGGCAGCGCTGACTACCGCGGACATAACCACTGCGGTGGACATGACCTTCCTTCTCTTCTCAACCTATCTCGTCTTCGCCATGCAGCTTGGCTTTGCGATGCTCTGTGCAGGATCAGTTCGCGCCAAGAATACCCTAAATATCATGCTCACCAACATCCTCGATGCTGCCGCCGGAGCCCTGTTCTACTACCTCTTCGGTTTCGCATTCGCCTTCGGATCCCCATCGAACGGATTCATCGGCCACCATTTCTTCGCCCTCAAATCCGTCCCCTCCCCTGGTTTTGATTACCCCTATTTCCTTTTCCAATGGGCCTTTGCTATAGCTGCCGCCGGCATCACATCCGGATCCATTGCCGAGCGTACCCAATTCGTGTCGTACCTGATCTACTCCTCTTTCCTCACCGGCTTCGTCTACCCTATCGTCTCCCACTGGTTTTGGTCCGCAGACGGCTGGGCCTCAGCGAACCGCAATTCTGGTGATTCTCTTCTATTTGGCTCTGGCGTGATCGATTTCGCGGGATCCGGGGTAGTACACATGGTCGGCGGCATCGCCGGTCTCTGGGCCGCGCTAATCGAAGGTCCCCGCATCGGTCGGTTCGATCACAACGGCCGATCCGTCCCCCTCCGCGGCCACAGCGCCACTCTCATCGTCCTCGGCTCGTTCATGCTCTGGTTCGGTTGGTACGGCTTCAATCCCGGTTCCTTCATCACTATTGCCAAATCGTACGGCCCGATCGGTTCTCCAGTTCACGGACAATGGTCCGCCATCGGCCGCACGGCCGTCACCACCACCATCGCCGGCTGCACGTCCGCTCTCACCACTCTGTTCGCCAAACGGTTTCAAACAGGGCACTGGAACGTGATCGATGTTTGTAACGGGTTGCTCGGCGGTTTTGCAGCAATCACCGCCGGGTGTGCGGTGGTTGAACCGTGGGCCGCCGTGATCTGCGGCTTCGTGGCGGCATGGGTTCTCATCGGATTCAATCTTCTCGCCGCGAGATTCCAGTACGATGATCCCCTCGAGGCCGCTCAACTTCACGGCGGATGCGGTTCGTGGGGGGTTCTCTTCGCGGGGCTATTTGCCAAGAAGGATTTTGTGGAGGAAGCGTATCCGGGGAGGCCGGGGAGGCCGTACGGGCTGTTCATGGGCGGCGGAGGAAGGCTTCTTGCGGCAAACGTTGTGCAGATGTTGGTGATTACTGGATGGGTGAGCGTGACGATGGGTACTCTGTTCTATGTGCTGCATAGGATGGGGTTGCTCAGAATCTCAGCGGAGGACGAGTTGGCCGGACTGGATGTTACGAACCACGGCGGCGCAGCTTATGTTTACTGCGAGGAGGAATCGGCCGGCGGTGAAAGCCATGGGGGGTTCATGATGAAGGCGACTAATTCGCGGGTGGATCCGCGACTCACTCCATTGTCTCCCAATGAGATTTAGCGATGCCGCCTCAGTATGGTATGTATCTTGTGGTCTGTATATAACTGTAGTATAGTATGGAGAATATGGCCCCGGATGAGTTTTCTAATTTGGTTTCATGTTTTAACGACTTGTTAAACGTAATATGTCAGCAAGATAGGTGCTTTATTTTGCTATTGACATGCGAGAAGGTGTGAGCTGCTGCCATGGATTACCTAATCAAATGAATTAAAAAGGACATATTAGGTGTTGATTTTTTTTTTTTTGCAATAACGTTGGAATTTTATTATTAGAAATGGTTACATAAGCATGAACAAAAACAAAAAATAAAGTTGATTTTAAATAAGAAGCATTAAGATTTTATTAAATTGTAGAAAGTACAAAATTGGAACCAAAAGGCTCACCCTGAAAACTTCTCTTATTTTGTAGCTAAGGATGTGTTTGGGACAGACTGAATATCAATTGTTTGAAGTAGCTATTGTGTAACAACAGTGTGAAGAAGATGTTGCGTGAAGCTATATGTCTGCTTACTTAGCGTCTATTTAAGGCAGCTGCAGCTTATTGAATAATTTGTTGATAAAGTGATTAAAAATAATCCGTCGATAAGCTAGGTGCGGTGACTACTATAAATTTTTTATTTTTTTTTGGAGAAGTCAGACCGCAGCCAGAAAGTTGTCACCACATCTAGCAGGTGCGGTGTGAAAACGTTGTTTTCAGCGTTTTGAAAACGCTGTTTTTAGCATTTGAAAACGCATAAGCTGCCAAAACGCAGTTTACCTAAACAAGTTAGGTATGTTTTCAAAACGCCACCGCACCAAATAAGCTACCCCAAACGGGCCCTTAGTTTAGTTGTGTTTAACTTTAACTATTTATGAGTGAAAATATTTTTGCCTTTATATCATTGTATTATTTGTAAGATAATCATTTCAAGCTTAATAACACATGCATGAAAATAAAAATTACATTCATAAGTAGAAGTAACATCTCACGTAACAATGAATAACATAACAATCAAAATAATAAAAAAAAGAAAAAAAAAAAAAAAAAACAATATTTGAACTTGCGCCTAAACTCATGTCACCACAATATCACCACATCCTAACATCCCAACACCAATACACATAACAAAATAAATAATAAAGACAACCCAACACCAATACACCATAACAAAGCAAATAATAAAGAGTTATATTGTGTGTTTGAGTGTGTGGCAAGGTACTCTAAGAGAACAATAATAGAAACATAATTTCTCCAAAAAAACAAACCAACACCAACAGAGAACATCAATTTCACAAGCCAGCCAACATTATTTCACTTCCCCACACTCCCAACTAAGAACACCAATCCTGAAAAATCAACAATACCAAAGAATAAGCCCTAGAATACCAACAATACCAACCATAGAAAGCATAACTTCTTTCAAAGAATAAATCCTAGAAAACCAACAATACCGACCATAGAAAACATAACTGCTCTCAAAGAATAAACCAACACCAACGGAGAACACCAAATCCATACTAATATAGAGAAACACAAAGCAGATGAGACATCATAGAAAGCCACATATGGATGTCCACAAGAGCTCCAAATCAATGATAAATGCATGAAAGTCTTAGGGTAGAGAGCTCCAAACCAACACAGAAAAAAATGCAAAAAATCATGCCACATATGCATATCATATCAAAATATCACAGAAATCAACCCAATACCAATCTATGTAGAGATGGGATTTTGAAGATCGAATATAGCTTAATCTTGATCGGGCAAAGAGATAAGAAGAACGGTGATCGAATGTACCAACGTGAAAATGTGGGGACATCGGTAGAGAAGAGCTTGAGTTAGGGAAGAGAGCTTCGCTTGATAGGGGACACCACAACGAGGGTAGTGGGGGAGAGGAGGCGTAATGTAAGCAATATCCCTTAGAAGAAACACAGATCTCAGGTGTTAAACAGTGATGGGATATACAGTGTAAAACACATTGTGCTTAATGAAACACCATGAAAATGATTTAATCAAACAACAAAAATGGTGATGGCGAGCAGCGCTACAGTCCCAAACTGTCAGTAAGTTAAGACTTAGTGTTAAAAAAACAAGAAACGTTTATTCAAAATGAATAATAAAGCTTTAAGATGCTTGTTTTAAAATACATAAAGAGTGGAACAATAAAATATAATAAAATGTGCATTAATTGCTTAGAAAAAGTTGAATTTGTGGTGTGTAGGTGTTAGATTTTGATTTGCTTGTAAGCTTTTCTAAATCCTAATCAAACAAATGATTTGAGAAGAACCACAAAAATGAGAAGAGATGCATGGGTAGAGAAGGAATAATTCACTATATTGCTTAGAAATTCATTGGTGAGAATCTCAAAATTATCTTTACTAAAGAAAATATCCAACATGGTGAAAAAAAAGTCTTTAACCCCTATTTATAGGATCAGATCTAAGGCCTGAAGGGCTACAAAGATAGTTATAGGAAGAGTTGTGCATTTAATAAATACATAAAAGCTACAATATGTAGAAGCGGGCAACATGAATAGACTTGAACTTGATTTGAAAGCTGGTTGTCAAGTCATAAAAATGTCACTAGGTTTTAAGATATTGATCAAATTTGATCTTTTAGGGCAATTGGTTGTTCGGGTCTATTGGAATATATTGAGTAAATAACATCTTCTCTTAAAAGAGTGTGGGTCGATGTCGAAGCTTAGAGCAAGCTGATATAAGGATGTCCTTCGTAAGTTCCATCAGGTAAAATGAAAGCATCTAGCAAGATGTCGTCTAAGCGTCATGGATGTGCTACTTTTTAATCAACATGAGAGTTTGCCTCTTGGTCGGTGCACATACAACTTAAATTTAACCATGTCCTATGATGTGAAATATGTGATGAAGTTATTTATGCTTACTTTTTGTAGGTTACTTTTTTTTTGCGTATTTTATGATATTATCATGCGTGAGGAAGGTATTTCTGCTTACTTTTTGTAGGTTACAGGTTTGAGACTGTTCGAAAATAAAAAAGGGACAAATCATAGTGAATAATATGAATTGGTTAAACAGTGCACCCGCACCACCTTCATAGTGCGCTCACGCAAACCCAGAGCACCTACGTTAACTTGTAAGTGCATTCGCGCTATCAATGAAAGAGTTCAAAGCACACGCGCCATTCCTATCATGACCTAGCGCACCTACGTTGGCCTAGTTGTGCATCCGCGATCTAGACGTTAAATTAAATTTGGAAGAAGATTTTTGCCTTTGTGAGTGAGATTTCTCTCGTAAGGTTTTCTTCCTTTCATTAAGTTGAAACCTTAGAGGCTATTTTCCTTCTCTTTTCTCCTTTCATTTCATGTTGTTCTTGAGAGATTATTGTACTAGAAAGATTTTCTGTTGTTGTAGAGAGGATAAACATTATTGTAAGTTTTACATTTATTTATTTCTTGCAACAATGACTTGCATGGATTTTTTTTTCAGTGATTCTTTCCACCATAAGTAGCTAAATCTTTTTTCATGTCTCTATATTGTAGGATTAGTGGTTTTTCTATAGTTTTTTGAGATGTTCCCCATGTAAGGTTTTCCAAGCTTGCATATATTTAAGTTGTTGGCTAACATTATATATTTCATTTACTATTTATCTGACCAATTAATATGTTATAATATTTAAAGACCTATGACTTCTGCCCATCAAATAGTGGAACGAATATATTAACCATAAAATCTTGATACAATTGACATTCTAATTAGGGTTTTGTAACATATGCAAGTGATCAGAAGAAATCTTGGGAAACGTCAAGAGGTTAAGCGAAATTTAACTTCATGAGTTTCTGATTCTTCTTCTGACCTATGCATAGGCTTAAGAAGAAAAATTCTTCCTGGTTGACAAGTATCACGTAGGAAAATATTTAGGAAACCCACAAACTCTCATGATATCTAAATCACAAAGGCATGAATTTCATCTCTCTTGAAGAATGCTAGATTTCTTTCTGCTTTTGATTTTCTTATTCTGCGATATCGCGTTTTGTCTTCTGTTTGTTGTAGGATTTTAGGAAATCACAATTGTGTTGTGATCGTGCCAAGCTAAGCTTACATTGTTAATAAACTAGAGATTTTTCTGTCAAAATAACTGTTAGCATTTTCCTCGTAGGATCAATATGCGGACTCTGATACCACATATTACTTGACATATATACTTGCGTGATTGACCAACTTGCCTCGCAACAACTTTTCGGCCATCATTCTTTTCAAACCCAAATAGAAAGTTCATCCCTAACTATAGGCTCGGTTGGCAAATCTATCACAAACTTGGCCTAACGAGTTCTTCTCCTTGTTTTCCTTTTGGGTGATTTGACCTTCAAGGCATACTGTATGACATCATTTCAGACTTAGAATAAATATGCATAGCATTTGTGAGTAGCTTGAGTGCTTGGATGGAGTGCCTAAACAAGTTTGGGCGTTCCTTGAAGAAATACAATAATTATTTGGCAATAATAATTAATAGGCCTTAAGGTTGAGTACGTGAAATATGATCGTGACAACTTCAATAAAATAATCCTTCTATTTTGGCTAACTAACTTTGAGTACTATCTAATGAACGGAGTTGGCTTGGTCTGAATTTTGTTTAAGTTATATTTAGGCATATATTTAGTTATCTAATTCTCTTAAATTTATTGAGAATATTCACAAAAAAATAAAGAAATTATTTGTATTATCATAATGAGCTATCACTCCATTAATGATTTGAATTCACTCTTCATACATTTAGCATGATTATAAGAATATATATACAAGCTTGATAAGATCATTTGAAGGTTGTAATATTTAGTCATATTCTATCTTTGTTCTTACCATGCATTTTTTCTCCTTGAAATCATGGTGGATCACATTCCTGTGTTCAGAAGTTATGATCATCTTCATAAATTCATTGTTGGCAATATTCTTATGAAAACTTGACCAAAATTTGGAGACAAATGGAGGGAAAAGTTTTTTCCCCCCTGAAAACTAATGTTCAAGGAGGTGAAAATAGGTTTACATCATTACATGAGATGAATAAGATTGGTAGTTTTGATATTTTTTTCATGGAAACAAACTCTTAAAATGAACTCTTAAAAGAGGCAATGATTCCTTAATTAAATTAATTATCGAGCTAATGTCTTCTCAAATTGTACTAAGAGTTGAGCTGTCGACTTTTCGGAACAAATCAATAATCAAGCCAAAGACTTCTCAAAATGAGCTAGGGATTGAGCCAACAAATTTCTGTTTTGTTCTTATAGGGCAAGTTGTCCAAGAATTAGTGACTAAAGTTGGAGAAAATGAAAAAGAACAATTGGAGATAATATGAATTTAAATGAGATTTAAATTTTGATTGTAAATTGTTAACGGTGGTAAAAGATATGAACCACTTGATAAAAATTGAAGAAATGAAGAAGAAAAATGATGTATTTGTGCATGATAAAGGCTTACTCGATAATAATTAATGGTGTAGGCTCATTGTTTTGGTCAATCAATGAGAGAAAATAAGTGAGAATTATGTTTGTCAGACATTCATGCATAAAAAAAAGAATGATCATCTTCTCATAATCTCCTTTCTTCTTTATCCATTATGATAGACTCGTGATTGTTTATCCATCTTTATTAACAATTAATCGTGTATTGATGAAGTAAGTCGGTATTGGAGAAATTTATTATGTCTTGTAAACCACACGTCCGGACAACAACGATGACCCAACCATGTCACAATGTTTTTTGTATGTTCAGATCGTCGCCAATGTCCAGAGACATCAAACATAATAATTTATCCAATAATAGGCAACCAATGTATAATCCCCTCCTATCACGATCTCATCTCCTCTCTCAACAGTTAAGATAATTGCCTGCACAATAAGGCCTTGAGCCATTTGTTTTTACTAGAAGGGAAGAGTATAGGGTAGCAAGAACTTTTTTTAATGCTTGTTGAGACTGAAATTCTACAACCTTAAGAGGCTTACACTCCATCTTCTCATCTTCTTTGAATATTGTGAATTCTTCCCCTCTCACCTACACTAAACATTGGCCAAAAAGTTGAAAAACTTAAAATCAATTCCTATGTTATCTTCTCTACATTCTCTCTCCTCCCCCTTCTCTCTCTTTTGCTCTCTCTCTCTATCTAACTCACTTGTAGGTCAAGCTGCACTCGCACACAACGATATTGTACACTCTTATACTTGTAATTGTACACATATTATAAAATAGTGTTGAGTTCTAACACTTCAGACACATTTCGTTTAACCATAGAGAATGACATAGCACAAAGCTGCAAGATGTGATAAAAGCTATATGATGTCACATGACATTAAGTATCTTTGTATAATTATATGTACTTCTTATTTATTTCTTGTCAAATCTTGTACTAATGTGAAAGGACACCCTAAGATTTAAAAAGAGGTGTCAACTTTTTAAACAAATGATGACTCTCTCTTCACACAAGCTCCTCTCACCCTTTTTCTCTCTTCTCCTCAATGCCAATAGAATTTGCTTGCTCAAAATTTGAATGTTATGGAGAATTTAGAGAAGCTCCTTCTAAAATATAACTCAAACGAAATAAAATGTGAAGCCAATTAACATAGCGTTATGGACCACGAGATCTCTGTCTAGATAAAGTTAAAAAATTATGACGACTAGTTGTGAGATAGCTATGATCC
>NEWO01000071.1:1025875-1037636 GCA_003013225.1 Phalaenopsis aphrodite
TCCAACTAGTCACCAAAAAAAAGAAAATTTCTTATAAAAAAACATAAATTTCAACAAAAATTCTTATAACAAAATAATGTTCACTGATAATACTCGAAACTCTTCCCAGTATTTTGTAATTTGTATGATTCTCTTCATTTTCTTCATAATGAATTTCTTAGTGTGGTGTGGTTCCGTGATTTTTTCCTATTCTCGTGTTTTTCTGCATTAAAGCTTATGTTATTATGTGTTTCTATGATTTTCTTATTTTGTTCCTTTATATCCAAGGTTTTACTTCGAATCTCTAGAATTGTTTTTGACGCCTGATGTAACACTCTTCGCGCATTCAGTTGAAGATTAAAATAGTGCGCAGACTTTGCCAGTCCACTTGCCTCGTCGAGTGGGAAGATTCACTCAAAACAACTCAATATCCTTAAAAGGTTAATAGGTGACATTAAAAATTTGAGTGCTATGCAATTAAATTGTAAGATTTAGGTGCTACATAAGTGTGAATACATAAAAATTATGTGGCATTCCTCTAAATTTTAATTTATTATGAATTTTATAAAAATTCTTTTTTAATAAAACAATAGAGATTTTAATCGCTTAGGAATATTTATTTTTTGTGTCATTCATTTATTTCAAAGTAGTGGCCATGAGTATACATATTGAACTATGTAATGAAGGAACTAGCAAACTTTGAATGTCATGTCATATGACAACATCATTAATTTGATGAATCAATCTATCATAATTATGAACTTGGTCTTAGTGTAAAGGGTGATCGTTTGTTTGCTCATATATATTTATTTTTAAAAAGAAGATAAATCTTTTGAATGAAATTAAAATTTCTTATTTCTTAGAAGAGACAGGAAGAGATCTCTTGTCGAAAGTGAGAGACATCTGAATTTTATATCTCTATTCCCCATGGTCGCTCTCCTTTATCCCCTCGAATGAGGGAGAAAAAGCAACAAAAAATATGAATTGTGCAATATAAGACCTGAGAAGAGGGAGATATGGATGTCATGCAACTCTTATATAGCATTGACGCCTGTCTGTTATGGAGTGATGTCTTTCATATCGATGTTTTGTAACTCTCTAGGAGCAATTATGGAGAGTGACCCATGTTACTTCGACAAGTAAACGTGGCAGGTCACTTCGGCAAGTGAGTTCCACAAACAAGCTCGATAAGTCACTTTGACGAGTGAGTTCGACAGGTGAAGCTGACATAGTTCTTTATTAAAAAAAAAAGGTTGGGCTTTTCAATCCCATGAAATCTCTCATCATATATGTAATCCCATGAGAGCCACATAAGAGTCTAAAAAATTAAAAATATTTTTAAAAATACTTGAATTTTATTCAAGCCACCATTTGAAGTTATGTGAGACTATCATTGATAGATAGATTCAAACATACTTTAAATAAGGTTTGAATATAATTTGAAATGACTCTTTAAAGGTTCAAATTAAATTCAAATAAGTCTCACATGGGACTTGAATAAAATTCAATGAAGGTTTTTATAAGATGTGATCAAATCAAAGAAGGTCCAAAGAGATTCAATCATGCTACAATGATTTCTTACTTATGGTTCCAAGATGTTTCAATGTTATTTATTCAGCATTTAATCATCATTTTATTTAGGTTTATAATTTATAATTTGCTTAGTATTCAATCATCTTATGAAGATTATTTAATTGTGATCAATTGTGGAATATACATTAGTTGGTATGATAAAGAGTGTCATCACAACAGACATGACACAATGAAGTGGCAATCATTAGTGATGCATATTAAAAAATTTGCGGTATCAGAGTAATAGATTATCATTGTAGCATGGTACGAATATTCATCACATACTAAAAAAAAAAGCAACTAGTAATGACACTGGAAGTTTTTACGTGGAAAACCCGGAAAAAGAAAAAAAAACTACGAGTTCTGATCCAGCTGAAGAGTTCCACTATAAAAAGATGATTACAGTTACAACCTCATGTTCTGCATTTGATGGAGATTTGAGTTCCTTGATGATGTCAAAATTGACTGATCTTGGGCTCATTTGATTTCTCATGAAGATGCTCGATTTGACTATAATCTTATCAGATTCAACCTTTGTTCAACCTTCCAAATATACACAGAAAGTTTTCATGTGTGGTTTAATGACTTGATCTGAGTTTGATTTGACTCGGATTGGATCAATTTTGGCATCATTGGGTCTGCATCATTAAGCTAGTCAATTTGATCGTAATTTTGCTGATACTGTAGCTCTGATTGACTTTTAATCAAAGTTTAAATATTCTTTACTCAACTTGCTACCTCGAGATTCATGCACGTATTAAAATTTTGTTGACGACATATCAATTATATTAAATTAAAGAAGTCATATAGTAAGTACAAGCGCATTAGTTTGAGCATATCACATTAAAAAGTGTTCAATACAAATGTAAAGAAAAAAAGCTTTGTCCAATTAAATACAATAATAATAATTATAACATTATAGATAATTTTTTTTATGCAATTGAATAAAATCACAATGTTTATAACATTAAATAATGATGAATCCTAACTTTGGTCAATGAGTATTCTTGAGACAAATACACCAATGAATATCATTATGATTCAATTTATTCTCATGAATTAAATATTTAATATGTGTGTGTGTGTGTGTCTATATATATATATATATATATATATATATATATATATATATATATATATATATATATATATATATATATATAATTTACCCAAACCAAAAAAATAAAAAATAAGAAATATTCGAGTCCCTCTTCAACCTTCTTTAACCCTAATTTCTCATAATAACCATCCTTTTTTTAAATACGGAATCCAAAATGCAAAACCCTACTCGAGAAATTTCTACTCCTTTAAAACACCCGCCGCTTCGCCGCCTCCACCGGACCTCACATCCTCGATCATCTTCTCCACCTTCGCATCGAACTTCCATTTCCTTTTTCTTCGAGGCGGCTCTTTATGGTCCTTTCTACCTCCATGATTTCATCTCACACCTATCGCTGGATCCAACCCCGTCGCCTCCTCTCGGTCCTCCGTGCTCTGGATCTATGAGCTTGAACCATAACACATGTTTTGATTCTCTTGTGTTTTTATTTCGTTCACCTTGTTACTTTGTAGCGGCCTTTGGTTGTTTCTTTCCCGCTTTGTGTCTTTTTGCTTCCGGCTGTTCTATGCCGTAGAGATGATGCCTTTGAGCGATGAAGCAGCATATGACTTATGAGAGGCGGCGGATCGTTAGGAAACGCGGTGAGGAAGAGGAGGGTGCGGTATCGGCAGAGGCGGCGGCGGAAATTGCGTCGAGAGTTTTTCCCTTGCAGACGCCGACTGCGGCGATGCTGACGGTCGCAAGGAAATCATCGACGAGGGTTTTTGTGCCCAGAAAGGCAATAACGGACAAGCGGCCCTGGAAAGGAAGTTATTACACGAGAGTTCTCCGGTCAGGGAAGCCCCTCCATCTTTCTGAGCCTGTGAAGAAGGCTAGAGACTACGATTCTGGCGAATTGAATGATATAAGATTGTTGGAAAGTGGGGAAAAAACGGAGAGTAGGTTGGGTGCGGGGATTGAGCACGAGTTAGATGGGAATGAAGTGGGTGCGCCGGTGTTCCAGGAGCTCGGAAAGAAATTTGAGAATGTTTATAGCCGAAAGCGCCAGAGAATTCCGTCCGTTGGGTGGATTGGTTTGGACTCATCTCCTTCAGATGGTGGAGCGGAAGCCAGCGATCCACGATACAGGTTTGTGTTTTCTAGAAAACGGAAGAAGAAGAAACTAGAGGTGAGGAATGGTTTTGGTGAAGTAAGAGGTGGTCAGGTTGGAGAGAGTGAATATTTATTCAGAGCTGGAGTGATACATGATCGTCTTCAGGTCGGAAAGTTCAACAGGACGAACCTGGACACCATCGACATTAGTGATTGTAAACTTTGGACTAGTTTTAGTGAACACTTATTGCTAGTTGTGCTTTTAGAATCTTCGTCTAATGACATTTTACTTAGGTTTCGGAAATTTCTTATTTCTGTAATCAGCTGGATGAGGAAGACAAGGGTGAGTCTACGCTACCTTACTGCATTTCTTCTATCTGAACCGATTTGCAGTACTTTTTCACGCAATGGCATCCATTTCTTGCCTCTTGCGGATCGTAATAGTGTAAGATTTCATCATCTACAAACTTCACCTTTATGCTTAATTAGTTCTTTCCCTTAGTTCTACCACCTTATTATCTAATTTCTAATGATTTATCTTTGTTTTTCCTCAGAAATTTCTTCTTGGGAGTTCTATTTCTAATTTTGGGACCTGCAAGCTTTACAGCGCAAGGGAATCTCTTCCCCTGATGTCTCTAAATTTTCTTGCACTTCCTTCCTATTTTACAAGCTTGCATTTGGAGTTTCTTCTTCGCTCCCAACATCTCTCTCTCGCTCTTTCAACATATCTCACGGGCTTGAACAAGAAACAAAGGCTGGATATTCACGGCCATGCTGGTGTTTTTCATGTTCATTCGGAGACAGTTTTTTGGGGAACTTCGCCCTCTGTTTCTGCAATTCCTGCTGTCAATAGGAACTTACCCAGTACTGCGGCAACTTCTGCAGTTGTTGCACAAAGTATGCATGCTTCTAAGTTAAGGAAACTTCATAGGAGGAGAAGCTTTTTTAGACAATCAAGAACTCACAAATTTTCTTCAGTGGACTGCCTTAGTATATTGAGCTCTAGTGAGAACGGTGCTCAAACTTTGGCGGATCCTCTCCATGTGAGTCATGTTGAACCTTTAGATGGGCCATTTGTTTCTTCTATTGATAAGCTCAGCCCTACTTCATCTCAATCAAAACTTTTGGAAGTTGGTAAAAGGAACCATGGTGAGCAGTTGAAAGAGATAAAGGCTGCACTTTCTGATATTAAGCAGAACATCAATTCAATTCAATGCAAAGCAAATATCCTGGTCACTGCTGGTGATAGATGCTGGAGAGAAAAAGGAGCTGAAGTTTTGTTGGAATTGTCTGGTTCAGGTGAGTGGTGCTTGGCAGTGAAGATTGGAAACAATTTAAGGTACCTTCACAGACCTCAAGATATGAAGTATACTCTAAACCGTTTTAATCATGCATATATGTGGATTGGTGAGGATGGCTGGAGACTTGAGTTTTGTGAAAAGTGGGACTGGCTGACTTTTAAGGAGCTGCATGCAGAGTGTCGCCAGCGCAACAGCGTCCCAAAAGAGGATCTTTCTGTAAAATTTATACCTGTGCCAGTGTTTATGGATATTCCTGCTTATGAGGATGATACTGTATCGATTTTTGAGCGACCCGAGCAGTATATCCGTATGAAACATGATGATGAAATTTTACGAGCTACAGTGAGTGAAGTTCCCTATTACGATATGGATTCAGGAGATGAGGAGTGGTTGAAGCAGCACAAGTCTAATAACTCTATTTTACAGAATGGTCCCTCATCTTGTCTAATGGAGGACACGTTTGAAAGATTGATATTCACATTTGAAAAGAATGCATATTATAGTTCTAATGTAATATCTTTTGAAAGTGAACCAATTAATTATGAAGAATTAGGTTCTAAAGATATGGTAGCGGGTGTCTATGATTACTGGTTGAAGAAGAGGAAACAAAAGCGTGCTCCTTTGGTCAGGGTTTTCCAGGTAATAATGGTGTGCATGATTTTGTTTACCCCAAAAATATGTCTTTAAATATTCAGTGTATTGTTTGCATAATGGGTTCATCTGCTATCTGAAAGTTAGAAGTGTTCCAATTGATCTTTTATCCCTCACTTTACATATATTTTCATAGTTGTACTGCTTCTTGCATGCAAATTGTAATTTTGTGGAGTTTTGCAAGTTATTTTTTATTCATACAACCAGATTGATAAAGTATTGCATGCCTTGTTATTTTAATTAGCTTATTTAGCAAAGCATACCCATGAAAATTTTAATTTATTATGTTGGCACCCGCACACACCTATCTCCTTTCATTTCCTATAATTTGTGGGATGAATTGGGGCTGCCAATGAAACTCAAGCTGTTATAATTCATAGACGCCACTGCTAGTGATTCCCTGTAATTTTTTTTTTACTTTACTCACCTTTTTTTTTTTTTTAGAAGATTTACATACATACCACTTCTATCCTATGCATTTGGATATCTAACTCCATCCATGAAAAGTTTTATTCAACTTTTTAAAAGTTAAAAGGGTGGTATTTTTCTAATGTGATCTGAAAGATTTGTGGTATAAACGTAAAAATTAAAGTTAGTGTTAGATTTGTTAATACATAAGAATTGGGTGGTATGTATGTAAATCATTATTATTATTATTTTTTTTTTTGGTGCAGCATAAGCTTTGTTGTTTGGATAGATGATTCTTAAAATGCCCATTTCACCGAGCAGTGCAATTTTTTTCCTGTTTTGAATGGTTCCAAGGGGAAAATTATGATAATTTGTATTGCTTGTGCTGTTGTTCCTTTTGATTAATGGTGTGGTATTGTTCTGCTTTTTTTTTCCTTGTCCAATTTAATAAGGTAAAGCTGCCGATTGAGTTATACTGATGGATGCAGAAGAAATACAGATTCTTATTCCACTTATTGGCTTTGCTTTGGTTGTAATATGATGCCTATGCCTTAAAATTGTAAAATACAGAACATGATTTTCATTCTGCTGTTATAAGAAAGCATCTCATTGTAGAGCTTTTTTAAAAATTGTTCCAAGAAGTCAATTCTAAACTATACGGCATTACAATTTTTTTTTATCTGTAATTGACTGTTGCATGTAAAACATCTTTAAAGACAAAGAAATAGTGTGCGCATTACTTCAATTTATTGCAATCCATATTTCTACTGCAAGAAAATGCAGGTGTTTTTTGGTGTAGTTACAACCTGTGCGTGAAACGAACGTTAATTGGTGATTAATCAACTTCATATTCTATAGCTTGGCATCTCCAGCAAAGTGAAAAATTTCTGCATATATTTTTCCTGTTTTCTTCATTAAACTATTGAAAGAGCATGATGGGCAAGTTTTATGTATTTTCTTATTCTACAGTTTGGCATTTCTTATTTTTTATTTCCTCCAACTAGAACCATTTTCCCTTCTTTTTCTTTGATCCTTCTTTCAATGTTTAATTTCTTTACAATGTGAGTAATTTTTGGTTGATATCACAAGGAAAAATGTTTCATGCAAATTTCGGCAGCTGATGTTGCATTTATTGAGTTTTATTATTGTAGATAAAGTCTGTTTGATTTGAATTGTGACATGTGACATCTAATGGTCTTATATGCTGAACAAATCCTCTCTTCTTAATTTTTTGATCTTCTTTGTTTATAGGACATGCTTTCTTGTACCGTTGAATTATTAATATTTATTTATTATTATTATGAGTTTCACTTTTAACTGTTGCACTCCCTTGCATTGAGTACTGTTCTATGGCAAGCTTTTCCCGATTAACAAACATGACATTCAATGATTACCAGGAATTGATTCCAGTTCTCAGAACTACCCAAAAGGACTGCCACCGTCATTTAAGATTGATATTTTTGTAGCTAGTTTGGAATTAGCTATTTAAATTATCATTTAATGGTTCACAGTACTTAGGCTGCTCAATTTGCAAAAACTAGTTTGCGTTTTTTTTTAATATATAACAAGGGGTGTGATAATACCATGTTATTAGATTATAGGGAATTTACATATGTAGTAATGTATTCATCTATCTCGCCTAAACTTTAATGTTTACATACATGAAACTCTGGTGCATATAAATTAGTGTGTGTTTCATTTAAAAAAAGTGATAATAGTGCTTTTTTATGTGATAATAAGTGCTAATGTGTGAAAATATTAAACTTTAGGTGTGCTATATGTAAATACATAAGAATCATAAACTATGTATGTAAATGTCCCTAGATTATATGACGAAAACTACGTATTGTTAAGAAAGACTGTTTAGTAGCTTATTCTGATAAGGTCCCTTTTTTCTCGCTCAGAATTGTTGGAGATGCTTTTGCTGAGTATGCACTCCTCCCAGGTGTCTCCTGTTTTCCACACTACTTTCAACATGCAGTTACATGAGTTTTGTTTTCTTGTCTTGTTCCATTAAACGAATGGAATTTTACATACATACCACACCATTCTAATGCATCTACAAATCCAACACCCAAAGTTCGATATTTACTCTCGTAACACCTTGGTTTCATAAACCTATACATAAAAAGGTGTATTTCACCTTTAAAAGATAGTGATGGTGTTATTTTTTATGTGATGTTGAATGGTGTGCATGTAAATATGATCTTTTAGGTGCCAGATATGTAAATACATAAGAATTGTGGGGGCATTTATGTAAATGCCCTTTTTAATTAAACCCTGTTTCAGTGAAAGTCCCTTCTTTTTTTTTTCTGGAACGACTTTTTTATACTTGATGCTTCTCTTTTGCTAGTCTTTATAATTAATGCTTCTCTTTTGGCAGTCTGTCAATCAAAATATAACGTAAATTTTCTTATAAGCAGGGTTTATCTCTGAGGAAACCACAATTGATGCAAAGACAAGTTCTTCGAAAGAGGAGATCTTTTAAAAGAATACGAAGTCAAATTGGGCGAGGAAAGCCTGCCTTCGGGTTTGATTGTATGTGTTTCTCGCTAGTTTTTTTTTTTTTTAATTTGATGTTTAATGCCAGCATATTTTACCATCAATTCAAAGTTTTAAAAAATGAATCTCCTTTTCATGCATGGGTAAGGTGGTATATATGTAAAAATTGAAGTTTAGGTGTTAGATATGTCAATAAATAGGAATTGACTGGTATTTATATAAATCTTTGATATTGTCGTTTCAGCAACTGTCATCTTCTTACATGCTGATTTATGACTTCCCCTTTTACTTGCTGCTAAACGAATTAAGAGGCAGCTGAACATTGGGCATTCAAATTAGATGTTTTTAACCGTTTCCGTTCTAATTGAAATTTGAACAAGTTGTTGCTGAACTTTAATAAGCCCATGATAGATGAAGACTTTAATAGTTTGTATCACATTAGAATGTTTGTCATTTATTAGGCCTGTGCATATTAGATTAGTCATTGTTTTGGATCTAAACTTCTTGTCAGTGCTGATTTAAACAAGTCTTTTAACTGTTACTGGCTAACTGGTACAGGTTCAAACCTACATCACACAATCCAAACAATAAATAATGTGCTGTTTTTTGGATCACACGTGTATATGTTTTTTATTTATTTTGTTTGCATCAATGAAATGATTAGAGATGCGCATCATCTTCAAAGAACGTAGCTGAAGTGGGTGTCTCGAATTGCTGTTTTTACTTTTTTGTTTTTTGGGTGTAAATTTATACTGGAATTCAATCTACATAAACTCTCCTAGTGGCATCATTTTTCCTAATATTTGGTTTGATTTTGTTTTTAGGAATATTTACATACATACCACTTAATTCTTCTGCATTTACACATCTAACACCAAAACTTTAATTTTTTACTTATATGCCATGTTCCATATGCATGAAATGCACATTTCACTTTTTAAAAGTTAAGATAGTTGTATCTTTTATGCGATACAAAAGATTTTAGTACTATAAATGTCAAAAGTAGAGTTTAGATGTTAGGAAAGTAAATACATAGGAATTGGATGGTATGCTTGTAAATGTCCCTATTTTTTTATTTTGATCTTGTAAAGCCATTTTGTTTAGGTTTTTCTGTGAGTTGCTTAGTTAGATTTGAAACGAGGGGAGGTCATTTTAGCCGGGTTGGTTGTATGACCTTTTCTGTTTCATATTGATTGTCCTTCTGGTTATCAATTATGCATTTGACATTTTTGCTTCAAAAGAGGTTATGCTCTTATTATTATTTAGGGGCATTTAGATACATACCAGCCAATTCCTATGTATTTACATTATCAAACACCTAACCTTTACTTTTTGACAAAAAAGTTTTCACATCACATAAAAAAAACACCACCATTTTAATTTTTAAAATGGGAAATGCACCTTTTAATGATTTAAAAATTGAAGTGTAGTTGTTTGATATATAAATTTATGGGAATGGAGTGGTATGTATGTAAATCTTCCTATTTTTTTCATGGTTTTCTAAATCATTCAATTCAAGCAAACTAGTCTTAAATATTAATAAATATAGAAGCTGATTTTGTAATTGTGCCTTGATACTCAATTTTAATGTAGTCTTTAACTCTTATCTTAAGTGTAATTATTTACTTGAATGCATTGGCATTCGGTTGAGCTTATTTTCATTTTTTTTTATTGTAACCAAAATTAATTAAAATTTATTTTGTTCATGTTGTTCATACATTTTTTGTATGCATTCTTTTATTTGCCCGCTGAGCTTATTTCCTTTGAACAAGATCAGATTATTTTTTAGGGAGATTCACATACATACCACTCAATTCCTATGTATTTACATATCTAACCACCCAAAGTTCAATTTTTAAATATATATACCATTTTTCCAATGCATGAACAACATGAAATGATTAAAAGGTGTATTTCACTTTTTGAAATTGTTAAAAAAAATGTGGATCAAATAGTTGTTCGATACGTAAATACATAGGAATTGGGTGGTATGTATGGTAAATGCTCCACTTTTCTATTTCCTTTTTCTATGTCTACAACTTTGAAGCAACGTCTGTTCATCATTTATGAAGAGTTGGATGTGAGGCAGAAGTCCCATTGATTGAAATAATATCATTTTTCTTTGATTTATTTACTTTATTTTAATCTTTGATCTGATCAAATACAAATCAAATAACATTTTTCTTCATTCATATTATAATGACTTGAATTGTTCATGATTTGTGAAAATAGTGAAATAAATAACTCCAAATTCATGAAGAGTTACACACATGACCATTCAGTTCCTATGTATTTACACATCTAACCTAAACTTCAATTTTTACACACATTACACCTCACCCATGCATAAGATGTATTTCACCTTTTTTTTTTAGGTTTAAATAGTGATATATTTGATATGATAGCAAAGATTTGGATGGTATAAATGTAAAAAAGCAAAAATGATTTGGTTGGTATGAAATTTAAACAGAATTTCTATGGAAACATAACAGCTGAGCTAATAAATCTCTCTCTCTCTTCTCCAGCCAAGGCCAAAGATGAGGCCAGAGCAGAGGCCCTCCACAAACTCCATGAAGCTGAAAAGGCTTGGTGCCGCTCCGTCGAACTCGCCATCCCGTTGCGCCGACGAGCCGAACTCCTGATGGAAAATGCTGATCTCGCAGCCTATAAATCCTTGATGGCTCTAAGGATTTCGGAAGCCCTTCGATCAACGCATCCCGAAGCCGTCTCTTCCATTCTGGACTCTTTCACAGAAATTTAAAACAAATTCAAGTTCTTGCATCCTCACCATTCTGCCGCCAAACCGAAGAATTCTAAAATTTCAGGGCCTGCTCTCTAAAGCTTGTTCTTTCGGAGATGAGGTGAGAACTGTAATTTTGTATAAAAGTTTAGCTAATTTGTAGATCCTGTATTTTAATGTCATGATGTGACGGTAGATGTAGAACAAAAAAAAAAAAAAAATTTTTTTTCTGATTTACTCCTATGGAGATGAGAAGAGAAAATGGAAGGAAAATATAGGTGTGTTCATTCATTACTTCCTATATTTCATCTGGCTTGTATGACTTGTAAAAAAAAAAACAATTTTGTGAGGATATTTGGTATGATAGTTATAATGGCTTTGCGATCAATTTTCTGCTTTGAGATTCGTGTATACATACATATACATGCATATACATATATATACATACATATACAT
>NEWO01000071.1:1038144-1053730 GCA_003013225.1 Phalaenopsis aphrodite
TATATATATATATATATATATATATATACATACAGATACATGCATACATATACATACAGATACATGCATACACATACATACATACACATACATACATACACATACACATACATACATACATACATATACACATACATACATATACATATACATACACATACATACATATAGATATATATATATATCTATATATTGATTTGAACTTTTATTGAAATAGATTCAGAGATTGCCTATAAAATTTGCTCGGGGGCTATTTTGTTTATTGGTAAAATTAATTTTTTATTTTTAGAAATTGAAAACGCACTTTTTCTTTCATATGAGGATGGTACATATATGTAAAAAATTAAAGTGTTGGATGTGTAAATACATAGGAATTATGCGATATGCATGTAAAAAATCTATCATTTATAATTTTCAGTCCAATCTTTTATTCTACCAAATACACTTTTATTTATAATGATTTTAGATACGATTAATATTGCTCTGTTAGAATTTAGAATATCTTAAGAAAATTTCTTATTTACTAAATTTATCTTTTCAATTTTATAATGTGGAAACTTGCATCAAAAGGCAAGTTTTCAATTTTTTTGTTTCCCAACTCTAAATTTGCATATCTAGCACCTTTAACATTTATATTTACATTCATACCGCTCAAATTTTCAACGTTACATAAAAAATAGGGCCATCAAGACATTTTTATGCATGGTTTCATGGCAAAACAAAGTTACAACTCCAAATATCAAATTTTAGGTGCTGGCTATGTAAAATACATAAGAATTGTGCGGTATATATGTAAATTTCCCATAAATTAAATTTACTTATTTCACCAACAATCCTTGCAGGTGCAAACCCCCTCATAAAACCTATGATACCTATTCACATCCCTCACCACAATCTCCCTCCCCACCGCTCTACTCACATACTTGAAGAATTCATGGCAGTCCCCACAAATCCTCAAATTCTTTATCACCCTCAACGCCGCCGTGCCTCCACCGCCAAGCAGCCCCATGGCCACCGCCAACCTCTCACTGTGCTCCCAAACCCCCTCCCCTCCCTTCTCCTCGTACCCCAATTTCCCTGTTTCCTTCTCCAATTCCCTCACTTTCCCATATATCTCCGACGACCTCTCATGCCGGCGATCCCCCGCGATGAAAACGTGCACCCCGCCGGAGACCTCAATCCAGCTCCTCCCTCCCTCCTTCTTCACACCCTGATCCCTCATCCCCATCCAAAGCTTCGCCATCTCCTCCTTCCTCCCTAAAAAAGAATAGATTTTGGCGAGCATAACGTATGCAGAATCGTCTCGCGGATCCAACTCCAGGAGTCGCGCCGCCGCTCTCCGGCCGACGTCGGCATTCCGGTGAGCCATACAGGCGGAGAGGATCGTCCGCCACACTGCGGCGTCGGGCTCGAATGGCATTGTGTGAGCGAATCGCTCGGCTTCATCGAGCCGCCCGGCACGCGCCATGGCTCCCAGCAAGCAGGAATAGTGCTCCAGCTTTGGCTCCACGCTGTAAAGTGCACGCATCGCGTTCAGCCACCTTTCCGTTTCTTCCACCATGCCGGAGTTGCTGTAAGCGGCGAGTATGGCGAGGAAAGTGTAGTCGTCGGGAAGGAGATCTCGTCGCAGCATTTCGTCGAACAGTTGCTGGGCGCAGGCCGCATCGCCTTGCTGGGCGTAGGTGGAGAGCAACGCGTTCCATGAGACGAGGTTAGCTTTTCCGGCGAAGTGTAGTTCGTCGAATGATCGGCGGGCGTCGGGAACGACGCCGGATTTACCGTAGGCGGCGAGCAAAGCGGTGCCGACGATGGGATTGGGGTGGAGGCCGGAGACGACGGAGTGGGAGTGGAAGATGCGGGTTTGATCGAGGGAGGCGGAGTCAGCGGCGGCGCGGACGGCGGAGGAGATGCTGTAGATGGTGGAGGGGAGGCCGCGGCAGTGCATTTGGTGGAAAAAGGAGAGGGATTGGGCGGAGCGGTGGTTGTGGGCGAGGGCGGCGATGATGGCGGAGAAGCAGACGTGGTCCGGGTGGAGGATTTCGTCGAACGCCTTGAGTGCGTGGTTGGGGAGGCGGTGTTTGGAGTAGAAGCTGATGAGAGAGCTGGCGGAGAAGGGGAGGGAGGAGAGCGAGAGCTTGAGGGAGAGGGAGTGGAGCTGGAGGCCGAGGGGGAGGTGGAGGGAGGAGGAAGAGAGGATTTTGAGGAGTGAGGAGATGGTGGATTGGGTGGGGAGGGAGGGGCGGCGGAGCATGGAGAGGAAGAGGGAAGCGGCGGAGAGAGGGTCGCCGGAGAGGGAGGAGATGGCAGATGTCCATGATGCAGAGTTGGGGGTGACGGGGAGGCGGTGGAAGAGATAGAGGGCGTCGGGGATGGTGGAAGGGGAACGAGAGTAGAGGGAGATTAGTTGGTTGTATTGGAATCTAGCGGAGGCGGAGGAGGTGGGAGCGCTGCTGGATTTGATTAGCTGGGCGTGAAGGCGAGCAGGGTCCGGCACGGCGGCGGCGGTCGCCGGCATTGGGGTTTTAGGACGTGCGGGGGGGAGGGCATGCGCTTGCATTGGGAACAATTTTATAGGACTAGAATATACAGTTTGTAAAATTTATACTTGTTTAATTGTTTTTATTTAGATCGAGCTTATATGGTCATATTAGAGCTGTCAAAAGAATTAATAGTTCGCAAACAGGTCATGTTGCACTCGATAAGTAGCTCCTGTTTGAATCATTAGTTAAGTAAGCGAGTCATACACGAAGAAAAAATTTTAAGCCTGAATTTTAAATGAATCGAACACGAACAATCCTTTATTTATTATACTCGACTATTTTTATCTCAAAATTCAAAATTTTTATATCTTATTTGTATAATAACATAGCACATATATTTATATATAAATTAAAATTAACTCCACTCTTGGGCATGTTTCTCTTTTTGGTATTTTGTATTGCAATGAAAGGATGCTGGTTTGAGTCTAAACATCATGTCTATTTCACTAATTAATTTGAGTCAGAACACAAACACACTGTTCACAACATTTTCAAACACAACTAATTTTGAATGGGTCAATTACAAGCTAAGCCCAAACTCACTCAAGCTCAGCTCATTCACGACACTTCTCATACATACCGGTCAATTTCTATGAATTTATACATCTAATATCTAATAATTTTTAAACACCTACCATCTTAGGAAAAATGCATTTCAACTTTAAAATGAAAAATGTTGATATTTTTAATATAACATAAAAAATTTTGAGCTGTATAAATATATTAAAATCAAATATATAAAGAAAATACATAAGAATTGAGTGATATATATGTATATCCCTTCTTATAATGATATATTTATGAGAAATTCTTTTTTTTTATTACATAAGTACCCTAAACACCACAGAATTCTTATGTAATAACATATCAATCACGTAAACTTCAATTTTCATCTAGATACCACCCAAGCCATGCCGCCTATACATAGAAATGAAAGCTTAGGTGATTTATATGTTAATACACATGAATTGAGTGATACGCATATACTTGTACATAGAAAATTAAATAACAAGAAAAAAAAAGGTGCAATTTTACAAATCTACCAACCCCAAATATTCGCTCAAATATCAAAATTCCTCATAAAACCTCGACCCATATTTTTTCGTCTTTTATCAAATTCTCAATGCTTTGATTGTGGCGGCACGTTGGTTTGGTAGTTCAAATATATCACCTGATATTTTCGTGTGCTCTGTATATAATTATCCAAAACCCAAAAGGCATGATTCACTAATAAATCATTATAAATATACCATTATTCATTCCCTGTAAACAATTAAAAACATTCTTATTCAATATGGTAAAAAAGAAAAAAAGGATCAAACTCAAAACCCACAACTACAGTTTTCAGATATAGATGACAAATAATGCACCCATCATAAACAACACAATCCTTTAGAACAAATAAACCAACCAACCTGAAAAAGCTCAGACTTTGGCAGAGATACTGATGTCCCCTTTGTTTCACCAAATGAGGGAGCCTCTTGACGGCGGGCGGGCGGGCTGGCGGCGGCTTCGTGTCCGCCGTGTCGCCGTTTAGCCATTAAAAGAGAAGATGTCAGGAAGCTAAAGCCTCGGATTGGTTGCCACCGTTCT
This sequence comes from Phalaenopsis aphrodite, assembly GCA_003013225.1. Lineage (NCBI taxonomy): Eukaryota > Viridiplantae > Streptophyta > Magnoliopsida > Asparagales > Orchidaceae > Phalaenopsis > Phalaenopsis aphrodite. The sequence continues at coordinate 1,042,278 of NEWO01000071.1, forward strand.
TGGAAAAGTGACTTCCCAATATACCTCTTTCTTGGCGAGGCAACCGTGGGATGTACCCGTTGCCTCTCGGTCTGTCGAGGCCGCCGAACCTGCCGCCGAATGAGCGGCCGCCGAAACGGCCCCTTGGGGGCTCCAAATAGTAGCCGCCCCTCCCTCTACCCCTTCCTATTAAGCATTCAAGGGAGGCAAAAGGAATGAAAAAAGGTTGCTTGGAAAACATTTTAAACTGAAATGATGATGAAATGTTAAAAAGGAGGTTAAATGGTAAAATGTAGGTGCACACACACACAAATACATATATATCACACAATACCTATGTATTTAAATATCTAACACCCAAACTCTACCTTTTTACATTTATACCACCCAAATGATTCATCACATAAAAAATACCACCACTTTAACTTGTAAAAAGTGAAATACGACTTTTCAGGCATAGCTAAAGTGGCATGCATGCAAAAATTGAAATTTAGGTGTTATATATGTAAATACATAATAATTGAATAGTATGTATGTAAATCTTCCTAAAATTCTATGAGATTATTGAGCTTACTTCCTCCTCGTGATGCACCACTGTTAGGTCTCCTGCCCTCTACATGAATCATCCTCCCATTAAGCTGCACCGGAGTAGCCTACAGAGCAGATTTAAATAGCATTAAAATTAAAATGCCTTGATCGAGAATTATTATGTCCGGTGTCCGCACGTCCGAACACCGGCGACGATCCGGCCTCGTGAACTGCAAAATGATGTGGCCAGATAATTACTATTGTTTGGACGTGCAGTTCACTAGAGATAAAAATTTTCCGGATGAATATATATATATATATATATATATATATATATATATTCGCGTGTGTATGTGTTAATACTCCCGATATAATAGAAAGAAAAATAAATAAAATTGAATATAATAAAAAGGCAAGGAAATCAAAGGAAATAACTCAAAATAATCAGAGTTAAATAATGACAATTACTAGTAATTAAAATATTCTAATTCTCCCCTTCAAGATGAAGTATAGATGTCGATCATGTCCAACTTGGACTTAAAATCATCAAATAGTGGCCGAAAAAGATTCTTTGAGAGGATATCTATCAATTGACTATTGGATGACACAAACGGAACATAAATTTCCCCAGACTCAAGTTTTTCCGTGTCGATCAATCTCAACGTACTTGGTGCGATCATAATGTACCGCATTGTGAGCAATGCTAATGGCTACCTTGTTATCACAAAACAACTGTAGGGGAACGAAGACGGGCATACGCAGTTTTCGAAGCATGATGCGTAACCAAAGAGCCTCACAAATTTCTAGTAACATGAATCGAAATTCTGCTTCAGCGCTGCAACGGACAACCATAGTCTTTTGTTTTTTCACATGACCAAGTTTCCCACACAAATGAGCAGTACCCCAAGATAGATCGCCCATTATGGACGAATTCGGCCCAATTATCATCTGTGAAAAAAGCAATATTGTGAGAGGTTACGGGAAAAATATAAATCTGAGTCCAATGTGCCTTTTAAATAGTGGAGAATTCGGTGGACAGCTTGAAGATGGTGCTCATAGGGGTCATGCATGAAATATCAAGATGTTTATGGAAAATATCAAGACGTTTATGAACAAGGTATATGAGTTTTCCCACAAGGCGCTGGTAGCGCGTCTTGTATACAGAAGCTGCCTTGAGAATATCAAGAAGTTTTTCATTTAGATCCATCAAAATAGCTACTAGTTTGCACAAAATAAGATTGTTCTTTGTCTAAAGCTCAATGACATTTCCACTGAGATAGACAAATGCCCTGAGATGATCAAGCAACTTCTTAATGAATCTTGATGTGCAAGTGGAATTAGAGGGATATATGGCTCTTTGTTGGTAGGAGAGATGGGTGGAATAAAAGAAACCAAAGTTTCCTCGATGGTAAGTGACGTGGGGGGAACATCCACTTAAGTAGGGTAAGAAACAATATCCAAAAACTCTAGCTCCATCTCATGTGAGGTCGAGCTAGGAAAATAGGGAACACTTTTAAAAAAGGAGACATCAACACTCACATAACTTTATTTGTGGTAGAGTCAAGACACTGATACCCCTTCTGAGTGGCAGAATATCTTAGAAAAACACATTTTATGAATCTGGGATCAAGTTTACACCGATTTGGGGTTGTGTTCCGAACAAAGACTGTGCACCCAAAAATTTTGGGGTCTAAAGTGGAGAACAATCTCAAGACAGATAAAGGGGTACGTAAGTTGTGAATTGTTTAGGGGACTATTTATGAGATGAGTGATGGTAAGAATGACATCATTCTAGAAACGTTTTGGGACATTAGAGTGAAACATAATGGAGCGTGAGACGTCGAGATGCCGGTTTTTTTTTTCTCGCCAACCCTATTTTGTTGATGAGTGTTGGGACAAGAGCTACGATGGAGATGTCCTTACTAACCAGGAATTCACCTAATATAGAGTTATAAAATTCACGACCATTATCAGTCCTACGGATTTGAATAGAAGTTTTGAAATTGGTCAAAATGAAGGTGTGGAAGTTTTTGATAGTGACAACAGCTTCAGATTCAATTTTTAAAATATAAACCCAAACCATCCGAGTGTGATCATCAATTCAAGTAAAAAACCATCATTTATTACTGTAGCTAGGGGTGACAGGGTCCCCAAAAGTCACTATGAATAAGAGAGAAAGAAGCGAAAGGTGTGTAATTGTGGATTTGATAAGTGACACGATGATGTTTAGCTAACCGACAAATTTCACATTTGAAATTGGAAGGATTTTTATTAGTAGACACCAACGGATACAATTGGTTTAAATAATGGAAACTATGATGACCAAAACGACAGTATAACAACATAATAGGACAATAAGTACACTGAGAAAACTACAGCTACTGTGTGGAGTGTCATTTTTCGTGTTTCTCTCTTGGAAGAAGTAGAGCCCGCCAACTCGCTCAGCAATTCCAACCATCCTCCCCGAAAATAATCCTAAAAGACACAAAAATTAGAGAAAAAATGAGTAACGCAGTCAATCTCATATGTCAGCTTACAGACAAATAAAATGTTACATTTCAACAGAGGTACATATAACATAGATTTCAAAGTTAGGCCTGTTGTTAAAACAACAGACCCTTGACAAGCAATAGAACTTTCAGACCCGCCAGATAGTATCCTTTCCCGAACAAGGATAGTATTTTGAGAAGGTTGAGAGCTTCCAGGCATGTGAATAGTTGCACCTGAATCAATGATCAACAAACTAGAATGGGCAAAAGAAGTGAGTGTCATAGGATTGGCACCTTGACGAACGTGGGAGATTGACGGGTCGGAAGAGAGTGGTTTGGATCCAAGCAACTTGATTAGTTGCTCCATTTGACTCTTAAGAGAATTGAAGGATTCTAGATTGTTTTTGGTAGAGGTCGATAGTACCGTGTTGGAATTAAATGTCCTGGTAAGACCCTTGCCAGCGAAAGATTTAGTGGAAAGTTTAGAAGTAGGTTTGTTGTGGAGCTTCCAACATTTCTCACAAGTGTGGTTAGGCTTGTGGCGATAAGCACACGTGGGATGACCAACCCAGGGATGAGAATAATTAGATACCAAGGTGGATGCTTCAACACACGTGGTAGAAGCAGCAAGCATGACAAGTCTCCGACTCTCTTCGTGACTAATCTAAGTGAAAGCAGAGCAAGTAGAAGGAAAGGACCTCGACCACAGATATGTCCCCAAACTTCGTCAATATCTTTGTTGAGGCCTGCTAGAAATTGGAATATACGATCTTTTTCTACAATTTTTTGGAAGAGATATAAGTCAGCTGAAGATTCTCAAATGTAGCCATAATATAGGTCGCATTTGATCCATAATGGACCTAGAACATTGTAGTATCGGGTTGCAGTCCTGGATCCTTGTTTTTCTTCACAAATTTTCTTGGACACCTCATATAGTTGGCTGAAATTCACTACATCCGAGTAAATATCACAAGCTGACTTCCAGAGGGCACTAGCGGAAGGAAGTAACATATATGATCAGGCAATCAAAGTCTGAATGGAGTTGATCAACCATGACATGACCATGGAATTCTCCACTTCCCAAGCTCCATACATCGAGTCAGTCTTTGGAGGTTCACATATCATACCAATGAGATGATCGTATTTACCATGTCCTTTGATGAACAAAGACACTAATTGGGACCATTGAAGAAAGTTAATGTCATTTAATTTATGAGTTGTGATAAAAAAATTCATGTTGTTTTCTTATCCTCCAGTTTGCATAGGAACGGAGTTCGGAATTGATCCGCCGGTGGACTCAAGGACCCTTTCCGATGATGGTTCATTGCTGGAGAAGTCTGTAATAATCCTGACAGAGCCAAACAAAATGTTGGGTTGATGGGACATTGGAAGATTATGGTATATATATGGTTGTCCTGTCCTCGGGGAGAAGTTTTAATTTGACTAAACCCTCAGTCGACTAAAATATAAGCACTGGCAAGCAGAACAGAGGAAATCCGGTGAATATGGAGGAAGATCGAGCTCTTAGGAAGGAGTTCTAGTAGTTGGGAGGAAGTTACCTAGAGCAAGGAGGCCAGATCGGCAGTTCTATAGAATTATCCGGCGACTGGGAAAAAGGTAGGTGCTTATATTGCTAGAGGAATCAACAGAGGAAGCAGACAGAGGAATCTTGTGCTTATATTGCTAGAGGAACCGCCAGAAGAAGACGGAGAAGCTGTTGGGATCAGCTGTTGAAATTGCCAAAAGAAGACGGAGAATTTGTTGGGGTCAGTTGCTGGAAACGCCTGAAGAAACAAACAGCGGAACAGCATTTCTTGGCGCGAGAAAGCAGATCTGGACAGGGAGAAAACGGATCTGGATAGACTAGCGGAGCAAGAATATTCTAAGCAGCCTAGGTTAGGACCATGGCTCAGATATCATGTTGGAATAGAACCAGAATACATCTTATTGATACAAAGAAAGGGTATATATATCCATTATAGGATCAACTAAAAAGGAAAAAGTTAAACTCAGGATAGAATAGAAAGGGACATAAATAAAAGTGTATATAAAAGAAAGAGGAAGAAAAATAAAGGAAATAACTCAGAATAATCAGAATTAAATAATGGCTATTACTAGCCATTAAAATATCCTAATAATATATATATAGGGTCATTTAAATACGTAAACCCAAGAAAAAAAAGAACCGCCCAAATCTATCATTTCACATCAAAAATTTATAACTTTTAAAAAGTGAAATACACCTTTCCATGAATAGGTAAGGTGGCATGTATGTAAAAATCAAGTTTAGGTGTTAGATATGTAAATACATAGGAACTGAGTGGTATGTATGTAAATCTTCCATATATATATTAAAAGAATTTGCAAAGTTATTCGAAAGCTACCCTGATTAGTAATGAAAAGCAAAAATTAACAAACCTTCAATGCATTCTGAACAGCAACAGCATCTTCAAATTCTATGAAGGCATAGAAAACACCAGCCTCCTACAAATAACAATAAAAAAAAAAAGAGCTGATTTATGAAGAGAGAAAGATAGGGCATGCACCAGCAAGATGAAGAGAAGAAATTAAGAGGCATTTACATACATACCACCCAATTCTTATGCATTTACATATCTAACACCTAAAAATTACCTTTTTACATTTATAACACCCAAATATTTCATAACACATTAGAAATACCACCTTCTTGAATCTTAAAAGGTAAAATAGACATTATCATGCATAGGTAAGGTGCCATGCATGTAAAAATTGAAGTTTTGGTATTGCATATGTAAATACAAAGGAATTGAGTGGTATGTATGTAGATCTTCGAAAAATTAATATGGACTGATTAAGAAAACAAAAGGATAGATCAATCATAATATCACTAGAAATTATCCAAAAACAATTGCACAAAAGAGTAGACACCTCAATATAGAACTCCACAAAAATGAATGTAGAATGAGGATTCGTAAAACGAACCCAGATATAGACAAGAGATGATGACGATTATTGATGAATGAAAGTTCGAAGCAAATTACCTTCCGGCTTCGAATGGTAACACCGTCAGGCTTGATTCTACCAAAGTTCCTGAACTCTTGCTCAAGGTCAAAAGTAGATATGCTTGCAGGAAGGTTTCCCACATAAACAGATTTTGATTCAACTGCAGTGATAAAAAAGGGAGTATTTACATACATACGACCCAATTCTTATGTATTTACATATCTAACACCTAAAACTTCACTTTTTATATTTATACCACTCAAATATTTCATATCACATAAAGAATATCACTATTTTAACTTCTAAAAAGTGAAATGCACCTTTTCAAGCATAGATAAGGTAGCATATATGTAAAATTGAACTTTAGTCGTTAGATATGTGAATACAAAGGAATTAATTGGTATGTATGTAAATCTTCCAAAAAAAAAAAAATCTTGAAGTATCAAATACATGGAAAGGAATAAAAGATAAATTAAGTATACCCTAGAAAATTTTAAAAAGCCAGTTTTTAAAATAATAATGAAGAATTGGAGGAAATAGAGACATTTAGAAGTCCAGAGTAAAAATATATAAATACAGCTGATGTTGGTGTTATACTGTCATACGATCAAAAAGAGAACGTTGAAAATTTCATAACTGGTCATTCGACGGCTTTAATTAAGTAGATGATTAAATGGAGGCCTATAAAAATAACTTTTAGTGTTAGAGAATGTCCAAGGAGGGCTTCACAACATCCTTAACCACCAAAAATGCCACATCAACCAACTATCATTCAAGCAACACATCGGCTCCATGGTCCGAACAAGCAGCAACCACTTCTATTTTCATGAAGCACAACTCCAGCCACTTAGAAATTCCAATTTTTGTTTTGAAACTATTGGATGATTTTTCTTTTGTAAATTTATTTTCTTAATTCTTTCTTCTAATATGGTGTTGAGACCTGCAATGCTTTATAACGCATAATGTTGCCCAATAAAAGAGAAGTATAAAACTAAGTTAAATGTTGTTGAGATGAGAACACTTAGTTGGATGAGTGCCTTGACTCTTGGAGACAAAACGAAACGAATATATCCATGAAAGGGTTGGGGTAGCTCCAACAGCAGAAAGATAGAAAGAGTCGTCTTAGAGGGTTTGGCCACATTAAACGTCAACCATCTGCTGATTCGGTTAGCAGAGTAGATGTTTAAGATTCGACTTATGTTAGGTAAAGGTAGACCAAAAAGGATTTGGGCATGTTGTATAAAAAATGATCTTAATTTATTAGAATTAAGTGAAAAATATGGCACTCAATAGAACAAAATGGAGACAAAGGATTCATTTGGCTGACCCCCACTTAGTGGGATAATGGCTTGTTGTTATATTTATTTCTAATATGTTAACGGCTGATATTGTACACTTGACTTTTATTAAAAATTGATATGCTGGAAATCTGATATTTTGAAAATTAATTCTTATACTTTTTTATACTATTTATTCCAAATTCATGCTAAAATTTTTTGATTTATAAAGATTAATATTTGCTTGTTTTCGGTAAATAAAAAATAAAAAATAGTTAGTGGCTTGAGTGACAACTAGAAATTGGTGATTGCTCAAATTTTCATGCATGAAAGTATATCGCATAATATTATATGCTACATAAGCTGGGAAACCAAATCCTTTTTCAATGTTGTTCTTGTTCTTGAATTTAGCTTAGTGTTTGCACTATCACATCAATCACTTCTATGCTTGGAATTTTTCTTTGTGAGATGCGTAGTTGTATCTTTATTTTGACTAATTTTATTTATAATTCTGATGAAGATGGACATAGTGTCGAGTTTAACATTAAAAAAAATAGGCTAAACTTTCAATTACTAGCACATCAATTACTTATGTGATCTATTTATCATTTTTCAAGTTCCGATATTCATATCTGATTCATAATCTGAATAAAATTCTTACTCTTTAGTATAATCAGCTTCCACCCAAGTAAACCTATTATTTAGTTGTACTCAAACATAGAAGAATATGGCAACAAGTTAGTGGTACTGAAAATGAAAAAAGCAAAAAAAGAGAAGTCGAGTTAACCTTAGGAAATGGATGAAGGAAATCTTCCATAGGAATTAAGTGGTATGTATGTAAATCTTCCACTAAAAAAGCAGGAGCATCATATCAACTAGAGAAACACCGCCAAAATAACTGACAGGCAAGTTCCATGTGCTAAAATGACAGAAATTTGAAAACAGAGAATACTGCAACAAAGTAAACTAACCTTCATCTTCAAAAGCAAAGGTTTCATCTGGTAAGTCTGCGTTTGTCTTATCAGGCAAAGAAGAAATGGCCGCTTGAACCTGTTGCTGAGTTGCCTGCTGTGCATGATGCCAGTCTGATAAATTAGGAGCTGTCTTGTTCACCGATGTTAATTGTGGTGCAACTTGAGCTTTTGTTGTTCGCAGCTGTTGAATTTAACGTAATTTCATAATTGAATATAGGGGGATTTACATGCACACCACCCAATTCCTAGTATTGACATATATAACACCAAAACTTTATACAATAATATCACCCAAATCTATCATATCACATCAAAAATACCACCATTTTTAAAAAGACAAATACACCTCATGCATAGATAAGGCGCTTTGTATATAAAAATTGAAGTATAAGCATTAGATATGTATATACATCAAAATTGAGTGGAATGTATGTAAAACTTCCTTGAATATATTGATTAAAGATCTTAGGCATTTGAAAACACCCACAAAAGTAAAAATCAGGGGAATTAAAAAGCTGCACATACAATGGATGCATATGAAAGCTTTGGCCGTTCCTCAGCAGGCTCCTCCTCAGTAATTGCTGGATACTGCACAATGTTTTGCACAGTCGAAACTGAACTGCCAGCCAGTTCTATGGGAGTTTCATCAGCAGTTTCGTTGGGATCTGGCGTTTGATTTCGATGTTCAGGAACACTGTAATTGTCAAGTTGGTTATTTTCATCAGCAGGTACAGGTGGAGAGATAAAATCTCTTGCTGGGATATCTTCCCCAAGCATATAGCTAGACACTGCACTAAATAATTCAAAGCTCAGAACAACTACAGAAGACGTTAATTAGACTAAACAAAAAAAACAGAAGACTATTGCATCTGCATGTGCATTTATTGAATACAAAACTGACATATTCTACAATAATATACTCATGGTCTACCAACAAGAAATGAAATATTTTAAGTGCATACAAAAATGCCTAAGTTATACAATAAGATTCATAAATGGTATGAGATATCTGTCCCAAGTTACCAAAAGAATGACTGAACAAGAGAAAAAGAAACAGTAAAGAAAGAATCGAATAACATTGGGACTTGAAATAAAGAACATAAAAGTTAAGGAAAAAACATGGGGGTGAATACAAAAAAAAGACCTAATGAAAAGCATCAAAATCAACAGCAGTAACAAAGAGACCAAGAAGTCTAGATTCCAATCAGCAAAATTCATCTTAAAGAGACTAATCAATTCAAAGAAATTAAAATGAAAGTAAAGTGTCAAAATGATCCCCTAACTATTTAAATGGGGCTATTTAGTCTCAGAGTCTATAAAAGTGCTAAATTATTCCTCAAATTCTTTTAATAGTGGCCGAAATAATCCTCCCTTTAAAGAGACTGGAGACTATCTCAGTGCATTAAAAAAATATGGGGAAATGACACTTTTATATACTCTAGAACTAAAATGACACACTGCAAAGAGTCAACAGACCATTTTGGTACTTTTGTCAATAATAAACAACAATCAAAGTAATTTGAAAGGAGAAAACATGCAAGATCGCTTCAATAACTCGCTAACTAATCTCAGCGAGTCACGGAAAGTGCCAGTTGCCGATGCATGAAGTTAGCGGGGAGAAACATGAAATCATAGAAGAGTATGGAAAATTCTCTATCAAAGGTTTAATAGCAGAAAGATGTAGGATAAAAACAGTTGAATGTCGTGTTATTAGAAACACAATTTGACTAACATATAACAAGGTTTATTTTACCTGGATCTTGTAAATGATTGAATGTATCTAATCTCGTGTCATAATTCAATGCATCTAATTTTGTATCATAATCGGTAGGTCTTAAAATTGCTGCTGGGGGAAGATGAACTTGTTCCTCTTCAAGAAGGAGAAAAATATCATTAAGAACAAAGTATCCCTTCTCTTGCGGAGCAAGGAAGAAGGTCTCAACAAATTTCCTCCTGAAAATAAAGTCTCTCACTTGCACAAAACCTGTCACATTCACCAAAACTCCTCCACCCCAGGATTCAAGTGAATGAGCAGCTAGTATCTCAATCTCAGTGAAATTTAGCCTGACAATGAGATTATGAATTTCCTGGATAATTACATCATGTCAGTCAATCATAAAAACTTATCCATATCTGCCAATATCAAATTAAAATTTTAAAAAATAAGAACAAATCCGAGCCCAAAATTGCAAACAAAAGCACAAGACAATGGTTTGCATAAGCCAAAATTAAAAACAGATAAGAATATGCTTGATAAGTAATGGAGAACGATCTGCCAAACAAGAAAGTAAAACCAATAACGAATAATGACAATCAGTGAATAAATGGAGCATCCATTGAAAATAAGTGGATTTGCCAAAGTATTGCGTAAAAAGAAACTGCACAAAAAACAAACAAATCTCCAGAAAAGAACAAAAAATGCACCACAAGAGCTGATAAATCAACAGTTCAGACAAATAAATCAATTAAACTCATCGAAAGGTAAATTAATTTAGATTACAAACTTTAAAAAATAAATTTAGATTTTAAAAGCGAACTAAAATTTAAACCCCCATTGAAAGGAAAGATTAAATGTAGATATGAAAATATGAAGATTCACCAAAGAATTTACATATTGATTAACTTAGATTTTTCTATACCAGAAAAGATTAATCTAATTGCCGACCTCAAAAAAGTATTTTTAAGAAAATGATACATATAAAATATTAGATTTAATCATGCTGGATCTACTCTATGAAATAATGAAGACATATATGAAAATAACTTCTAGAGTTAAGGGTAGAGAATTAAACTAGAGAAGTTTTTAGAAGTATTATGCAAGAAAGAATGTCATGGAGATTTAAAATAAAACTTTTAAAAAACTATAATTATATCAACAATGTTATATAGATCAGAGTGTTGAATAATAAAAACAATCATTGATTGCTAAAGTTAAGATAACAATGAAAATGTTAAAATGAAAGTGTGCAAAAATTTAAAAAAAAATTAAGAAATAATGATATTAGAAGAGCAATTGAAGCGGCATCGATTCAGGAAAAGGCAACTAGCAATAGATTTAGGTAGTTTGAACATGTACAATAGAAGGTAGAAAATGTGCCTACTAGGGTAAAAAAATTAGTGTCAAAAAATTAATTAAGAGAAGAAATAGAACTAAAGTGCATGAAGAGATATAATTCATGTATAAGCTTGGCAAACTATACATACTAAGCTTATTTTCCTAT
>NEWO01000071.1:1053843-1084768 GCA_003013225.1 Phalaenopsis aphrodite
TAGTTGATTTGAATATCTTTACTTATCCAGCAATTTATATGACCGAGTATGATTAGTTGTAAGCCAAGTATTTATTTCAAAACTATTATGTTGAATGAACTTATTTTATAGAATATGCTGAGAAACATTTAAATAATTTTCAGATTAAAGATGATAATGTGTGATGCTGAATAACTCTTCAACCAGCATATATCGAGTCAACTAACCAAGTGATTGTGCCAGATGAAGTCTTCAAGCTAAATCTAATAGCTTCTAGAAATGTGCTATTTGATTTAATGAGTAAACAAATTTTAAAGCTCCTTCAGGTGTTGTTTAGTACTTTATCATTCTATGTATTGTTATAGGACAAGTTCTCGTTTCAGTAAATCTCTCCTTACACTAGAGCTCTTGTCTTCATACGACAACCATCTCACATATAATGGACTTCACTCATTTCACTCATTCTCAATGCCGCCAAACTCCTGCAGCACTCCACACTGCTACCGCAGCCCCACTACAGCACCCTACCCTGCTATTGTAGCCCCTCACCAGCCCACCTGCTGCTGCTGCATCCCCTCACCAATCCAGCTGCTGCTGCTGCAACCTCCCAGCCCGCCACCCAGCCGTTGTCATGCCGGTTTTCACCACTTTTGCCCTCACCCTAAGGTGCCTTTTATGTTTGTGTTGCTATTTTCTTATAGCAAGTGTCTTTGTTTTTAATTCCCAATTTCAGCAATAACATTTTCATTTTTATTGTGGTTTGGGCTAACTTCAGTATCATTTAGTATCAAAACTAGCTTAACCAATAGCCCTATCTTAGAGTTTCTTAGCATCTGACTTGCCCCTTCCACAACAAATTTTCTTTCATATTCTCAACCCATAGGCAAGTTTTGACTAACCCTAATTTCCCCTTGCTGATTTTTAAAATCAGCTACCCAAATTAATTTTACCACACCTTCAATTAGTCACATACACCCTCTTTCGTCTCCCAACCTTAAACCCTAACCATACCATCAAGGAGATACATGCCCGAGCTACCCGAGAAGAGATACAACAATAGATCCATCAACTTCAACAGAGGCTTACGGACATGGAGGATGAAACTCAAGGGAAAATTAACCTTGATCATGACAAAGAAAGTCGAAGGGCCGAAAGAGACAAGAATTTTAACCCCTTCTATATGGAGGGTTTCAGTGATGAAGAAGACAGTCCACGACACTTTGGAATCGAATATTAGAGGAGGCCGATAGAGGAGACAACATATGGAGGACACATGAACTTCAGAAAAAAGGTAAATCTACAAGAGTTCGATGGAGGTATGGATCCAAACAATTTTATTAAATGGCTACAATCAGTTGAGAAGATCTTTGAGTACAAAGAGATGCCAAAAGAAAAAAGGTCAAAGCTTGCAACTATCAAATTATGAAGGAGTGTCTCCTTATGGTGGGAAAATTTGCAAAGGCAGAGAAAAAGAGAAGACAATAACAAGAATACGAAGTGAGAGAAGATGAAAACGATGCAGAAAAAATACCTACCTCCTCACTATCGTCGAAATAAGTTTCTTAGACTCCACCTACAACAGCGAGACTTATTAGTGGAGGAGTTCACGATGCAGTTTGATTATTTGCAGATGAAATGTGGGTTGGTCGAGTCATAGGAACACGCCAAAACCCATTATCAGGTAATCTGATGCTCGCTATCAGTAATGTTGTGCAGCTAAAAAATTATTGGTCACTGAGAGATACCAAACATTAACCATGAAGGTGGAGAGAAAGCAAAAACAGAACAGACAACCACCACTAGTCAAACAGTCATCCACATTGGAGACACTAGCAGTAGCGCGTCTCAGAGCTTTTGAAAACAAGTTCGGATAAGACCAAAGCCACCCCAAGTGAGAATCCCAAGAAAAATAGTGTGCCTGCTATAGTTCACACCCGAAAATGTTTTTAGATTCCATGAATTTGGGCACATCGCCTCCAATTGCCTGATGAGCTGAGTCATGTCTTTTACCGAGCAGAGAGTTGTAGAAGAGGTTAGCAATGAGGAGACAGTAAAAGAATAGTTTGAGGTGTATCCTCTCTTCCACCAGATGACGGTGAGATACTCGTGGTTCAACGAGTCCTACAGACTGAGGATACAAGGGATCCGCACTAATTCCGCCACAATATATTCTATACCAGTTGCACCATGAATGGGAACGTATGTAGTCTCATTATTGATGAAGGGAGCAGCAAAAACATGGCATTTACACAGATGGTGGAAAAATTTGTTCTCATGACTCAGAGGGATTCCCAACCGTAGCATCTGACATAGTTGAAAAAGTAGAACAGGGTCAGCATTGACTGGAGATTCCAAATCGAGTTTTTGATTGAAAAACAGCTGCAAGATCAAGCGTAGCGTGACATGGTACCCATGAATACCTCCACCTTTTGTTAGGGAGATATTGGAAATTTGACTGTAGAGCTCGGCACGACGGATTCAGAAACACCACTACCTCACCAAGGAGGGGAAGCACATCGTCCTTTCTTCGGCAGAGCCCAAGATCACAAGTGTCCATGCCAGTAAAGCAATGTCAGTGAAACTATTTTTTGGTGACGACAAAGAATTATAAGACTAAGACATTGAATCTATGCATGCAACGATCACAACTGGGAGCATTTCAAAATATCACGCCGTCATGGCCACCACCATTTGGGGAGGTTCAGGTCACCCTCATTTCAAATTAGGTTGAGCCGATCGTGAAATATATTGGGAGGATTCAATGGTATACGCATGACACGCAGACCCGACTTAGCTCAGTAGGAGACCCCGAAAAGGGCGGATCGATATGGATGTATACTCGCAAGTGGGGAAAAATCTTTGGGTGTTTTGGGGGACGATGCAGTCGCTGGTGAGATCCAGGTGCTTCTCGGATCACAGTAAATATGTCAGCACCAAGAGCTTACAGCAACTCAGTCAACATCAATGGGCGGCGAGAAGCTTTGACAAATGAGGTCAAAGCTCCTCCAAATTTGAGAGACTGGCACAGGGCTGCTGAATCGGGGCCAACCCACTGGGAAGATAGGACCGGTTCAGGGATGGAGGCAAGGGGGGTCAGTTGACCCAATTATTTGGCTTAGGATTGCCGCCTAAGTCCTCTTTACTATCTACTATTATAAATATGTCATTTGCTTTGTTTTGATTGAGTTTTCTATCAAGACAGCTGTCAGCAATAAAGTTTTCCCCTTTGAGGGTTGTAACTGAATGCGAGAAGATGCTCCGGCTGTAATTTGTCTTGAGGTGGTGTTTACCTACCCTTACTCACTTCCCCAACCCTATCCCAACAACCAGATTTGATGCCTCCTCGATTGGAATTGCACTACCAAATGTTTGCTACTATCCCAACCACCATCTAGCCCTTCCCCTCACTCTCTCTGCTTGTTGCCAAGAACCCCAACCACCTTGTCTATTGTCACACATCCCTCCATGCTCCCTCCTTGTTGCCACCAAACTCCTCCAGCACTCCACCCTACTATCGCAACCCCTTACAGCACCCTTACCCTGCAACAGTAACCCAACCACAGCCCTCTTGCTGTTGCCACAGCCCCTCAACAATCCACCTGCTACTGTCTGCAACCTCCCAGCCCGCCACCCACCAATTGTCCAGTTGTTGTTTGCCACTTTCGCCCTCCCTAAGGTGACTTTTATGTTTTTGTTGTTATTTTCTTATTGCAAGAAACTTTGTTTGTAATTTCCTTTAAATTTTAGCAAAAAAATTTTCATTTCTACTATGGCTCTGGTATCAGTCAACTAACCAAGTGATTGTGCCAGATACAACCCTAAAGCTAATCTAATAGCTTCTTGAAATGTGCTATTTGATTTAATGAGTCAAAAATTTTAGAGCCCCTTCAAGTTAGTCCTTTATCATTCTATGTATTTTATAGGACAAATCATCGTTTCTGTAAATATCTTCTTACACTAAAGCTTTTGTTTTCATAGGGATAACCATCTCACATATAATGAACTTCACTCACTCTCAATGCAAATAACGGCAAAAGAGGGAGAAGTCATGGTACTAGGGCTAGAAGTTTTCATTATTAAGATACAAAGGAGTTCTAGCATGATAGTTGATGCACCTTTGAAAAATTCAATTGGTTAAAATCCTAAGATGTGAGTTTCACATTTGAGCAAGTTGAATGATACTTTAATCATATAATAGTTGTAAGATATCAAATTAACAAAATGGATACCTATTTCTTTAGTTCATCATTTTTTTCCTTTTTAATCCTTTTTAATTAAACTCTAGCTTTTAGTACAAAAGGCAACTTCGAGTGCAAATTGTTCATCTGCTTTGTAGCTCTATAACAAGGGTCAACATTTTGTTTAACTAGCTAAAAAATCAGTTTAAGAAATAAAATTTTCCAATAATGATTGAGTAGCGAATTTGTTGACTCCATGCTTGAAGTTCAGTTAACACGGACATTGTCGGGTCTCAAGTTTTGGATGTGAAAAATGGAAAATTGCGTTAGATAGTCGATAGTCAGTGTAAAATTTGTCGACAAATTATGACATTAATTTTTTTTATTATTACGTAAATGTTGGGGGTCCCTTGGAAACGACACGCTGTATGACCTGAATACAGTAAAAGTGTCCAAGGGCAAACAACGCGTTATATGACCTGAATATAGTGAAAAGTGTGCAAGGGTCGATATATCGGCACACGAGTATAGTGAAATAAGCAAAGATTCTCACATTACAGACTCAAGCGAGTAAAGAAGTTAGTCCATGAAACTAATATTATGATAGAATATTAGAATATAGGTATTCTCACAAAAAAATTAATGCAATTAGTTGATATTATGATTCATAGAAAGATAAATATCTTATGTATTCAAGAAAATAAATGGGTTGGAGAAAATGCTAAAGAGATTAATAACTTAGGTTTTAAATTTTGGTATTAAGATAAGAGTCACACTAGAAATAGTGTAAATGTAATTATAGATAAGAGTTTGAAAGATAATGTAAAATTAGTGTTGATACTAAGATTTTTAATATTATAAGTATTTATGCTCCTCAAGTAGGTTTAAATATAGGCTCTAAAAAAAGTTCTAGAATGGTTTAAAGGACTTAATACAAATGATACCTCTTGAATAAATAATTTTTATTGAAAGAGATGTAAATGGACATTTCGGTAGAGTGGTAGATAATTTTAGAAATATTCATTATGGTTATGGTTTTGGAGTGATTAATAAAGAAGATAGAGTCATATCAGATTTTTCTTTAGCGTATGATTTTATTTAATAACTTTTCAAAAAAAAGTGATGAGCATATTATTACTTATCAGAATGGATCTAATAAAACACAAATTGATTATTTTTTTATGAGAAGTGATCGTCGAGAATGTAAAAATTGTAAGGTCATTACAAGTGTTTCATATCTTGATACCCCTCTAATCAAATAGTAAGAAATTTATGTATGAAAGGGCAACAGAAAATTGTGTTTCAAGCCATTGTATGCAAATATCTAGATACCCCGCTGAGGCATTTAGTAAGAAATTTTTGTATGAAAGGGAGACGCAACTTCATTGAAACCAATGTTGTTATCAATGCTATGAAACATATGCAATTCTGGTCTGTTTGAACATGCTCATAAAATACAGTAGTGGAGAATGTTATGCTTAGTAAAGTTTGGAAGGGAGACGACTTGATACTTCCTAAGAAGGTTGTTGGGAAGCTCTATTATGGCATTGTTTTTTTAGTATTGTTGCATTTGTATATTTCATTGTAGTAAAAAAATGGCTAATAAGACCAAAAAGATTGCTACAACAACCTTGTGAGGAAAAAACGAAAATAATATTTTGCGATATTTGCCTCAAAGAGATCGAAATGGGAAACAGGCCAACTACCTTCTTCAACAAGAAAGTGGCAAAATATTACCAAAAATTTCAAAGAAATTACAGGAAGAGAGTACGACATAATGCAATTGAAGAATAAGTGAAATCAGCTTAAGAAAGAATGGAAGATTTAGGACTTGAAACGAGGCTCAACAAGATTGGGGTGGGAATCGTTGAAGTGAACAATTGATGCACCAGAGGAGTGGTGAACTGAAAAATTTGCAGTTAATATTTTTACTATCTTTTGTTAATTTTTCACTCTCTAATGTATAATAATTAGTTTTTCCTTAATTTCTTTATAGGTGGTTCCTACAGCAAAGAAATTTAAGATTTTCATAATTGAGCCAAAATTGGAGGAAAAGCTTGACCGTATGTTTGGCGGAGTGGCTGCAACGGGAAAATATGCATGTTGCCCAAGCGATGCAGGATTTGCTGGCAATACCTTGAATCTTAGAACCCCTGGAGGTTCATGTGATTCCACTAATGTCCACAGCCCGGAGCAGAACTAATATGAGACCACTTTCCCTTCCAAGCATCCAAGGGTTGACAATAGAATAAAATCTGATGTTGATTTCCTAATAAACAAACTCTCGCAGCTGGTATATTCATACAATACAGAATGTCAGAATTCTTATTCAGCCACCATAGAGGAGACACTACAAATTCTGAGTGATTCACCCAAAATTTATGAGGATTAAGCATTGTCTCTGTTTGCAACAAAATTGATTGAGGACCCGGTCCGTAAAGATATCTTTGTGAAGATATCGGTTGCGCGCATAATGTCTTATCTCCGACGTTTTTAAGGTCGCTCGAATATTTGAGATATTCAATGCAACAAAAACATTTATAATGCATTTTTTAATTTTTTATTATTGTATTTGAGAACACTTTATATTCACGTTATTATATGCAACTGTCTCCCTTTTGTTATAACTCAAAATTTTATGTTTTAGTAAGTTAATGTATAGGGTTACGACTGAAAGATACTGATATTCATGGATGCAAGTAGAAGACGGCAAATGTCGGTCAACATGGATGCACGCAGAAGAAGATGATGGATGTTGGTTACTGTCATATGTTTGATCTACGAGTACTACAACTCATACATTGATTGGTCGTCGTATATGACATCTTCATATATCAATGATAAATGGCATGGGGAGTTGTTAGTGGGGCACACAACAAGATTTATTAATATGTTCTAAATGAGTCAGGAAGTATTCATCGATCTTCTTAAAGAACTCGTAGCAGCTCACGGACTTCATGGTTCATCCAGGACCACTTCACGTGAGGTGTTCGCAATAATAATGTACATACTATCTCATAATGAATCTATGTGAGGGGCAATGGAGCATTCTCAACACTCATCCGAGAAAATTAGCAGGTACTTCTCAATCAGATTGAGCGCATTTGTCAGTCTTTTCTCGCATGTCATCAAACCATTAGATCCTAAGTTCGAGCGGACACCCGCAGAGATATCACACGATGTGCGATACATGTCATCCTTCAAGGTAATGTCTCGAGAGCAGTTGAGTTTTTTTTTTTTGGACAATGCAATGTTATTCAGAACCTAAGTTTTTCTTACAAACAACTGTATCGGCGCAATTGACGAAACACATGTTGACGCACGAATTCCAAATAAAGATAAAGTTGCATTCATTGGTTGTTGCAATAGCCCGACACAAAAAGTCATTGTTGTTTGCGACTTTAACATATGTTTCATTTTTATAATAGTCGGTTGGAAGAGGAGCGCACATGACAGTCGAGTTTTAAAATTTATAACACGGAATGTCAGTGTCAACTTTTCACATCCACCGACAGGTAAGCTCAAGCATGAGCACACAAAAGACTTCAATTTAATCTCTATATTAATTGCAATATTTATCAGGTAAATACTACTTGGTCGATGTTGGATACTCATTGCATCATGATACGCGGTATCACATATCAGGCGTTGAACATGCAAGCAACGTTACACGAAGCAGGAAAGAAATGTTCAATAAACGGCATCGTTGCGTGGTGTATTAAGAGAAGTTTTGGTGTGTGAAAAAAGAAATGAGTGATACTCTGTGATATGTCTTCTTACAAGTTCTCCAAGCAGGTACAAATTGTGTTTGTTACGATAGTTCTCCACAATTATATTCGAAGACATAATTCTCGTAGCGATATTGTCTTTTATTTGTCGTAGGAGGATCAAGAACATGTACCTGCAGAAACTTATGAGTACTGTTTCGGGTAGTACTTGACACAACATGACAATGAAGCGTTCACACTTTGTACTGTAGATGGGGAAAGTGCAAGCGAGATGACAGCGTTGAGAGAACGTATTACTGATACGATAGTAGGCGGATGATCGGAGAATTACATATTTTATTACTTGTAGTTTAATAGTATTATGTATTTTATTGAAATTTTGCTAAGATTACTTTTGTTTGAAGTGCAATTGTTTTTTAGTTTGATTATGTAAGTTCCTGGAACATTACTTTGTGTCTTTATTTATGCTTGTTTGTTGGTTAGTGCAGAAAATGGAAGTCCAAATCCACAATACTTCTACTTATTACCTTTCTTTATAGCATTTAATTCCCTTTTCTCTGTTCTGGAATGCATTTACAGCACGACACTTCTTTCTTATACTAATTCATTTTATGCATGGTAGTATAATATTAACAACATTTGGTGATTTTTTCTTTTGCTGCAATCAGGAAAATATGAGCTCAAGAATTTTAGGAACATCCCGACGATTGCTCTGCCACTGTGGCCTCCAGGCTTTCCAACTGATGTCACGTGGACCGCACAACTACGGAAGAAAATTATATAGCTGCCCCCGGGGCATCGCCGAACATTGTCGTTTTTTCCTTTGGGCAGAAAGTTCTACGGATTTTCCTGACGACGGTGAATAGGAATGGAAAACATTAATCGAGGAAAGTCTAGAGCAGGAGCTACACCGTTAAAATGTTAAAAATAATATAATCATTTTTTAATTGTCATTCAATAATTTCATTTTTTTTGCACTTTTATTACTCATAGTGAAGTGATGTGTGTGTCTGTAATCCTGTACTATTTTTAAGTGAATTTTTGCCTTAAAAAGTATTAAATTTATGGCTATCACAGTTATGTTACGCACAACATTACAAAATGGGGGTAAAATAGTCATTTTTACAGAAACAACTGTGAATTCACAGTTGTTTTCACACAGCTGCTTCAAACATGCAGTTAACTTCCCCACAGCAACTTCACCAAAGCAGCTTCCAGAGACAGCGCAGCTGCAGCTGAGAAACTGAAAGTTGCAGCTGCGCCAAACAAAATCTAAGAGAACAATCTGTAGCGCTAAAAATTATGTTTTTAGTGATCTTTATAATAGATTTTGATACTAAAAAGTGAAAAATATATTTATAAACCAGTCAAACAAAGAGAAATAAGAAGTAAAGATTTAACTAAAGTAAAGTGCATTAAAGATGAAAATCAAAAATTGTTTTTAAGAAAAAGATATTGAACATAGGTGAGTAAGTTATTTTGATAAAATTTCTAATGAAGTTTTTGAAAATACGATCGACCATAGTGATTTTAATATTGTTAATAATAATAAATGTTTGTTTTTTACCATTGCATTAGTAAAAAAAAGTTGATGAGACTTTAAAGAATATCAATGGTGAAAAGTTGGTAGGACCTGATGATATCCCAATTGAAGTATGGAAATATATAGAAGATTTGGGAGTTTCTTGGTTTACTAAACTCTTTAATATATTTTTAAAACTAAAACAAAGCCTGAGTGAAGAAAGAGTATTCTTGTCTACATTTTTAAGCATAAAGGGGATGCACAAGAGTGTGCAAATAATAGCAGAAGCAAGTCGATGTGTCATACTTTAAAATTATGAGAGAGGGTAATTGAACATAGATTAAGGCATATTACAAAGATTTCTCTTGATCAAGTTGGGTTTATGTCGCGCAAGTCTACTACGGAAGCTATACATTTATTGAGAGATTTGATGGAGAAGTCCAGAGAGAATAAGAAGGATCTACATATGATTTTTATTGATTTAGAAAAAGCTTACGATAAGGTTTCAAGAGATATTCATCACAGAGTTTTAGAGAAGAAATGAGTTGATATGACTTATATTCAAGTCATTAAAGATACGTATACTAGATCTGTTACATGTGTTCGAACAACAGGATGATTGACCAAATATTTTCCTATTTCAATTGGATTACATCAGGGATCGGCTTTAAGCCCATACCTTTTTGCTTTAGTTATGAATGCTCTTACTGGACATTTAGAAAAGGACGTACGTCGATGTATGTTTTTCGCTGATGACATCCTTCTCTTAGATAAGATTATAGAAAAAGCTCAGAAAAATTTGAATTATGGAGGTCTACATTGGAGTCTAAATGTCTTCGTTTGAGTATAACTAAAACTGAATATATAGAATGTAATTTTAGTAGTAGCTCTAGTGACAAAGTTGTAACTATGACTGATCAAATTATTAAAAGGTGTGAACACTTTAGATGTCTTGGGCTTATTGTTCAAAGTGATGATGATATAAATGGGGATGTTATTAGTAGAACTCAAGTTGGTTGGTTGAAGTGGAGAAATGTTATGGGTCTATTGTGTGATAGAAAAGTATCATTTAGACTGAAAAAAAATTTTATAAGATAGTGGTGAGACATGCAATGCTCTATAGCGCTGAATGTTAGTATTTAAAAAAGAAGCATAAAACTAACTTTAAGTGTTATTGAGATGAGAATGCTTAGGTGGATGAGTGGTTTTACACTTACATACAAAATGCTAAATGAATATATTCGTGAAAGTGTTGGTGTAGCTCCACTGGCGGACAAAATTAGAGAGTCGTATTAGATGGTTTGTTGACATTAAATGTCAACAATCTGATGATCCGATTAGGAGAGTAGATGTTTTAGATTTGACTTATGTTAAGAAAGACAGAGATAGATGGAAAGACTTAGGCATATTGCATAAAAAAATGATCTTAATTTATTATAATTAAATGAAAATATAACACTCAATAGGACGCAATGGAGAAAATAATTCATGTAGCCGACCCCACTGAGTGGGATAAAGGCTTGTTGTTGTTAATTTTGTTATACACTTAAATTTGAGTTGATTTCAAGAAATGTTCAATTCTTGACTTCTAAATCATACTTCTCCAATAATTTATGGAATTTTGACCAAACAGATTTGCTAATTTTTAAAGGAACGAGTTTACGAATCTCTTTAAGGGACTAGTTCCTCTAGTTATGTCCAAGTGATGAATTCCTTTAGCACTTTTTGAGGGACAAATTCTCCAAGTTTTTCTTCTTTAATAAATAATCTTTTAGTACAAAATTTTTTAGATGTCCTAAGAAAATGAAAAGGAAATAATTAAATTCGAGAAAGTCTTTAATTTTGAAATTTGTAAATTTCAGGCAAATATTTTCAAAAAAAGAACACATCCCGCAAACTATAGAATATTTTCATATTATCTCAGCACCTTGTCCTTAGCATACCTTTCCTAGCATGAACTTGTCGTTAGTAGGCACCAAGATCAGCTTTCTTTTTAATTATGCATGAAACCTTAACATAGAGTTGAGTTTGTCACGAATTGACTATTGTGTTGCTCCATCAAATTCATCCAAGACTAAATGCCTAGGCAGAATACTTTCTTATGAACATTTAAATCGCCATAGTTTGCAACTAGTTGTGAGGCCTCTTCTACTCTAATAAGCTTGAACTTCCAACTCTAGTAGTAAATCAAAGCAAGTTTAAATTTATTTATTCAAATTCCTCTCATAACTAAATTCCATTATTCAAAATTTGATATTGTGACAACCATTTGGCCATGAAGATAATATATACAGCAGATACCCGAGCATTTATTCCATGGGATAATACAAATGTTATTTGCCCATTTGCCAAAGATAATGTGGTTTTCAAAAACCATAATGTTGTAAGTAGGGAAACAGCCCATTTGCCCTTTGCACCTTGAGCTTTCAACTTGAGAAGTTCAAGCATTATTTTACCGTTAAGTTCAACTTCCTCATGTGTTTTTGGATAATGCACCAAACCAAATTATAAATTATGGCAAACTTCAAGACTTCAACAAAATCTTTGATTTCTTATCCATAAATTTTAGCCCGGCATCGATAATTACCAGAAATGGAAGATCATATCAACAAATTATGTAGGCTCACATAAAAATATAGTAGTAGTTTTGGCTAAAGCTAATGCATCAAGAGGAAAGGGTCAAGTAAATACATCCCTCAGATTGCAAATGACAATGGTCAAAAACATTGATCGTAATTTATGAAAAAGCTAGGGTTGCATTAGGGAAAATCCTAACATTAAATAAATCATTTGAAAAAATTCTTGTTTCTTTTCTTAAACTTATCCCAAAATAACCTTACTCCAAAATTCTACTGACCCATGCTCGTCCTCCTAAATGCTTCACATTCAATAAAATAGATTTCTTTCAATATAACAACAATCTATGCTTCTCACACACGTTGAAGGTTGGTAAAAGTTACCAAATGTCTAAGAAAATCCACCATTAAGGACTGGATGCCAAGTAGCTTTCGTTTATTAAAATTCTTTGGCCATTTACAATATACATTTTTTAGATATTCAAATGGATCCATTCAATTGCAATGACTTCAATTTGCATGGCTTCTGATTTTTCAATAACTAGTATGCCCTCAAGATATTTGCACTTTGATAATAAATCAAAAAAGGAACTATCTTCACTCCAATTTGTTCAATATGACAAATTCATAATTGTTGATTTTAGCTCTTAACTTTTAAATGTATTTTTAAGTGATTTGTTTCCTTATTTTACATTCTCTATTCATCTGGTTAGCAATCAATGGAGAATAAAAACAAAACAGGTAAATTTTGCATCAAACTCCGAATGTGAAACAAATTATAACCAATGATGCCACATATTCAACATGATTATTAGAAACTTAAAAGCAAGTTTTAACTGCATGAGCAGAATAATGTGACAAAAATTTTTAGAACTATCCTGTCTTATCTTTCTTTAAGCGTCAGTGTGTCAAAACAAAAAGTGCCCAAAGTATATCATCTATTTTTGGTATTTATTTTCAACATCTGACACGGTGAAGTATACCAAAAAGCCCACTAATTCTTGTATTTTGATAGTGGTCTTCCGCATAAAAGATATATGAAATCGTTAAGTTCAACCACCCACTTTAAAAATCTCATAGAGTGATCATGTTTTAATAAGACCACTTTAAATGGATAATCAATGATGACTAAAACCATATTCAAAATCATGGAGCAACAACAACCAACATCTAGGTAAGCTTTTCCATGATAAGACATTTCAATCTGACACCTAAAAGAATTTCGCTCAAATAACAAATGGGTCATTGCTTTCCTCCATAAACCCTAATCAAAATATAACAACTACTTCCTCCCTAACTCCAAGATAGCCTTCACTGCGTTGTGGAATCCATAGTAACGGCGATGATAAAAATAATGTTTCTAACTGATTGAAGGCAGGATCACACTCAAGAGTTCGTTAAAAATATTTTCACTTTTTAATGTTTTAAAAAACGGATGAGCACTTATCCACATATATAAAATTAAGTCTGCAACTCACCCTACAAGTCATTGTAAGTATTTAGCTATTTTAAGAGATGACACCTGGGTCCAAAATTATAACTCAAATTTTGTAAGCATTTGTTTTAATTCTGTCATAAAGAAAAAAAGTTTCCAAATACAGCTCCGAAAGAGCATTTCAATGGTTTGAGATGCATATTATATCATTTCAAGGTTAAAAATGTCTCTTGCAAATCCAAGATGTGTTGTTCATGGGTCTTAGTCTAGACAAGTCATCAACATAAACATCTATATTTCTCCCCATTAAATGAACATACATTCCATCATTTTCAAATAAGTTGTCTAAGTATTCTTTAATCCAAATGACATAACCTTATAACAGTATAATTAATATGATGCATCTTTATCTAATGATACCGTGTGAAAGCATTAAATAAATTTGTAACCATAAAGCTAACATTTCAATTAACCAATGCATCATTCTTAGAGGTGTATAACTAGCTTTCGGACAGATTGCATTTAAGTTTATTGAAATCTACATGCATAATCCACTTCCTTTTTGACTATTGAACAGTTAATTACATAAAAGATCCAATCCAGATACCATAAATCCCAAATGAAACCAGCTTTACCAAGTTTTTGGACTACACATTAAAATGGTTCAGCCAATGTTGAGGTGACTTGAGGGGCGGCCTTACTAACTAAACAATGTGTGTCTAAGACATAAAATACCAAGGCATCTCCGCAATAGACAAAAACTTCAACATTTTGAATGGCAAATGTTGCGAGTTCATCCTTATGCTTAGATACAAAGGACTTGCTAATCTTAAAAGCCAAAGATTTTTCTTCCTCGGAGATATCAATTTCTTTAATTACTTGCAGAAAATCATGTTGCCAACCTACAATACCTTCTCTTGAACATTTCCAACTGCAATTAGATAACAACAAAGATTGAAAAAGTTTTCACCAATTGTGAATATTTGTGCTCCTATAAGGAACTTGACAACGATGTAATAAGCCAATACCACCACGTTAAATGGGCCAAGGAGCAATCAATCAAATATAGCATTAATAATCGGCAAGGTGTTGACTATGAAAGTAAAATGCTAATTGCGTACCCTAATTTGTCAAACAACCATTCCTTCATTTTTTTTTTTTTAATGTTTGCCAAAACATCAGAAAAACAACCTCTATAGTGGGCATCAACCTAAAAAATCAAAATTTATCTTTTCAAAGACACTTTCAAAGATAATGATGACCAATCTTTATATGATTATCAAGATGTCGTTGATTTGATAGTTTGTTATGAACATCACAACAACAATTCTTCATTTTATGATATCATTTGCAGCCTTATCGTCATCAGTAAAGTTTAGCACCAATGCTGATAGAAACACCCATAAAGCTGAAGCCGTATTCACCTCACGTAACCTAAGTTGTTTGAGGCCTGCCTAGAATCTTTTGCTCCTACACCCCTAGGATTACTAGTAACACCCTAACCATATGACTTGCCTGTTGGGATAAGTTCATTACATTGCTCCTCTATCAACGCTTTCTCAACAAGTAACACTAGCTCAATCAAGAAATTCTTTTAATTTTTCCGTGCAAATAAGCAACAACAACCTTTGTTGTTGTGTCCTATTGAGCGTCATATTTTCATTTAATTCTAATAATAAGATCATTTTTTATACAAAATGCCTACGTCTTTTTATGTCTACCTTTACCTCTCTAAACATAAGTTGAATATAAAACACCAACTCTCATAACTAGTTCATCAGATTGTCGATGTTTAATTGACCAAACCACTAAGACTACTCTCTCTAATCTAGTCCGCCACTGGAGCTACACCAACCATTCCACGGATACAATCGTTTAGCATTTTGTCTCTAAGAGTCAAGCCACTCATCCACCTAAGCATTCTCATCTCAAGCAAAATCAAATTAGTTTATGCTTCTCTTTTAGAGGGCCAGCATTCTACGCCATAAAGCATTGTAGATCTCACCACCATCTTATAAAATTTTTCTTTAAGTCTAAGTGGTATTTTTCTATCACATAATAGGCCATATACCGTCCTCCACTTCAACCATCCAACTTGAATTCTACTAATAACATCCCCATCACTTTGAACAATAGGCCCAAGATATCTAAAATGTTCACTCCTTTTAATGATTTGATCACCCATTGTTACAACCATACCGCCACCAAAATTACATTCCATGTGCTCAATTTTAGGTCTACTCAAACGAAAGCCTTTATTTAAACTCTAATGTAAACCTCAATAATTCAAGTTTATCATGAACTTTTTCTTTAGTCTTATACACAAGAAGGATATCATCAGCAAAAAGCAAACATCAAGATACATCCTTTTGTAAATGTCTAGTAAGTGCATCCATAACTAAAGCAAAAAGATATGAGCTTAAAGTCGATCTCTAATATAATCCAACTGAAATAAGAAAATACTAGATCAATCCTCCTTTTGTCCAAACACAAGTAATAGCTCTAGTATACATATCTTTAATAACTTGAATATAAGTCATATCAACGCCTTTCTTTTTTAGAACTCTCCAAAGATCTCTTGGAACCCTATTATACGCTTTTTCTAAATCAATAAAAACCAATGTAGATCATCCTTACTCTCTTTGTATTCTCCATCAAAACTATCAATAAATGCATAGCTTCCACAATAAACTTACCCGGCATAAATCCAAACCGATTAGGAGAAATCTTTGTATCACATCTTCACCTGTGTTCGATTTTTCTCTCCCATATATTTAATGTATGACACATTAACACGATTTCTCTATAATTTGTGCACTCTTGTGCATAACCATTATTTTTAAAAATGAGACCAAAATATTCTCCCTCCACTCCTCGAGCATCTTTTTAGTGTTTAAAATAATATTAAAAGTTTAGTGATCCAAAAAATTCCAAGTCTCCCGAATATTTTTACACTTCTTTTGGGATATCAGTAGCTCCTACTGATTTTTCACCCTTAGTCTTCTTTAAAGTCTCCTCAACTTTCTTTTTACTAATGTGACGGTAAAAATAAAATTTTTTATTATTATTAACGATATTAAGATCACTAAGATTGATGGTATTTTCAATAACTTCATTGAAAAGTTTATCAAAATATCTCACCCACTTATGTCGAATATCTTCCTATAAAAATACTTTTTAATTTTAATTTCAATACACTTTGCTTAAATTAAATATTTACATTTTTTTTCTCTTTGCTTGGCTAATTTATGCATATATCATTCACTATTTTTATTATCTAATCCATCATAAAGATCACTAAAAGCAAATTTCTTATCATCACAAGTTATTCTCTTAGCCTTCATACATGTCACTATATATTTTTCTCAGTTCTTTGAGCTTTTTACATTTAAATCAATTTTTATAACAAAATTTCTTATATTTTATCTTTTCTTACACATTATTACTCTATCACTAACTATTTTTATTTATAATTTTTTTTTCATTTTGATACTCCAAGTACATCATTTGTCACTTCTTTGATAGTGTTTGTTAATTTATCCCACACATAATTATTTTTTTTCATGAAAAATGCAAGTCTTAAAATCTTGAAGTTTACTTATAAAAATAATTTTATTTGTCTTTTAGGTGTCCGCATCGAATTCTATGACAAGGTTTTGTTGTATTTTTTATGTTTGAACTTCTAATCTTAAAATCCATTCTAATAATCGATGTTAAATGCTTAAATTTTTTACTTGGAATGACCTTATAATCTTTACATTCTTGAGGATCTCTTTTTCTCATAAGAAAATAATCAATTTGTGTTTTATTATATCTATTCTTATAAATAATAATATGTTTATCTTTTCTCTTAAATAAAGTGTTGCCAATAATAAAATCATAAGCTAAAATAAAATTTAATATGTTTCTAGTTTCTTCATTAATCACTCCAAAATCGTAATCACCATGAATATTTTTAAAATCTTCTACCACACTACTAACATGTCCATTTAACTCTCCTACAATAAAAATTCTTTCTTTTAAATGTATCATTTGTATTAATTTTTTTAAGTCATTTCAAAATATTTTTTTTTTACTTATATCTAAACCTACTTAAGGAGTACAAGCACTTATAACATTAAAAATCTTAGTAACAACAATAATTTTTAGGATTATAATTATATCTTCAATTTTATTAATTTTTTACAATATTATCTTTCAAACTCTTATCTGTGCAAATAAACACTTCAACTAATTTTGTAGGTGCCAACAATCCTCCATATCACATCCACAATCCTTCTGGGAAACATAATGCTTTGGAAAGTCCTGACATGTGCAACTCCAAAAACGTAGTTAATATAATCTATGATGATCAGCAATTAAGTTCATTAGCATCCAATTAGCAAGATGCGCCTTTCATCTATATGAATTTGGACGAGTGATCTTGAACTTTGTTGGAAGTATGCCTCCACAATCTTTATAGAAATGAATTTGACAGGGTGTATTTGGAGCTTCTCAAGTCGTTGTGGCAAAGGAGTTTCATAAGTACTCTTCGAGAGGCATGCCATGCAAATTGTTGTAGTAGAACTTAGTGCAATGAAGACATATTATTGCTCGTGGATGTTGGAAACAAAATATCCAACTTCAGAAATTTTAACTCAAGGAGATGTTCTTGTAAATTATTCAAGAATTCCATGAATAATTTTAGTCAAACATTATTCCAATTGACTTAACTACCTAGTGGTGATAAACTATCGTTGTTCATTATAGGGGACTGTTCTATTTCCCCATAATGCTCCATTGCTTAATTTCTTACCTTAGACATCTTTCCATTCTCACTACACCTAAGACGATGTTAAATCTAAAACTATCTGAGGCAATGCTAAAACTTTACAAACAAGCAAGGAACAAGCTTTAAAAATGAGAGAATAGAGATAAACAAATAGATAAAATGAGATTTTATGATTTCATTAGATCTCCACCAAAAAGTATAAACTAATGTGAATTGAGTAAATTAGAATTTCTTAGAATGTTGGTTAAGGTCCAATGATATATGATATACCATAAGTTATATTGGGGTAATACAAGTAAAAATAAATTTAAAAAAAAAAAACACTTATTGTAAAATGAATAAATCTAAGTAGCTTGTTGCTATCTAATTATATAGATAACTATAGATAATCTTTCGAATAAAGGAATAGATCTTTTGAAGATAATTCCTTGATGAAATCACTAGCAAATCCACTATGAGAATTTGTGTGCATTTTATATGCTCGAGTGACTTCATTTGAGGAATTCATAAGCAAATTTAAGTAATCCTGGGGAAGAGTTTCCAATATATAAGCCATTTATCCTTGCAAACATAAATTGATAAGTTTGTTATCAAGTTCTACATTTTGGCATCTTCAAATTCATGGCGAATTAATGTAATTAATTGGCAACATGCTTGAATTAACTTTATAGTAATAGCATGGCTTGATTAGCTTGACCCATGTGACATTGGATGTTCGCCAACTTTTTCCAATTTCGAGTAATATAAAATGATTTACTCTGCCAATGAAACGCTAGGAGTTTAGTTTATTAACTATCAACAAGCATTTGGTTTTGAACTCTCAAGTTGGAATGAACTGCATGCAACTAAAATGAACACTTGAATAGGTTGCCTCATGAAAGCTTTATTCCCCGTAAAATTGACTTTGCTTTTTTTTTTTTTTGATATTAATAACTGCATTTCAAGGCAAAACATTTAAAGGAAAACTTTGCATCGACATAAACAATTCTAAGCTAGATAAACCTCGACAGAGAAATTCAGAAATTTAAATGCATACAACCAAACAGATACATGATGGTTAGCAAATAATTGTACTTAATACTAGAACAATTCTCTCGACCAGGAAAATGAAACCAAATTCAGCTTACCGCCATCCCTGAAGCCCTCTCACTTGTATCACCATCATATCGTATCATCGTGCTCGCATTTGTATAGAACTGGTGAACCAAACTCGGCGTTCGTTGCAGAAAAGGATAGTACTGCCCCAGAAAGAAAGACCCAACCTAAAAGAGCAAGCAGTAACTTTATTGCGGAGTACTAAAGCGCAACCAAAATCACGGAAACGAGGAAAGTAATATCCCTTTCTCCTTCCCAGAATTCAACTACCTGAACGGCACTGACTTGCCCTGGAAACGCCGACGCCATTGTCACTCCTCCCAAAGAGCATGCAAGGAGATCAATCCAAAGCCCTGACCCCGTGAGCTCTTCCCTCCTCCCAAATCCCTAGATCCAAACCACTGCCCAAAAAGTCGGCAGCCCCAATCGATCCGTTATCCGGATTATAATAACAGAAAAGCTCAAGGAGACCTCGGATTCCTCTGAAGATCGCTTTTCCTCTTTCTTTTCTTCGATTATTTAATGGCTTCCCTTTCTCTCTGTTACCTTTCCTCGTCTTCGACCCCCCGCACGAACGCTACGCTCTTCGAGATAAGGGCCTGCTTAAACTTTGCCAGCGCGACGGCAACTGCAATGTACGAATCGATGCATATTTATAGAGCCTTTGATGTAGCTTTCTGAGTGCATTTCTCGTTTTGAAAAGTGCTTTTTTGTGGATTTAGGAATTCGATTCTCATTCAGGAGTGCTTTCTGAACCGCCAAATGTTAAATGATAGCACACAAAATACCATCCTACTCATCAATATGATAGATGTCATTCTTTCTTTATCCCCGATATCATTCTTTGCATGCCACCCAATAGGAAATTTTACATACATACCACTTAGTTCCTATGTATTTACACATCTTCCATCTAAACTTCAATCTTTACATATGCGGCGCATTATCTATGCAAATAAATCTCATTTTTTTATAACTTAAAGTAGTGGAGGGGCCAAACAGAAAGGCTGATGTCTCTCATTCAGCTCTCCCTCCTAATCTTCAACATGGAGCTCTTTCCACTTATTTAATTGTCTGAAACACCACAACAACATAAGTCATTGTTTATGGTTATCAGCATCCACCATTGCTCCACAGTCAGTCAACTAGGGAATGTATCGAAAGCCCGCAACATAACAATTAAGATTGTTGTGAAACTACTGAGATTAGCATATCAAATAGAGCAAGCAGGAGAAGATTGGTGCAATCAATCATATAGACGGCAATAATCACATGGACAAAAGTAGGCAGATAAAATCAGTACGCTGGTAACATGTTCTCCACTAAAAAAAATATCCCCAAAAAAGAGTCGATATCGAAAAATTACAAAAAAAAATACTTGATCTTGAAGAATTACAAATAACTTTTGAAGAACTACAAAAAAATAAAATCTTTTCCGCATAACTCTCACAAGTATATAGATCAAGGATTTTCTTGCGATAATTGTGAGCTTGTTTGATTGAGTGGAGTTTTGCATGTAGTTTTATGTTGACGAACGTCCGCAATTTTGAATTTTATTTGTTTTCTGTTCAGCCTTCTCTATAAAACTCTCAATTCTTTTCTTCGATCATTCTATTGGACGCGAAGTGTTGGGCACACCAATGTTAGTAGCATCATCGACCATACTCCACTCGCCTTTACCTCGAAGAGTAGAAATAGAATCTTCATATGTTGTTTTGTACCTGTAATTAAAATAATAATATTAATTACATTTTTAGTTATAGAGATAAGTAGCAAATAATAATTTAATAAATAAAAACCTAGTGGCATGATAGCAATCATTAACATAAGTTAATTAATAACATTTTTTCTTTTATTTTAATTTTTTTGTCATTAGAAATGCACATGTTTTGAGACAAACTTGAAGGTTACATGACAAAAGTTAACAGCATCAATTTTCCATCTTAATTAGTCAAGAAAAGTCATGGAATAATAGATATACGAGTATTGTTTCTCTGTATCTCTAAGAATTTTTCTTAAACTTATTTTTTAAATACATGTTTTCATGTTAGTAATTGTCAATTTGTTTGTTATTTCCTCATCTTCGGTCTACAAATACAATTTGGGAGGATAAATTTGAGCATTGATTTCATTTTTTTATTTGAAAGTATTTTACTATTGGAAATGCATGTGTTTTGAGACAGACTTGAATGTTACATGGCACATAAGTTAGCAACAGCAATTTTCCGCCCAGATCAATCAGAATAAGTTATGGAAGGATAAATATATGAGTATTGTTTCCTACATCTCTGAGAATATTTCTTAGGCTTATTTTTTAAATGTTCTTTTTTTGTGTTAGAAATTGTCAATTTGCTTGCTCTTTCCTCATCTTTAGTCTACAGGAACATTTTGGGGAGAGAATTTTGAGCATTAAAAATGCATATGTTTAGAGCAAACTTAAAGGTTTTATGTCAGATAAGTTAGCAATTGGTGAAGGTTATGCAATTGTTATTCAGAGCAAAGGGCTTAATCGATCACCATTAAGAAAGGGCTCAAATGGAGCACTGTTTAGAAAAATAACTATCAAATCGGCAACCATCATCATTTGTCAATTTTAAAATTAGCAAGTAAGTTTTTGCCATAGATATTGTGTGTTGTTAGATAACACGTACAAGTGTTGGTATGAATGGAAAATATGGTGATTATTGATAGTCTTCTTTGATTAAGAAATTTCACTAAGCTTTAATAATTAGTTCAAGGACTCAATTTGGTTAGTGTGATCGAGGCAGAGAAAAATGGTTTTTGATAACTTACATAGTATATAACCTTTGAGTTTGCATCAGAATAATTGAATTCCAATGGTATACATATTTCAAATAAAAGAAAATATATAACAAATTCTCAAATTTCTCCCTTATGAATATTCATTTAGATTGAAGAATTTGCAAGAGAAAATAAATTAACAATTACTAACATGAATATAAACATATAAAAGACAAGTTAAAAAATTCTCAGAGAAACAGATAAATAGTACTCTTGTCTTTATCCTTCCATAACATCTTTTGAATTATCATGAGGGAAAATAGATGTTCATAATTTATCTGTCATAATCATCAAGATTTACATGATCTTATTGTTTTAGATGGTTTGTGGACCCATTGGTTTGTTGGTTTATGTTCGTAGTGATGCTTTTGGAGTTTATTTCGGTGACACATTTCACTTTTATTGTGAATTATTTTGTAGAACAATGATGGAATGAAATAAAACAAAAGGCTCAATCAACTACTGATTTGTGAATTGAAAGAAATGGCCCTACAGCTCTGACACGGATACTTTGTCTCTATGCCTAAAGTACACAATTGGTGATCTTGGATCGAGCACTTTTTGATATTATGAATTAGATTATGAGCTCTACTTTTAAATCCTCTTTACCATGTTTCTTTTCTCTTCAAATATTGTTCATATACATGCTAAATATAGTTGTTCCAATGCCATTTCTTATTTATTGATATATCAGATGGGTAAACAAAAGGAAGTGAGATATTTGCTATTTTGGATAGGAGACTAAGATAATTTATTGTGATTTATGCTTGAGGAAGGTAGAAAATGACAATAAACATACCCCACACTTCAATAAGGAATATTGACAAAATATCATGAAACACTTGTAGAAGAGAACCAGTAGACTATACGAAACTCAGCTGAAAAATAAATGAGATCAACTTAAAAATGACTAAAAGTTATGGAATTAGCTAAAGAGAGAGGCTACTAGTTTAGGGTGGGA
This sequence comes from Phalaenopsis aphrodite, assembly GCA_003013225.1. NCBI lineage: Eukaryota > Viridiplantae > Streptophyta > Magnoliopsida > Asparagales > Orchidaceae > Phalaenopsis > Phalaenopsis aphrodite. The sequence continues at coordinate 1,076,891 of NEWO01000071.1, forward strand.
TCATATTAGGAAAGCGGTCAATGCACCAGATGAGCAGCAACAAAAAAAGTATTTCAGTAAGTAGAAAATCTTACATTTAATATTAATTAATTTAAAATTCTGCTTCTTAAAAAGCAAGTTTATCAACCTGTAGAATGACAAAAAATTAAAGCTTGATGGTATTGAATTGGAGTTGAGGAGAAGCTATATACTATGTTCCTCGGTATTGTGGCAACAGGCGTCAATGTCTGGGCTACAATAGAGTAGCCCACCCCAAATTTGGATGAGTGTAAATGTGCTCACTCCAATGCGGTCCACAAGGAACAACAAGAGGAAAGAGAGCAGGGGGAGTCCTTTCAGCCCAAAAGTTATGCACCCTCGTCACAGGAACAAAAAAATAAAATTAAGGTTGGGTGGCTAACTTATCCCAACATATCTCACAGTTGGTGACAAACTGCACTAGTATAACATCTACTGCCCGCACAGCTCTGCATGCATACCCAACAATGGCAAATGTTATCGAGCTACTCAACTATATTCCAAAGAGTTTTGATGACATGCTTCTCTGCTTATTTGTTGTAAAACTTATTGAGGACCAAAATAAGCGGGAGGCTTTATTTACACTGTTAGTGGAACGAAGGATTTGTTACCTCCATTATTTCTTATAAAGTTAGACTAACTAGATGACATGCCCCTCTACTTTTATTTATTTATTGCAACTATATCATGTTACTTATTTGTAATAATTAACATTTCTAACAAAACTATGACTTGTTTCAACTATTTCTGATATTTCAATATCTATGGATTTACGTAATTGTATTGCTTGCATCATGCGTAGTTTAAGCATTTACATGCTATTTAAATAATCTATTTTGTTTAAACAAGTTAACGAAACTTCTTTCAGACAAATGAAACCACCAAATGAAGAGGAGATTATATAGATAATTGAGTGAGCAACCATCATTACCAACACAATTTATCTAATCCATGAGCATTATGAGAGAAATTTGTATAAGACACCTTTTGTGTTATTGTCATATGTGGGTGACAAAGGGGTTGACGAACTAATGAATCAAAGTAGGATTCATAGCACGTTCCCGGTGTCGAAAAATATATTATGTGATTTACTGGATAAAATGCAGTGCAAATATGATTTGCATGAATCTTCATGATTTACATCCCAAGTTATAACAATCATGCTTTTCATTATGTAACACAATGAGTCTATTCGCGTTGCTTATGAATGTTTCCAACACCTATAGAGACAATCAACATGTATTTTCACATCGGGGTGAACTCTTTGGTGAAAATGTCTACAAACATTGTCAAACCATTGGACCCAAATTTGGACAAACACCTCGAAAAATTCATAAGAATATGAGATACATGTTATTTTTTAAAGCATTGTTCTCTCTATCTAATCTGACATTACCACAATAAAGAAAATTTATTAATAACTTATGTTGCAATACTTTTTTTTTCTAAAGAGAATTGTATCAGAGCAATTGATAACATGCATGCGACACACGCGTTAGAAGTGAGGAAAAGATTGTATATATCGAAAGATGTGGGGCTGCTAAGCATAATATATTAGCAGTTTGTGATTTCAACACGTGCTTTACATTTGTGGTGGTTGACTGGAAAAGGAGTGCACATACAAAAATAAAATAAAATTTACAAATCGCTGTCGTGAATACAAATTTCATTCTCAATGTTGGTACATTTTAGCTAACACTACAATATTTCCATTTGAGCTAATCCACTAATGTTGTCATTATTAAGAAAAATATTGCCTGCTCGACTTAGAATATCCATTGCAACGAACTTTTTTGAAGTATCCCGACAAGTGGTATCACCTTTCTGATTTTGAGCTCAACAACTAAGTGATTAGAGAGGAATTAATTCTTTAATAAAAGACACTCATCATTGCAGAATGTCATCGAGAGAGCATTTAATGTATGGAAGAGGAACCGAGTCATAATTTAAGATATGCCTACATATTCTTTTTAAAAAATAGGTGAATATAACTGTTACAACAACAAAGCTCAATAATTTTATATGTAGGCATCAATTCCAAGATGATATTGATTTTAGGGTCTTAGATAAAGATCCCATCTACATGCCTTAGGAAGCTAACCAACATCAGGCTGGACCTTCAATGCTTGAAGAGGACTTTAGTAAGAACGAGTACAACACTCCTGAAGGAGAATAGGTCCAAGAGATGATACAATTAAGATAGAATATTACCAATGTTTTGGTGAACACAACAACTGTACTTGTGCAGCATCACCTAATAATTTATTGTTGATGATTCATATTTCAAAGCTACATTGGTTCTCTGGATGTATATTTTCTAAATATTTGTAACAATTCGTACTGTAACTTTCTTTATGTGTTTCGACAACCTTTTATTTTTAATTTTAAGACTGTTTTTTTATATATTTCTTGAAGGTTATACTTGTTCATTTTTGTTAATTGGAGCTATAGTGTTTTATAATAAAATGAAATATGAGTTTAAGAGGATCAGGTTGGATGGTTGTCATGCAACACTGACTTACATTGACATAGTATAATCATTAGTCATTTCAATTGGGTCATTGCATTAAGTTGGAGAGTAGTCTATTTTTTTTTGCCTTTGTGAGACAAACATTAATATATCACTCAACCATCTTAACTTTACGAGCACACAACATGTCAACAATACATAAATACTTAAGAATTTTATGTATGTATATAAATCTTTCTTAGAATAGTTATACGTATCTTTTACTCTCTTCACCACCACAACTCCCAATAAACGCTTAAAAGTTAATGACCGTGTTTTTCCCCTTCAGGCTTTTGCTTCGGCGGCGAGAGGAAGTTCGGAAGCTCTCACGAGGCAGAATTTCTTCTCCTCAATCTCCCTCATTCTCTCGCAGCTTTCTTACGGAGATAAGGGTAGAACAAAGGGAGGAACCCGAACCCTCCACTCTTCTTCGTCTCCTCGCCTCTGCTTATTTGAGTTTGTGTTATCGGTAAGATTTCGAGGTGCTCATCTCGATCCAGTGCTCGTTTTAATCTTTGGGGTGCTGCTATTCTTTTGAGAACCATTTAGGAATCCCTTCTGCTGTTGCTGGATTTGAAAATCGAAGAAAATTTTCTGGTTTCTGCTGTATAAGGATGTTGAATTGCCATTGCCATCAGTTTCCACCTCTTCGATTTCATGGGAAGGGAAGGGAGTTTTGGGAATCAATTTAAAGTTACATTTATCTCGTGTTGTTTTTGAATCAGAGAGGATCTTTGTTGTTTAGTTTTGGTTTACGTTAGGAGTAGATGTGGTGTTACCTGTGGGGAGCTTATTAGGGTTTCATTTATTTAAGCGCATATTTGTGCTGCCTTTGAATCTGTAGCTTTATAAGGTGCCATGTTCGCCTAGGTTTTTTTGTTCTTATTCTGTCCTGCAGCTAAGGAAGAGTTTTATTATTGTTTATTTTCTCACTCAGTTTTTGCGTCAAGGAATCTGCAACCATTAATTTGAGCACTAAGCAGGTCTCTTTTTATTTTATCGTTTAACTTTACTCTCTTAGGTTCCCTTTCATTCGAGTGAATTATGCTGCATCGTTGAATCTTATTCAAGCGTTTGTTGTAATACTGAAATATCAAGAGCATAAAATGTGAAAAAAAAAGAACTGACATATCCCTTCTGTGGAAGGATGAATTGTTGGGTACTCAGGAGTTGTGGATGAATTCTGTGTAATATTTCAGTTTTTGGTTTCTTCATAGAAATGATGCAATTATTCTATTCATGCATATGCTTGAATAAACATATCACTGTGACTAAATTGCAGACAACACTTTGCTTTTCATGAGGTATGGCTAGATCTGGCTTCCTTATTCTCAAAATGCCCAAGTAGGTCTTTTGGGTATATTATAATAAAAACAATCCATTTTTTTAAGATTCTATATTCAACTGCCCTAATGTTCTTGAATTTTTCTATTTCTTCAAAGTTGCTTCTGGCTCTATTAAGATTTGGGGATAATTACATGCTCGAAACTTTGCTATTTATTAAAGTAGCACTCAAGTTATTTTTCTGAACTATCAAACTGTTGCTCAAACCATTGGGAATTTGATAAAAATGAAAACAATGGGTTTGGGTCTTATTTTGATCTTGATTATTGAGTGAGAATTTGAAAAACGGATGAAAGAGAGCACTAGTTTCGTAAATAGAAAAATTTCGAGTGCTATGTATGTATTTGTTGGCTGTTTGTTGCTCAAACCATTGGGAATTTGATAAAAATGAAAACAATGGGTTTGGGTCTTATTTTGATTTTGATTATTGAGTGAGAATTTGAAAAACGGATGAAAGAGAGCACTAGTTTTGTAAATAGTAAAATTTCGAGTGCTATGTATGTATTTGTTGGCTGTTTTAACTTCGTAATTTGAAAAAGCGATGATTTTGAAAATAATTTAAATATAAATATAACATTTTTTATTTTTAAAAGTAACATTTTAATTTTAAAATAGATGAGACCAAACAAGTCTCATATTTTAAATAGTTTAGATGATTAAATACAATATTATAAGTAATACACTTATTCCGAAGAATAAATATATCACTTGTAATAGAAATTCAATCACCTAAATTAAAAAATTTGTGACATCTGTTTGGTCTGCTAAATATTTTTTATGAGACCAACAAATTTCCCTACCTAATAGAAAGATTAGATAGAGTTTATTTTACATGGTTTCCAAGTTCCTTATAGAGGCAAACCCTTATAATTAATTACATTTTAAATGACTTGGATCACTTAAGAGAACTTTCGATTAAGATCAGTGGTTTTTTCTTCAATATTTCAAAGTTTAGGTTTTCAAGATTGGACATATGAAGATCGAATGAGAATGACTCAAAATAGAAACAGTTATTTAAGGAATCCAAAGGGAAGAAAAATATGGAAAATCACAGATCTGGGGAAAACCCCAGTGATCTCCCAAACTATCCTATCGTTCGACTTTATGTATTTGAAATGATGCTTATTTGATATTTCATTCCTGCAAATTATTTAGAATTTATGACTTATATTCACACGATATCTGATCGTGTAAATAACCTAAAAAGATAAGAGGATGTATACCGTACGAGATAGTAACCTCGAAATCCTAAAGTGTTAGGACTTATAATTACACAACAGAGTTGTGCAAAAAACCTAAAAGATGATTCTGTTGGTTGTTATTTAAACTAAATAGAGTGATAAGTGATGTGAATGTGTTTTGATGTTGCAGATCCATCTTAAAGTTGTTCTTCGTTGTGCTGTTCACAATGTTCGCTCAAAGCTCTTTGTCGTAGCACCTCCGAGTTTAGTTTTAGTTTTGAAAATGCACCTAACCACTAGACTATCCTATACTAAGACATAGTATATATCAAAACAGATAAATCATGTGATATATAAAAGAAGAAAGAAATTATATTACATGTCAGGAGAATACTATAACAAACTAAAGAAACAATATAACATGCTATGCAAAACAGTATACATGCCATAAAAATAACATAACAGACTACAATATAACATGCTAGAAAATGGTACAACAGACTATGTAAAACAGTATACATGACAGGAGGAAAAATATAACGTGCTAAGAAATAAATCGATGTTATGTAAATCAAACCTGCATATTTGGGAGTCTTGCTGCTCCCTTAAGTTTAACTAATATACGTTGTGCAAAATGAGAAAACATAACCTGAAAAGCTTAAGAAAACAAGCAAATCGTAGGAAAAAGACAAACAAATAAAACAAAATACAATATCACATATAAAAGACCAAGAATATGAGATTTATATGTGATATTAGGAATGTCCCCAATTGCCAGAAGGATTTGAGTGTAAGACTCAAACTCAAATCCCGGAGCATTGAGTTTCAGTTTTGGTCAAGTTAAGACAATAATTTTATTATCTGATTTAATTAAATCAAGCATAAATCGCAATCTAGTGCACCCTCGTGTCTAGTGTCCTAATTATCTCATGAACAAGGTCAGATGTCTGGTTTCTTAGGTTTATTTGAAAATTTGGAGGATGAACTCTCTCAGGGTGTGCTCCTAAGACCTAGGAAGCCTAAACTTTAATTTGAGTCTGAAGTGTTTTAAAGTGTCTATTTTTAATTGAATGTCTTTCCACTACTCCTCGAACATCTTTAGATTGAGCTTAGCTCGCTATCAGACTCCTAAGACCTAGGGGTAAACCTATAATTTTGGCAAAAGGGTTGGGAGATGTGCTTCGATCATAGTTAAAACAATTGGGCTTAAGTTTATTCAAAGCTTAAGGGATCTAAATGCAAGTCTACTGATCTTTCAATCCATACTCCTAATCGTTATCTAAATTCTTAATTTATTCCAAATCTCTACTATTATTCCAATTACAATTTCATATTTCTTATGCAAAATGAATGGTGAATGGTTTGCTATCCTATCTCCTCTTTAGGTTGCTATCATCTCAACAAACCAAATTTCATTTTTAATTTTATCTCCCTTTCTCTTTTCTTCATATTTTTTTTTTAAGACCACGAATCATTTTTAAAGATAATTAAATCGAAAATTCTCATTTTTTAACTTGACCGTTAAAAAAAAAGAAAACAAAACAAACGAAGAGAGACCAATCTACTTTTAAAACAAAGTCAAATTGATAAAGCTTAATACAAAATCGTAAGTGTATCGACCTAAAAACGTTTAAAACTCATTAAAAAAATGACTGATTCAATTTTAAAAAAAAATGTTTAAAAGCCTCCAAAATGTAATTTAAACCTTCACGAATAAAACTTCAGAATGTGGCGAATAAAACTTTAAAAATGTAGCCCAAACATATTACTAGAAAGTGCTCCAAGTACCCTTCACCCAATCAATGAACCAACCTGCACAACAAATGTGAAAATTCACCACATTAAGATTTACGACCGAGGACAATGAAGGAGAAAACCAATCCCAAATCAAACATCTTCAATCATAAAAGAACTAAAGAAGAAGATTCACATCCAGAGGAAATGAGAAGAAACCTAAATCCAAGCCAAACACAAGAGCCGAAAAACAAATCATCAATTAAATTAAATCAAGTGCAATACATGGAGAAAACAGAGAAATATTTTTAGCCTTTATCCAGCTCCAAAGAGTCAAAACCGAGCCTCAACAAATGAGAAAACACGTAGCAATGATAGAGAATGAACATAGAGCCTCAAATCAATATTTCAACTATCATGCATTTCAGATTTTGGTAAATAAACTCCCTAATTGTTTCAATTTTTTTGTGCAAATAAACAACATAAATATTTCAGATTTTTGCAACTAAACATCAATGCTTCCAAACTTTGTAAATTAAATAAAGAAACTCTCAGATTTTTGCAAAGTGACTAGAGCATAACTTTCAGATTTTTTTTTTACAAGTAACAAGAACACTAAATGATTCCAGATTTTGCAAATGAATCATCAAATTATTTCAGATTTTCACAAACTAGCCATCCTCAGATTTCAGATTTTGCAAATACACCACTGAAATGTTTCAGGTTTTGCAAATAAAGCCCACAAATATTTCAGGTTTTGCAAAAAAGTCCCACAAATGTTTCAGATTTTGCAAATAAGTCAACCATGACTTCCAGATTTTGTAAATAGGCCAACCATACATTTAAGCTCACGAGTAGAGACAAGAAACAACCATCAAAACAATCACAAAACAACCCCAAAGAAACTCAAGGGTAGAGTTCCAAAACAACAACCAAACCAAACCCGAATAAGCTCTAAACAAGCTCACGGGTAAAACCTGGAAGAAGAGCAAAATAGCCACCAAACCAACCCCAAACAAGCTCACAAACAAGCTCACGAGTAAAGCCAGGGAGAGGAGCAAAACAACCATCAAACCAACCCCAAACAAGCTC